>CM031374.1:55146233-55587390 GCA_018208015.1 Medicago ruthenica
TAAGGTTGAAGCTTCTGTCCATGTTGAAGCTTCATTATATGTTGACTCCGGTGTTGTCCCTCTTGAGGCCAACGAAGTTGACACGACTCATTTTTTTTCAAGCGAAGTTAAATGGAAAGATAGAGATGACTTGCTTAATTGGGTATGTCGTCAAGCAAATAGGGCGGGATTTACAATTGTTGTACGTAGATCCAATTTGATCAATCCAATGTTGCAACTAATTTGTGAAAGGAGTGGCGACCACAAAGTGCCGAAAAAAAGATTGAAGCATGAGGCAACTAATTTGTACGTGACTTGACCAAGAGTTTGGTGCTACCAAAAAATATTTTGATAAATTTGAAGACAAAAAGACAAGATTGCATGACAAATATCAAGAAAGTCTACAATGAACGTCAAAAAATATTCAAGTCAAACAGAGGTAACAAGACTGATATGCAGTATCTAATCTCTAAGTTGGAGGAGCACAACTATGTCTATTTCACCAGAACACAAAGTGAGAGTACTACTATTCAAGACATATTTTGGGCTCATCCAACATCTGTTAAGTTGTTTAACAATTTTCCAACAGTTTTGGTTATGGACTCCACCTATAAAACCAACATGTACAGAATGCCATTGTTTGAGATAGTTGGGGTTACCTCGACCGATTTGACGTATTCTGTTGGTTTTGGATTTTTGACATCTGAGAAAGAGGATAATTTTACTTGGGTTTTACAGATGTTGGTCAAACTTCTTAACTCAGAGATTAATATGCATTTAGTGGTTGTGACTGACAGAGATACTGCTTTGATGAATGAGGTAGCAACTGTTCTCCCTGAAACTAGTGCAATATTTTGTTATTTTCATGTTGGTAAAAATGTTAGAGCAAAGTGCATCACTGACTGTAGAGTGAAACCGAAGGATGGGAAAGAGGTGAAGCCAAGTGACATAGTTAACAAGGTAATGAGAGCTTGGGTTGTTATTGTTGAATCACCTACGCAAGAATTATATGCAAGTGCGTTAATGGAATTCAAAAATGTTTGTAAAGATTTTCCAAAGTTTCTTACTTATGTCGAGTGCACCGTATTGGATGTTGTGAAGGAGAAAATAGTGAGGGCATGGACAGACCGTGTCTTGCATCTTGGCTGCAGAACCACCAACCGAGTTGAGGGGGCTCATGGTAAACTGAAGAAATATTTGAGCAGTAGTGTAGGGGATTTTGGTACTTGTTGGGAGAAAATACATGATATGTTGATGATCTAGTTAACTGAGATACAAACATCATTTGGGAGGAGTTGTACTGTATTAGAACATAGATACAAAGACGTCATTTTGTACTCTGGGTTGGCTGGTTATGTGTCTAGGACTGCTTTGAGCTTTATTTTTGATGAAGAAAGACGTTCCAAGGAAACCTTGTGCATGGACAAAGAAATTTGTGGTTGTGTGATAAGGACATCGTATGGGCTACCTTGTGCATGCACTATTGCTGTGAAAATCCCTGACAACAAGCATATTCGATTGGATGGGATACACCGTCATTGACAAAGGTTATGTATGGGTGAAGAAAGTAATGAGGATGGTTTTTCTGTCGAGGAGGAGTGGAATGGTATTCAGGAACGTCTCAAGAAAGTTCCTTATCAAATCAAACTAGAAATCAAATAGGTGTTGCGTCAATTGGCATTTCCAGAATCCACAATGGTTTCTCCTCCTCCAAGAAAAGTACCAACCAAGGGAGCGCCGAAAAAGTGAGGTGTAAAGCAAATGAGGCATCGACAAGTCGAATCCCTTCTTATTGGGAGTATGTTGATTCCCAATTTCCGGATAGTCAATCGTCGCAAACTATGTCATCATTTCCTAAAAGAAAGGGTGCTCATATTGGCAAATCATCACGTTCCCCACTTCCACCACCTACTCGGTTTCCTAAGCTTAGCCTCGTTCCAAAGCCTACTCTGGTTCATGGTGTGTCTGATGTTTTGAGCCCTATTGACTATATGCCAAAATTCATGGTTCCATTTATTGAAAAAATTGTGGATGTTAAAGGCGATGGGAATTGTGGTTTTTGGGATATATTTGAGTTCTTGGGTTTCACAGAAGAAAGTCATGTCATGGTTCGTAGACATCTTATTCAAGAGTTGAAAGATCATAGAAATGATTATATGCGGGTATTTGCGAGTGAGGATCGTTTTAACTACATCTTAAATGGCTTGCATCCTCCCTCAAATAGTGGTGGTATTGCACTTGTAGATAAGTGGTTTACTTTTCCCGACATGGGTCACATCGTTGCAACTTATTACAATAGACTTGTAGTGGAGTTGACATGTCACAAAATCGGAAATTTGGAATCCTTTTTCCCACTTAGAGGGGTGCCATAGCTTAAGCAAAAAAAACCCATCATGTGCCTAGGCTTAATTCCCAATCATTTTGTTCTTGTTTTTTTGAAAGATGGTTGTTCATTTTCTCCATCATCTACGGAGTGGAACATACACAGGAGTGAAGAGGCATCGACTTGGGAATTTGAGTATTTGGATCAACAAGCTAGGTTCCGAGACCTCATGAACATTAAGAAAAGAGAGAATCCGCTCCCACCAAAAAAGGAGTCAAACCAAGCCAATCCAATTTTGTGTGACACTCCTGAAAAGCAAAGCAAGAATTTCAAGTTATTGTGGAAGATAAAGATGGTTCAAATTGACTTGATGTGATATGAGTGATTTTTTGTGTTTGTCGGTGTTCATCCTTTTTTTTTGTCGATATTACACCGACATATTTTTTGTGGTCGATATTGTAACGCCAATTTTTTGTGGCCAATATATAACTAACATATTAATATATATATATATATATATATAAATATATAACTTTTATGTGATGGAATATGCACCTACTTTGTTATTGGTTATAATGTTTCCGCATTTGATATATATTGGTTATTACGTTTAATTTAATATTATTCTGATGTTTGATATTTCATAAACTTTTGTGAAGTTAAACATGTCTGAGGTTGCACAAATTGAAGCTCATGTCCGGTACTCTGCTTTCAAAAAGACAATTAAGGTTTTTCTAACTCCGACCGACACTATGGATGAGTTGAAGGCACAACTTAACAGTTATTTTTCCATGTTGGTGAAAATCATCATACATGTCATGTATTTGCTCAGATGCCAATTTATGACCTGGGGGCATATAAAGATGAAGACATGTGGAAAACGGTCTATTGGCCTCAGCTTATTCTTGACGATAGTGACGTTGGATTTATGTTTAGGCATATGGTTGAAAATAATATATTATATCTTTGTGTTCGTTCCAACTGTATGTGCAACGAATGTCGGTAGAGATTTCATGTAAAATTATGTAATGTGTTGTTGAATGTCAAACACTATTTATGTTTTTGCTGAATTTCAAACATTCGTGTAATTTTAACGAAATGACGAATTGATTTCATTTTGGTCAATTGTGAAAGATTATGTATTGTTCTTGCTTATGAATGATTATAATTGATGTATGATTTGTACTGCCTCTGGAATTGTTGTTTTGGATTACAGGTAATAAATAGGCCGAAAAATGGCTTGCTTGCAAAAATAGTAGATTCTGTTCTGCATAATTGCCCGCAGCGGCAGTTAACTGCCGATGGTAGCCGGCGGCAGCTAACTGCCGATGGCACCATCCCAGCGGCAGTTAACTGCCGCCGGGGTAAAAATGTCATTTTCTGGTGTGTTTTAGCTTTGTTTAATGTGGAAAAAGCAATTTTCCTTTTTTTTTTTATAGTTTAACGTTGTACCACCTATTTGTGTTGTGTTGAGCACTTTTGTGTGGACATATTGGCTCAAATTCACACACCCCCACTTCTTTATACTTCGTTTTTTTATTTAACCTACATTTATTTTGCTTTAAAAAATGAAAAATTTTCCCACTCTCCAAGCCCCTAGCACCCTCCATTTTTTCAATTTTACCCTAATTCAAATTATATAATCTGAAGCAAAAATCACACTTCGAATTATCTTTATAATACTAAATGTTAAGTAGTGTTTCCCTAACCCTAATGATTAGCCCTAATTTTTAGTTCTGAAAAAAATTTATGAAAAAACTCGTAGTGGGGATCGAACCAGGTATCACATGTTTCCAAATCACAACTCTTACCACCAAGGTACTTATGTTTTTTTATTGCTTCAATGTTATGTATTCAACACAAATTTCGGGCTCTCTTTCTTTCAATCTCATAATCCCTAAATCATTTCTCACTCACTTTCATCTCTCTCACCATCATGCAATTGAACCTAATAACCATAACCCCGCCCTTTTTGACGGACCTAATTAATTTTATGAAAAAAAAAAAGGTCTGCAAGGAATTGAATCAAGTAGCACATGAAAATGTCATTTTTTTTAAAAGTCACTAACGTCATTGCAATTCCTTTTTTGATAGCAGATCCTTTTTGAAATTCCTGGCAGGTCTGAGTCTGAACCCGTAAAACAGAGTATGAAAGCAATAGTTCAGAAACAGAAAAATAATGAACAGAAAATAAAAGGAACACAGTTATTTGTTAACCCAGTTCGGTGCAAACTTCACCTACATCTGGAGGATACCAATCCAGGAAGGAAATCCACTAAAATAGTATCAATTCGAAGTCCTATGACACAGCCCCTGTTTCACAGCCCCTATGACAACAGCCCCTGTTTCACAGACCCTTCTCACTTAATCACTACCTGTGAAATTTCTACCTAGGAACTCCTAGATATAAGAAACCCCTCTTACTTCCCTCAGTCAATCACTGCTCCAGTGATTATCAAACTCTAAACAAAACAACTATGTTGAAGACACTCTTCAAAACATAAAAACAGTCACTTGTGCTTAAAAGCTTTAAGTGATACAACTCAAAAAAAAAAACAACCAACTCTAACAGATGAGTGGTGCACAAAAACAGAGCAACAGCTCATAGACTCAAAAACACTAAGACTCTTTTAATTCTTGAGATGAGCAAGCTCTTCAATAGCAACGTCTTCTATTTATAAACTTCAGCAGCACATAATTCTTGAACCAAATCTTCAAAGATATAATCCCAGAATTCTTTAGAAGCAAATAAAAGCTCTTATTTATTCAGAAATATATTTTCCAAAGATTTCTTTGAAAATATATTCACGAATAACTGAAACAAATCTTCAGAACAAATCTTGTGTGAAAACAAATCTTGAACAAATCTTGCACAACAGTCTTCTAGAAACAAAGCTTGAATAAATCTTCAACAAATCAAATCCAAGGCGCAAAGATTAAATGCAGAAAACAAGCTTTTGAAATGCAGCTTCTGAAAGTCAACAAAAGTCAACGTCTGAAGGCAGCTTCTGAAGGTCAACAAAAGTCAACGTCTGAACAGTGCTTCTGATGACCAGTTCTGCGTCTGATGAACAGTTCAGCGTCTGATGAACAGTTCAACGTCTGAAGACCTTCGCAGAGCGCAGTGGCTTCGCAGAGCAAAGTTATCAGCTTCTGAAGTACTATAGCTTCTGACCCAGCTTCTGAAGATGCACAAAATGAGATTTTCAACTACTGAAGCACAACTTAACTTCTGAAGACGCATTGCTTGCACATTTTGATTTTACCAAACATGTAGCCAACATTCAAATCTCCAACAATCTCCCCCTTTGGCAAATTTTTGGCTAAAATCAAATTGTCCATAAAGACAAGTTCTTCACACAACAAAAACATCCAACCATGAAGAACTACACATATATAGCAGAGTCAGCAGCGGAATAATTCACTCAATTTCACACAAAACACCCTCCCTGCAACATACAGCAGCAGTTTCTGAGGTACATCTTCTCCCCCTGTTTCACAGCCCTTATGACAACAGCCCCTGTTTCACAGACCCTTCTCACTTAATCACTACCTGTGAAATTTCTACCTAGGAACTCCTAGATATAAGAAACCCCTCTTACTTCCCTCAGTCAATCACTGCTCCAGTGATTATCAAACTCTAAACAAAACAACTATGTTGAAGACACTCTTCAAAACATAAAAACAGGCACTTGTGCTTAAAAGCTTTAAGTGATTACCACTCAAAAAACAAACAACCAACTCTAACAGATGAGTGGTGCACAAAAACAGAGCAACAACTCACAGACTCAAAAACACTAAGACTCTTTTAATTCTTGAGATGAGCAAGCTCTTCAATAGCAACGTCTTCTATTTATAAACTTCAGCAACACATAATTCTTGAACCAAATCTTCAAAGATATAATCCCAGAATTCTTTAGAAGCAAATAGAAGCTCTTATTTATTCAAAAATATATTTTCCAAAGATTTCTTTGAAAATATATTCGCGAATAACTGAAACAAATCTTCAGAACAAATCTTGTCTGAAAACAAATCTTGAACAAATCTTGCGCAACAGTCTTCTAGAAACAAAGCTTGAATAAATCTTCAACAAATCAAATCCAAGGCGCAAAGATTAAATGCAGAAAACAAGCTTCTGAAATGCAGCTTCTAAAAGTCAACAAAAGTCAACGTCTGAAGGCAGCTTCTGAAGGTCAACAAAAGTCAACGTCTGAACAGTGCTTCTGATGACCAGTTCTGCATCTGATGAACAGTTCAGCGTCTGATGAACAGTTCAGCGTCTGAAGACCTTCGCAGAGCGCAGTGGCGTCGCAGAGCAAAGTTATCAGCTTCTGAAGTACTGTAGCTTCTGACCCAGCTTCTGAAGATGCACAAAATGAGATTTTCAGCTACTGAAGCACAAATTAACTTGTGAAGACGCATTGCTTGCACATTTTGATTTTACCAAACATGTAGCCAACATTCAAATCTCCAACACTTTTCATTATTAACGGTTCCTTTTCATTATTATTTTTTCTTTCAATTACCACGTAACAGTTCCTTTTTATTATTTTTTTCTTTCGGTTACCACATAACAGTTGATTTTCCTTTCTTATAGATTTAACAGCTCTTGCGGTTAGGATCTGTTTCTTGGTGTACGCTTACTACGTGCTACGATATTAAAGTTGCATCTTTAAAATTGTTGATAATTTGACTAATTCAGATGATAATTTTACCATTAGAAACATCATTTTTTAGTGTAATTTTGTCTACCTCTTTCTTTCTCCTAATTATATTAATTACTTGAAGTTATTTATTCTTCCTTTTTATTTGCAAAAATCACTACACTATAACATTACTTTGTTTTCTCACTTTGACTTTTGAAACTTGTTTACTATTTTCAATTTGCTTAATTTAGTTGTTCTTTTAACATGAATGTAATCGAATATGAAGGTTGAGAAAGAAGGAATTCGGGAACACAAACTGATAATATTATTTGGTAACAAAATAAAGTTAATAACTTAAATTGGTGTAATTTTTATACCTTTTGTTTTGTTTTTTTTCCGATCGTTTTATAACAAAGTATTGAATCTGTAAGTAAAAATATAATCAACTTGATATTTATATACGAAATTCTACAAAACATGTGCATCGCACGGGTTAAAGTCTAGTAAAATCTTAATATTAGACTTTTTGATGCCCTGTTTTTGGCATCAATTGACACATGTCAACTCAAAACAAAAGCCACCTAATAATCATACTTCTCAAAGATTCTATTTTTTAGCTACTTTGGCCTCAAAACACAAATAATAAACTAGGTTGGAATTCCTTTCATTTTGAATTTCAAAACTTCACTAAGAAACAAGAGGCACAAAGCAAAAGGCAGCATCCTTACACATACACCAACAAAGAAGTCAACACGGCAGGCTATGAGACAAACAGACTTCCCATTTCAGCACAGGTGGCGTTTAGCCTGGGACAGTGTAGTTCTTTCCCAGGATGGGAAAGTCCGGTTTCAAATGAAGATGAAGTTTGAAGTGTTAAGAAAGAGAAAAGACCCCTGTTTAACTAAACAAAAACCACATGCGTTCCTTTACCAAAGTCCATAACAAGTAAATCAATTAATATATAAAATATTAGTTGTGGGGTCTATTTTTTTGTTTTCATGTACAAGAGCAAAAAGTTACTAGAAGGTACCCCATACAAAATCTAAACCATTGAATTAAACTAATAATATATCAATGGCTGAAAGGACTACTTTCCCATCATGGGAAACAACTTCCCTTTCCCATGCTAAACTCCACCTTCAGCACAAATTAAAGCTTTCTCACTTTTTATCTTAATCTCTCAATACTTCTATTTCTATGCTTCTCTTTATCTGTGCAAACCTGCAGAAGAAAACGATCCAGGCTATATGAGTTAGAGGATTTGAAATTCAAAATTTACCTCCATTTTAGTTTTCATTTCAGGTTGTATTTCTTTCTTCTCTCTTTTTCATTCCATTACTCATATTCAAAAACACTTTCTACTTCAAAATCACAACTATCTATCCTTCCTTCATCCTTAATCTTCTTGCTTTTTGTTTTTCCCCAACTGATTCAAACTCTAAGTAGTAAGTAGTAGTATAATGATTTGTTTTTCTTTTGCAGGATACAAACTTCCGTGTTTTAATCTGAGACTTCACAAGGTATACATTCTAAATCTAACATTATTTTTTTTTCTTCTTCCTCTTTGTTATTTTGATTATTGGAAGTTCTTTGTTTAAATTTCGATTTGATGCAGTAACCATTTGCATGTTCGATTTAGAAATTTTTTCAATTTAGCTACCAAACGCATGTTCGATTTAGAATTTCTTCATTTTATTTTGTTATTGTTCTTATTCCTTCAAAGATAATGCTTTTGTTATAATTAATAACTGCTCATGGGATGTTTATGGATGTGAGAAGTAACTTGCCATGTTTTACCCTCTGTACTTGACTTTGACATTTGTTCTCGGAATAGATGGTGTGAGTGAGGCATCTTTAATTTGTGTTCCTTTTTTTAACATTTTATTAATGTGTTTTTTATTATTCTTTTATGAATTTAGTTAATGATGTGTATTTTTTTTTTGTAGAGATTGAGATGAGTGAAGAAGAACATGTTAATCGTTGGTATACCTCTAATTGACTGGACAAGAATTAGTATTTTTTAATTCACTTTTTCTGCTCATTTTTGTCTACCTTGATGTTGTGGATGAGTTCATTTTTATCAACTCATAGCAATTACCGCTCATAACAACTCATTTTATTTCATTTTTTCCTCAATCTTTGATAATCTTAGTAGTCACATTACAACTCATTGCAATTCGATGGAATTTTATTCCCATTGCACTAATTTGTGGTGGAATATTGTAAGAGGAATCAATGGGGAAAGTTGAGGTGATACTACTTCCCAATGCCCATGGTTCTGCAAAGTAATTTTTTGAACCTCAAACTTTGAAGAATTTACAAACAAATGAAGACTAGACAATTATTTAAGGTGTTTTCTTTTTGAGATCACATAATAATGAGTTTGACAGGGACCGGTGCCATTAATAGATTTGACGATAAAGGATTACTTTAAAGAATGTGGAAAATTGTTTCTTGATTTTATTCAAAAAATGAAAGCACGTAGAACTAGAAGGGAAGTAAAAAGTGTTTATTATTGTATTCATTGTTATACTGATAAAATATATTTATGTAGGTGGGAGAAGTCTATTCAGGTTGAGCACAAAATTCAAGCTCCTTAAGTTGGTGTCACCATCTCTCTAATATTGAAAAGGCTGAAAGCTTTGTTCAGGAATTTATAATTTGGGTGTAAGGAGGTATAAATTGTAAATGTTCATTTTGCCTCAAGTACAAGGATGTTGCTTCTCTTCACTCCCTTTTTTGGTTGATATTTTATGCAGTTTTGGTATCAAAATTCAACGTTTTATGTAGGCTTTGTGATTCATTGTATTGTATGTTTTGTTTATCCATTTTGTTTGCAATGGATGGTGTTATCTATACTATATATATATAAAGAAAATAGGGGTTTTGGAAAATTTTGGGCTGACTTTTTTGTTATTCCAATTATACCCTTGAACAAAATTCTCTATAATAATGTTATATTGTTGGTGTTATTAAAAAAGATAAGAATTTTTGTTATATTTATTATATCATTGTTGTCATTGAAAAATATAAATATGATTTGTTGAGTTTGTTACATTTGAAAGTCACAAATATTTATACTTATAATTTTAATCTATATCAAAAAATTTATATAAAATATTGTTTGTAATTTACACGCAAAATTTCTATAAAATATTGTTGATAATCTACACGCGATAGCGCAATAAAAAAAGCGGAAAGACAGACACGTGAGTGCCCGTCTTTTCGCTAGTGTATAATAAGTTATCTATATAAATCTTTTTTAACTCATTCATTATAATAATTTCTCAATCCACAACCTAAAAACACGGGGGCTTTTCGAAAGTGTACTTTCAGTAGTGTATTTTGACACAATCAAGTTTTGATACAAATCAAATATAAATTAAATTTCTTATTGTTTGATTAATTTTTTATTTGACTATTCATATTGTATATTAAGTATAACAAACAATATGTATATTATGACAATATATTTATAATTAATTTTCTCTCCGTGCATTGCACGGGTGTGAATACTAGTCCAAAACATTTCAACCTCGGAGTACTCTTTCCCTCATTTTTCCCATTTTCAATCCCTGCCATAAACTACTCTTGGACCCCTCAAAATCCGAACCTTATAACATTGTGCTATTCTTGAAGGGAAGTTGCTCAAATACCTCACATTTGACATCTTTTCTACCACTAAACAAAAGATCAGTTCACATTTCTTCAAACGTTTAGTGTTTAATTTGCTTTTTTTTTGTATTGATGTGTTTCAGCTTATATAATATGAAACTTATTGTTTGGAAATTCGGTTTATATAATTTGAAACAGGGTCAAATGTTCTAAATTTTGATTTTTTTTCTCACAATTTTCTTCAATAAATTGATTCGTCCGTGATTGTATTTATTTTATTTTTCATTTTTAGATATGGAGGCATGCCCTGATCGTGTTAAAGGCAATAGGACGACCATGACTGCATCAACTACGCGAGAACATAGAGCCTAAGCTTGTGCTCGAGCCAAAGCCCAAGGTAGCAGAGCCCCAACAGGAGGAGTCACAGGAGCATGAGGATGCTAAGATGTAGGATGTGTTGTTGCTTGCTTAGGATTCATATCATGTTGACTAAGAGGACACGTCAATCATCGGCTTGTATGTGCACAACATGGCCATATGTGAGGGAGATGTAAGACTTTAAAATGATTATTTTCTATATGATTTATTATTTATTTTAATTGAATTCATTTTTATTTTTTACGGTTCCATCTAACTTTGAAGCGCATCAACAACGTGAAGAAGATCTCAAAGCTGGAAAAGTTGAATGTGCAGTAGTTCAAAGACACCATCAGACACAGTAGATTGGTGGCTCTTGCACGTATGAGCTATATCATAATTGACCATGGCATGTTGTTGGCCTTTGTTGGGAGGTGGCATGGGGAGACATCCATCTTCTTATTGGGGAGATTACAGTGACATTGCATGACATATTTTGTCTGTTGAATCTTCACATTGAGGGTTTCTCTCGGACCATGACAAGAAGTTGAACAGAGAGGTGGGGGATGATCTGATGGTCTATTTGATATGTGATGACCTGGAGAAGGCATACCAAAAAATGGATTGCACGAAAGGCGCCCATGCATGATTTAGCTATTGGTGAGATAGTGCATGAGTTGTTTATAGCCAGCACATCTAGGTGAGATGGAGGGTGATTTGGTGGAGACACAACGGAATCGACAATATGTTGTCCGTGTATACCTATTATATTTGTTAGGCATCACTTCTTCATTAACAAGAGTGTCACATATGCTAATTTGAGTTATTTGGAGTACTTATGTGACCTCGAGATGGTTCACGACTTTGTCTGGGGGACAGCTACCCTAACCAATTTGTACAGAGAGCTTAACATTACCTCCATTTATAACGGGGCAGTTGAGTGGTTACCTTACGTTGCTTCAGGTAAAACAAACCAGAGCTTACTTAAGGTTAAGGCCAGCAAGGCAATTGCTTTAGTCCTAAAAACATATAAAAATCTTACTTTATTAAAGGGCTCATATTCTACTATTTTAAAAATAAAATTATAACATCTTATCTAAAATTAAATTGTTTCAACAAAGGCTTAATTGATTTGACTTTATTATCCGTAGAAAGAGAAATATCAAATGAAATCAATCACATTAGTTTCTTATAGGACTTTTATTTTTCTAAAACATATGAAACATTAAATTAAAATAAAATATTTTTACTAAAGTATTAATATGAGCTTCAAAAGGGCATCATTATAAAATTCGTCTTAGGCCTCAATACATGTTAGGTCGGCCCTAAAACACACACAATGTTATTTACGTAATTGTTAAACATGTTATATTCTATGTTGTTTAGTGATTTTTATATGTTGATGCAGACATGGATATATGAGCACTTTCACATAGTTGGGGCCAAGGATTTTGTGGCCAGATATAGGGAGGATCAACATATGTGTGCTATGATGTTTACACCAGTGAAGGCTCTCACTGTCACAGACCCTTACTGAGAGCACCTTGATTGGATTATATTTACTAAATGTGGCTTCTATGAGTATCCCGAGCACCACCAATAATGTTTATACTCATGATGGATAAGATACGAACCTCACATGGTCAGGTATCTGCCTGAGCGCGTGTTGTGGCATTTCAGATTTGTCCAGACGATTCCCAGACATCCAACCCTCTCAGCTTCACCTTTGACAACCCAGCAGTAGGTGTTTGAGGCCTATACCGAGTTTCTTAATCATATGTTAGTCGTGGAGGACCTAAGAGATAATGTGTTGCACGATTAGTAAACAATATTTGGTTACATGGGGTGGCATTTTAGGATTTCACATCTATATGTGTTGCCCAGACCTGCAGGGGATCCCCGTAGGCCGCCTGAGTAGGAGGCCCTTGCAGAGATTGCAGTTGAAGAGGAGGGATTGGAGCCGCATAAGGACATTAGCCACTATATTATTGGCCAGTGACTTTGTGGAGTAGGGGAGTCCAATCTGAAAGGGATTGGAGCGAATCATTGCAAAGGCTTAGGGAGGGATAATGTTTTGCTAGAGGGTGAGGGGGTGCTAGGGGGTATACTGTCCAGTAGGGTTTATGACTTTGTATGATTTGGATAGTATGATATGTTATGTTTTGATTTAATTTTGATGTGTGTCGATAATATGTTTAAATTTGCAAATATGTATGTTCTTCGTGCTGACACATTTCAGATCACATAATTTGAACACATATTTTACGTATTCAGTGTATATAATCCAAAACGTGTCAGTATAATGACAACCAATGTTGTTAAAATTGGTTTGATGGGGTTTGACACATTTCATATTATATAAACTGAAAAGTTAAGTTTGTTTTCGTATTCTATTTGTCAAAAGATTATTAAACATAATTGAAGTGATTTACTCACAAAACATTTATTTGATGTATTATTTTAATATTGTTTATTTTGGGCAACAATCCATACCACATAGTTTACTTTGGTGGCAAAGTTGGAAATTTGGATAGCGCACGAGAAAGAATGATGGTGAGAAAGGAAATTCTCATGTGAAAAAGAGGGTATTTTATTCTTAGTTTTTTTTTATTTAGGCCAATAAATAAAAAGTATCATGAAAAATAGCAGGATACATTAAATGAGAAAGATTTGTACATATCATTTGATTAAATATTGAATAATTGCTAATCCCCTTTTCTTTTGTACCAAAAGTCTTGAAACTTAATAATTTTAGTTTTACTTCATCATTACTTACTAAAAGATTAGAAATACTTTATCATGTAGGTTGGGATGCTTCAAAAAAAAAAAGTAGGTTGGGGCCAAATTTTTAATTCCCTTTGCCGGCTCTACTTGTAATTTTTTTTTTTATAAAAACAAAACGATATTCATTCATTTAAATTGAGAGTACATCAGATACAATAATATATTCAACATCGCAAAAAACGTAAAAAGATGATTCTGCGAACAAACTCACAGCATTCAAGTTAATAGCATACAACAACAAAATGCCTACAAATAATATGATAAAGTCTAAGTCGTCACCGAAATACTCATGCTTCCGGATCTGCAACGCCGACGCCCAAATCATTGATTGAATCTGTAATTGAATGAAGTTGATCTTTCAATAGGAATCAAACAAACACTGCAACAAGACACGAAATCAAACGACGCATAAGACGACGAACAACACGTCGCACTCAGACGACAAAATCACAAAAAACACAAAATGAAAACTTGATACGTGTGAAAACCACTTATTTAAATTGAAAGAGAGGAGAAAAAGATGCAGATGGGTGATTCTAGGTCAAAAAATGACTTAAAACCACCCCTCTTCGATGAATGAAGGAGATAGAAAACTTAGAGAGAAAGTGGAGTTTCTCTCACTAAAAAACTAGGGCCGGCTTTTGGCTCTACTTGTAATTTGAAATTCAATTATGAGACAAATAAATTTTGGTTAGGTTCAGTTATTATTCGAACTTGAATTTTCTCAAATGATTTGTTTTAATTAGAGATTAATGATCACTTGAACTTGATTGCTTAATTAACATTTTTTTTGGTGAAGTAATTAACAATATTTTATTGATTAAGTCATAATTATCTGTTTTTTAAATATTAAATAATAAATGTTACATTTTTTGGGGGGAAAATGTCACAAAAATTATCTACACTATTATTTGCAGTTTTTTAATGAAGAATACACTATTTTTTGCAATTTTTTAAATACTTTATAAAAAAACATAGGGAATGTCCTCTCAAAAAAAAAAAAAAACATGGTGAACAACAAACCCTTGCTTTCTGATCTCTCTTGTCGTTTTTCTGTGAAGCGAACCCAAATCAATCATATACTCTCCTTTGTCTGTGCTTTGTGTGTCTTCAAATCAACACCAATCACAGGTAAAACTGCTGTTTTATTTGTTATTATTATATTATATGCTCAAGGCTTTGTTGCTCATGTGTTTTGCGATGCATGGCTCAATCTAGGTCTGTTATTCTTATAATTAAGCACTTGTAGCACAGACACTTATCATATAATATAAGTGCTATTTTTATAACAATAAAGTCAAACTCTTTTCATACAAGGTATAAGTTGTTTTTATAAGCGCTCTCAACCCGTCTCACAAATGTTTTTACCAATAAATAAATCAATCCAAACTCTTGTATAGTTTTTAATCTTTGGTTGTGAATTTTGATATAGGCTTCTGTCGTATGCCTTGTTTTTTCTATCATTTTAATATTAATATTATCCTTTCATTTTGGATTCAATGAATGGTAGATAAATGGACTCAATTGCCATCAAATGTCATGCCAAATGGTAGAATTCAGTTAGATTCCGTAGATTTTAAGATTTGTTCCAAACAAGAGATTTTTGTGAAATATGGTTTTAGTAGTTAGACTACTAGTACTATTACTTCTTGCCTGAGCGTGATATAATAGTATGAACAACAACATTTGCTTGTTTCTGATGTTTCTCTGTTGAATGCAGACAACCTTGCACTCTTGGTGATTTGGTAACGACCAAAAATGATTTTGGACAAGAAAAACATTGAAGAAACTCATTACGAGGTTCTCAATGTCGAGGAGGATGCAAATTATGAAGAAATTCGTGCTAGTTACCGAAGTGCTGCACTCAGTTTACATCCTGATAAGCTATTGAAGACATCTGATACATCCAGCAGTAACCAAACAACTTCAGAGAGATTTCTCAAAGTTCACAAGGCATGGGAAATTCTAAGTGATTCAACCTCTCGTTTAATTTATGACAAAGAACTGAAAAGTTCAAGGCAGGAGGATTTCTTGGCTTCCGAAGTTGCAGAAGATTTAAGGTTACAGGATATGACAGTGGAAGATGCTAGGTGAAACATTGGAATTGTTTTATCAATGTCGATGCGGTGATTATTTTTCTGTGGACTCGTTGGAATTGCAGAAAATGGGGTATTCCTTATTGAGAGATGAAAACAGCATCAGCATTTCTATACTTAATGTTGATACTTTACCGGGATCGGTGATTCTTCCTTGTGGATCTTGTTCGTTGAAAGCTCGTCTTGTACTCAGTATGGATAACAGTTGAAATTATTCACATTTTTGGCATGATTGGTGACGATTACGATTATGATTACTAGCAATTTTTTTAATGAACATGGCAAATTAATGAGGAAAATTTCCTCAGGTGGAATCCTGTAAGTGCCGTTTTCAATCTTGAATTTTGAAATTGGAAATTGATGAAATGATATTAGATAGCCTACTCTTTAAAATTAATTTGCAGTAGTAGTAGCTTAGCATTTCTTATTTACTCCAAGAAAATTTGAGACCTGACAATCAAAATCAATTTTATCCATCTCATAATGTTACGTTTAAGCTATATAACATAAAAAACTATGGCTTAAACTACAAGGATCTTGACTCCAAAAACAAAAAGTTGGGTTTGATAATTAATATTGTCCAATGCATGCAGAAGTACACATATGCAAATTTAAGAACCCAAGAACGCTTAGATTAGATGATATAAGTCTCTTCTAGCTTAACCATGGTCTTAGATTCAAACCCGAGCTTGGGCATGGAACATGAGAGTTTGTTGCCCTATTTGGATCCCACAAGACTCGAGCGGAGGATGTCCCGTTTGCAGCCAAATAATATGCAAATTTGAGGAACATAGTTTATCCAAGTATTCATTGGTAATGATATAGATTTCAAAAAGGATAATATTGTTTACAATGCATTATACACACAATCTATATGTAACCTGATGACTATATACACTAAATTCTTCGTATTGCCAATTTGCCATGAATCATAAAATTGCTTTCTTTAGTTCCAATAGTCTCGACCACCTTTTGTCGAAAGAAGCCTGACTTTGTCCACTTGTATCTGAAAAATAAAACAACTGTTGATCAGTTTTTATTGAATTTTTTGTTTTCAACGTTGGTTTGTTCTTGTTCCGACATCCTTGTATTACAATGACCTTCTGAAGTTTTCAAATAAGAAAAGTACTTACATTGTATAGTACCCTCAGATTTTTCGCACAACTCTGAGCATGTATCCTGCAAAAAAAAAATATTATGGGGATTCCGAAAATTCAAAATTTTGAAACGCATGATTTTCATTTCTGCTAGTTATACTTTTACTGCAGACTTTAGCCAGATGGCATCTTTTACAATAGAATCAAGATCAACTTCGTATCCAGGTCTTGTATATATCACCTGTATTATACGAGGAGCTGTGTTAGATTATTTAGTATGCTTTTCCTTCATTACATGACTAAAAATTTAGTATAGGTATTGTATTTGTATTACTTCTTAAAATGTGGTGGTATAAAGCTACATGATGCATCCATTGAAAAACACTACAACATAGATTACTATAACAGTGTAGCATTTCCTGCAACTCATTTTGAGCCTCAAATTTTAACATCAATTTGATCGTAAAAAATCTAATACTGTAGATAATAGTAGTACTCAAATATTACTTAGGGACAACTAAAATGAAGTCAAGTATAGTAGAACAGATGTAATGTAGTCTATGTTTTGCTATACATTCACCCTTGAGCTATGAATATGATTATGAGAACATGCCAAATTGGGAAAGGTGAAAAAAAACCTTTTTTTCTGCAAGTTGCAAATTCAAAATTGATATGTGAATATAGCAAAACATACCACATGCACGTTTCATAGCATTTTCAGGTATTCTTTTGAAACACTTCAAATAATTTTTGGAATTCTAAAGAATAGAGCAACAGCAAGTTTTTTAAATAAAAAATATTTCAATTTTACTTCTATCTATTTGCAGAAAGAAAAAAAATATGAAATATGAAGCTAATTTTGATTTGAGACTTACATAAGGGTCACATCCAATTTCAGGTAGCGGCGTCTTACGTTTATCTCTATTTGTAGCCCTGAGAACCCATACGTTAAATTTTGCATCAATCTGGAACAATTAAGGAAGAGACAAAGTCATCCACTTAGAATAAGTTCAAATATATATAGCACAAATCCAAACCATTTTTTGACAAACTTTGTAGATTTTGACATTGTAGATGATATCTTCAAAAATGCATAAATTGGAAAATGTATTTTGTTTAATGTAAAATGTATCTGAAAAAAAAAAAGAATCAGCCAAAGAGGGCAGGGTAGACATTAGAGATCAAAACCATGATGTGATGTCAAAGATACTAAGGTACTACAAAAATATCATGATTAGTACTGATCCAACCATAGTATTTCTGTAGGAAAACTTTATTTGTATATGCATTGTATTGCCAAGGTACTATGTTAATGTGACAAATCTCTAACCAAGAAATTAACTCTCATCAGTTTATAATGAAGTGAAAAACCTGTCGGCAATATGGGGAAGAACAGATGCTGCATTTTGAAGTGAAGGATGTGGTGATTCTTGCATCTACCGATAAGCCAAAGCTAGCATGCTGGCATTACCATTTACAAGTGTTGGCAAGTGACTAAACAAATAAATTTCAAATTTTGATAGAGCGTTTTGTTATAATCACAATTCTTGTTCTAAGAAAATGGCGATTAGATATGTTGATGATATCACCAATAAAATTCATTCGACCCGGCTTATATACTTTTTAAGTCGTAGAATCTAGTGAATTTTAATCGTGAGATCATCAACATAACTCCATTATATTGAATTCAAACACGCAATATCTCTAGGAAGTGGTTGCCCACTAAGGGAGATTTTAATAGATGGATTTTGAACCCTCGCTCATAAGAAAGTGAAAGTCCAAGTTCCAATCCTTAACCATAGTAGTGCCACTTCCTTTGGTTACAATTACAATACTCACAAGTCAGGATAAAATATACGAATGAAACCACCTTTTGGACTGGAGAGATTGATGAATACTTGTGCATTCTTACGTGGATCATCTTCAACTTCAATCAAATCCTGTAAATGCAGGTCTCGCAAAGATACAAGATGATCACATGTCCATTCCCCGCGATATTTTCCGTCAGCCGGTGATATTGTGATCAGACGGCGAGTAGCCTCTTCTCGTGTTCTTCCCAATCTTGATTTAATCACAGAGAGGAAACCATATTAAAAAATGAATTCATGTAGCTCAGAAAAATGAAATTTCAAGACACTATTTGTATTACAAGATTTACTATGAATATATGTTATGCACACAGCACAGCACATCAGCTCCACTTATTACTTATTAGCATTTACAAATTACAAAACTTCAATTTGATTGAACCTTCTAAATGATATTTGATACATTCAAGAGAGAAGAAAAACAAGGATATAGAGTTATTCCCTTTGATGTCTTCATCATAGCCTTCTTATTCTTAATTGTGACAGTTCCTCTATCTGGTGGCCACATGAGTCCTGTTTTCACATTCATAGCCACTCTTAAAGGTGTTGTCACACTTTCTCGTGCAGTCCTTTACGTGTTAGCACAATGCATTGGTTCAATAATTGGCTTCTATATACTAAAGTGTATAATGGATCCAAAATTAATAAATACATATTCATTGGGAGGTTGTGCTATTGGTGGCAAAGGACTCAATTCTAGTATTAATCAGCATGATGCTTTGTTATTGGAGTTCTCTTGCACATTTTTGGTACTCTTTTTGGACTCAATTCTAGTATTAATCAGCATGGATGCATAAATGTCACTAAGGACTAAAAGTGGAGGAATGTGAAATTGTAAGGACAGAAGGCCAGATTGAACTTACATTATAGGGACTAAAAGCACTATTAACTCTACTTGTGTTCTTAACACAAAATCATGGATATAAGAAAAGGCATGCTAATATCACAGAATTACAGTAAGGAGAAGGGAAAGGGAAACTGTATATAGAGTTACCAATGGAGAGTCCAAGTTGTCCTTTCTTTTGGTAGAAGCAGTGATGGTTACACTACCACCAGTATTATTGTAAGTGTGAAACTGAGAGAAAAAAGTGAAGGTTTTGGCCTTGGTAGCAGCAGTGTAGCATGGATTGAGTATTGAGCTGAAGCTTCTTTGGGATACCAAATTTCCAGATTTTGCCATATCTCAACTCACAATGAGCTCAAGATAACGATTTTGAAGTGTGTTGTGTTGGAATAAGTTGAGAAATCGGATATTTGAATGTTTCTATTTAATCTTATCTTCACGTGTGACTCTCATTCATCCTTTGTATGTGCAAACGTAGTTGTGTGGGGGACCATGAAAATTGAGGCAATACATTTACACATTTCTGACAACCTTTTTTTCACTTCGACTCAGAATGTTTTTCCATTTTTAACTTCATTGTTTTATAGTTTTGAAATCATTCAAATACAAGACTAATTTAATTTGACTAAGAAATAAAACATGAATTCGAATTCCATCAAATTTAGATTTTTTTTTTTTAAGAAATCAAATTTAGATTTCCAACAAATAAACAAAATTTCATTCCTATTGTATAGTATTCCAAACAAACAAAAAAAATATTTAAAATTAAACCAATTTTAAAAATTCAAACAAACTCAATTTCATCATAACAAGAATGTTAACAACCAATTTTAATAAAGTTATATTATAATTACCCTTCTGCTGCTCTGCATGTAGTGAGAAAATTATGAAAACTAAGCTTCAGATTTATAAATGTGCATTCTTCAATCAATTTCTTTTAGATGAAATAAACACGTATCCTCCTACTAAGAAGATTCGTGTGCATATTGTACCCACTTGCGCATCTAGTATGCTTCCACTAGGTCAATATCATTCATTCTTTTTCGTCAAATTAAAACCTCACTTCGTGTGACCTATAAAATACATGTTCCGAACTCAATCTGACTTGCCTGGTGCATATCCAGGAACAATTCTCTAATTTAATAATTGACATGACTAATGATATATCTTTCAGATATACATACTCAAGAAATTACTTTGATACAAAATTGTGAAATAGAGAAGAAAGATAAGAAACTCCTTTGATCACAGATCATGTGTATTTCCCTTTATGTGTCTCTTCTGAGTAACTACTAACTAGGAACTTGGGCAAATATCGTTTTACCGAATATGAAAAACCAAAAAATCTAACAAGATTTTGGCAATCCTTCATTCCATCTCCATTATGCCCTTGCGAACTTAGGTGACTCAAGTAAGTTTCTCCCTCATAAATAAAACGTAGCTGCTGCCATAGAAGAACACTCAACCCTATCATCATTGAAAAACTTGCAACAAATAGATAAATGAGAATAAACCCTCTAGCGGATAGAAGTTGCACAGATCTCATAAAGGCAAAAATAGTTTCTTTCACAATTCTCCAGGCTAGATTTTCAATGGTGGTCCCGTGTATGCGTCCAATGGAATATGTCAATGGCGGCCACATATGCAAGCCAGCGTGTACAGACACTGTAGAAATATAGATGGTGCTAAACAATCCTGAAATTAGGAATGCAATGAAGCTGCGGTGATTAGCTGCGCCAACACAGTTCCCGATCTGCCAAAGGATTACCAAACAATAACCAGATTAGGATTAAGATAAAGAAATTTTGAAGATTTTGAAGATTTGTTGTACACCGTAAGGACTTGACTATCAATAGTTTAATTTAAGGACTATGAACAAAACTACCAGCAGCTTAATTTAACACAGTTGATGGCCAATGAATAAAACTTTGAATAATAGATAATAATAAATATATGTATCATTTTCATGCCATATTCATGTTAACACAACATAGTCTAGAAGTCTCTCATGATAACGGCCCAAACTCTATCACATGGACCCACGGTGTGGCAAGTTTACTCAAGGAAGGGTAAGGGAGTATCCAAAGGCACGTGAGGAAGCATGAGCTGGCAGTAGGTGAGACAATTATGCGTGACAAATTCTGTTAGGCTGAGGCAAGTGAATAAATAGTGGAAGGAGAGAATCTTGAGGCATCCAAAAGAATTAGATTGTAATCTGTTGAATGGAGAGCATTTATCCCTCCATAGGAGCTTAGCTCTGTGGCAGTTGTGATTGTTAGATCCTTACTGTAAATTCCCCAAAAGTTCAATAATAGTTAGTCTCGTATTTCAATCCATTTTCTCTATTTTACTGCATCGATCTCTTTACTGTTTCTCCAGGTCCTAACAGCCACCATAATCCATCATTGATAACACTGTCTCCAACATGAACCAGCAAGAGCCAAGAGACACTTATTGCTTGATAGATGAGTAATAAAATTCTCTAAGGCTTTGTTTGGGAGTTTGGAGGGGAAGGGAGGGAAGGGCTTTGGGGGGTGGGAAATATAGAGTGAAATGGAGAAATCTTTCACATTTTTTTCAAAGAGTGTTTTTTTAGAGGGGGCTTTGGGGGCTTTAGGCTTATATATTTTTAATATTAACAATATTATAACAACATAGAATAAATTTGAAGAATTCATATAAACCCTCCAAAAACCCCCAAAACCCTCCTCCAATACAACTTTTAGTTCCCCCGAATGAGGAGGGTTTTGTATTATGAAGAAAAATTAACCCTCCAAAGCCCTCCCCTCCCAATGTACTCTATTTCTTCCACTTGCTCCTTCCTTTTTTCCAAAATCCTCCCCTTCCTTCCCCTCCAAACTCGCAAACAAAGCCTAAGGAGACATAAAATTAAAAGAAAATCATAAATCCTTCTTGCATTAGCTCTTTTTTTCACATAAAATTTCAAAACATTATTTAGATAGGATATTGTTTTCCGAATGTATATTTTATTATTGGTGAATGAGGAAAACAAATAGAAACTGGAATTACGAGAAAGCAAAGAGACAATAGAAGAGGGATTTCATATCTCACTTCCTTCGAGCTATTCAAATTCAATACAGAATAGTACAACCAAAAACCAGTAGAACACCACATTACCTATTATAGTCATCCACTGTATCCTTAAAGACATCATTTATCATTTATAATTTACACACACACAAAATTAGAGTGGTTATCACAGTATCACACCATGAAAATTGAAATTTATGTTTAAAAGATGATGGAAGCTTACAAATGGGCAGTGGTGATCCATGTTCAGTATACATTTTCCACAAGAGCGGCAGTGATGAGTTCTGGGTGACTTGGGTCTTGAGCAGTAGTGACAGAAGGTATAATTTTCAAGGTCACCATTCCCTATAGTGGGGTAGCTTCCCCACACTAAGTTTGGTGGTGTGCCAGCACATCGAAAAGCTGAAAGGCTGAAAGAGGAAATGGTAGCTAAAGCCAAGGTTACCGTAATGATAGAGTGGAAAATCCCAGAAAGACTGATAGAATAGACGACAGGATAAATTGCCCACACCCCGCCAACTGCACAAAATTAAATTAAATTAAATATATAAGAACTGTGTAAAATCATGCAGAAGACGTCTCTAATCTCTTCATAGATGGACCTTTTAAAAATCAAATTTCAATTTGAATGTACTATTCAAAATTGTGACTCTAGACAACCCTTTGACTGCATAAATTGAAAAGGAGGGAAAAAAGAAGTCCGGTGAAACAGGAAGACGACAAACAAAAGCCAAAAAGCAGCACGAACTAGGAACAACAGTGGCTTACATATTATAAAGAGCATAAACATGATGACAATAGTAACAATGCATCGATCACGCAGTAGTCTCCATCTAAGGCCATTCTTGTCACATTTCTCTTTGCTCTGATCCGTTATGGCCCCACACCAGCCACATTTGAACACTGGTGCATGAGATGGAAGCAAAAGGCGCAGTCCACAACCCCAACACGTTGTCTCATAATTCTCGGTAGCCGTAGTTACATATCGCTCCTAAATGCGACTTACATTAGCAACTGATACAAACTTTCAAACTGTGCAAAATAGTGCAAGAAATACAGTTCAAGAAGTAACTTATTTACCATATATGACTAAACAAATTAACAAACCATAACAGCTAAGTACTACGAGGTAGCATACACTTTATTCTGTTCTGCTCTGTTAGATTCTCCTAATTTCATGAATACATCACAAACCCCTTATGGGGCACAACTCAACATCTACAAGAAGAACCACATCCCAAGAGTTTCTAATGTTTTGATCAATTAGAATTTACAGCACGGATATATTCACAGAAAATTAAGCACGTCATACATTATCTAACATACGATACTTGAAAGGGGCATTTGGAAGAGCTTATTTGGGCTTGTCTCATAATATTTGAAAGAGCTTACAATCATAAGTTGTTTTCAACTAATTTAATAATCTCTCTGAGGCAGCTCATAGAAACAGTATATGCAGAGCTTAGCCTCCTTCCACCCTAAGATTCTATTGATATAATGAAATCAAATACTGAAAACACAAATAATTTCTACATGTACATCAAAACAGCTAAACACTGATTAGTGCTTAAGCTATAAGCTCTCATTCGGTAAGAGCGCGTTGAATAAACACGGATTACCTTGTTTAGTCAAATGCTCACTAGCTAAAACCCCTTCCTCTAAATAGTAGTTAATTATAGTCTGTAGTGCAACTGTTGAGAGCGAAATGTACTAAAACTAAATTCTTGAGCTAAAGGCAAAAACAACGACTTTAGCATATCATGTAAGCAAGACAAAGAAGCAAAGAGTGAAAATCAAAACTTTGTTCTCACCAACATATTTTTTCATATTCTCAAAAAAAACATAGAATAAGGGAAAATCTTCAACCCGAATACAATGCCCAATTACCTTATTTTTCTAATTCTGGTCTGAAAGTATTTTTTTTTTTAACAATTTCAAATTGATGTTTGGATTGGTAGTGAGTTTGTCAGAATCACATCACAGTGAGCCCTTGCAATTTAGGCAGAAACTACAGTTTAGGCATGATTTTGTCAAACTCAGCGTCCAATCCAAACATGCCAAATTGAAGCCTTTTCAACCAAATTATTTTTTTGTGACTAAGCAATTTGACAATTGATATTCTCTTGCTTGAATTGAAAAGCTGTCGTCCAAGTAACAGAATTGCAAAGCTACACAGGATATTATATAACAGAATCGTATCAAACAAACAAACAAAACAAACCTGGGTTGAAAAAGCTGTGAACATGTTTGATGGTGTTGGTGTTGGTGTTGCTATTATTCCTACTGTCGTTGGAGCCAATTCCTCGTTGCTCAAATGGCTATGCATTTTTATTTAGTTATTCCAACAATCAAATCAAATCAAAGTACAATCGGAACTACGTCAACGCCGTTGTACTTGTGAAATGCATAGTCAGATAATACTTCACCATGAAATATCTGACTATGGCTCTATTACAAGTACAATCATTGTGATCCTCGAAAATGCAACCATCCAATAATTTAATATGCTTGAGTAAAACAATTATATATTCTTTATCTTTTCTAAGAATAATACTAACAACATTCGTCTTAACACACTTTATTATTATATATATTTTGAGATGGATAGAGTAATTAAGATTATGTTTAAAAATAATAATAAAGCATTAGTAATTTGCATATGGGTTTATATTTAGGTACAATACCTTTTTTTTTCTGAAAAGGTGGTTATGATTAGAGACACGGAGGGAGTATCTCATTAAACAAAGTTTGTTAGGCGTTAGAAGTAATAAAACATAAATATAGAATTTTTTTAAATTGAGATACTAAATTTGGAAGAAGAAATTAATTAATTAATATTTTTTAGTTTATTTTTTTTATGTAAATTTAAGTTACTGAATATTTTAATCTAATAAGTTATAACTTTAACGATCAAAATAATGATTCACTTCTTATTAACTATAAATAATAGTATTAGTGTGCGTAAAATTTAACTCAATTGAGAAAGTCGATATTGTTAGATCTAGTACAATCATCTAAATTTAAAAGGCATGTGTGAGTTTCACCGTCACTTTGTCTTAAAACACTTCACGCGACTTTATTCCTCTTCTTTTTTCTTTTTTTGGTTTCACTCTATTCCTCTTCTATTATGATGAAACATGATGTATTTATTTTGCTATGAAAAAAGAGTTGCAAAGACTAAATAAAAAAAAAACTAACAGGTTTTTATTTAGTCAAATCATTTTTTTAGCATCAAATCACTCTTATATAATTGTATCATAAATTAACCACCAAATAATAAACATTTATTCAATGTCAAAGTAAATTTATTTTATACTAATAATATATTTTCTACACTACGGTAGAAGCTTTTTAAATGTTGCAATGAAAAGTGTTTTGGTAAATAAATCTAATAAATTAACTTCAACTGATTTTGCTAGTCACCGGTGATTATTGTAAAATACTTTTTTTTGTTTTATTTCTCTTAATGTATTGTTCATTTATTCAAAAAATACATACAATATTATACAAGGTTGGATCTCCTCAAATATTTGAGGGGATCTAAACTCGATATAATTGTTTATGATTGTTAAGAAGTAAGAACATTTTTTAACTTCAACCAAAGCAAGAACATTTTTTTAACATCAAATTCGTGTTGAATCACAAACATCAATTGAAGTAAGAACATTTTTTTAACATCAAATACGTGTTGAATCACAAACATCATTTAAACGACATGTAATGCTAAGGACCAATTTGATGGTCGGGACAAGCTATCATAAATTAAACTTGAACCTTATCCCATATTGTCTCTTTAGTTAAAAAAAATATAAATTATCTTCGACAAGATGAGGTGGGTTTTGTATAACTGGGTGATGTGGTTTTGTATAACTAGCAGCTTTCTGGTTGTCATAAAATATAATACTATTGCACATTTGTATACAACTTTTTTAAACTACGATTATTAAACTCAATATCCTACCACCATGCATATTTTTATAGAACTTTGTCATTGTAGTTTCTCGTTACCTTAGTTTCATAGAACTTACTGATCATTGCTAGCTACTTTTTCCTTTTCTAGTTTGATTAGAGATGCTAACAAGTATCAATAGTAACATCAGCCAGAGAGGAAATGAAGCACAAATACATCCAAGGCATTGAAAACGGCCTCTGACTGAGTTCGAGTGGAGATCTTAGTACATGTTAATTGCTTTGATTAAACTAATTTACAATAATTTATTGAAGAAGAAAAAACTAATATGCAATATTTTCAATCACACACTTAACCATATATTTCCTCACGGTTTAACCTTTTATTTTCCCGTTAAAGATATACACGGCTAAATTTTATGCAGACAAGACAACTCAACGACTTTGCTCTTCAAACAAGACTTCCTAGTGTAAAGGAACATCAAGCAAACACATATAGGCATGGTGTAAGCAACAATTTCAAAAGAAAATTTGGCTGACTTGCCAAGGCCAAGGCATGCATTTTTCTAATCACACTGTATGCCGGATGGTACTTTCTACTATTTTTGCCTGTCATACTATTTCTATAAATAACAATGAGATCAATCACAATGTCAACAGTACAGTAAAGATGATGAATACATGATAGTCAAGGCCATTGTAAATGTCTCGCTCCATCCTCACTCAAGTTCCACGCTCCTTCTGCCATCTCATGATACAAGCTGATTCCATTCCCAATTTGAGTACCCGAAGAAAAACCAGTAGCTGTCAACTGGTTCATTTGCATATTTCAGCTTCTGGATTATACTAGTTGTCACTACATAATCAAGGAAGTAAATTCCAGGTAGGATTTCAGGTAAATTATATCCGGAAACTGTTCTGGTTAAGGATAAAAGAGGCATTCCAGTTTTCACAACTGGACCCCCAAGGGACAAAGGAGCCTCTTTCAATTTTTCCAAGTCTTCTTCCAAGTTAGTCCATTTTAGATGCTTGTTAATGATAAGACCTTGAAATCCAGTTGCTTGATCCGCTGCCACAATGAGAATCTTGGATCCATCAAATGGATGAACCCCCAAAAGCTTTTCTGTGGCAATTAGCACCGAACCGACCACCACATGAGGCAATGTTTCTTGTCCATTTGATACTGGTAAATTTATCATGATAGGTTCGACCACCTGATTCGGTATTCTATCTTGACCTAGGGCTCCGTCATATTTGTTTTGTGTATGAAGTGATTCCTCATGGACATCAGTTTGCAAAGCACCATATAAGTTTTGATTCCTGACTACTCTTTCAGACAGCCACAGAACTGCTACAGGAATCATGCATGAAAGAATTTAGATTAATAATTAATGTTTAGGTTTGACAGAACAGTAGACAAGAAATTACAAGATAATGTGGTAATAAAAGCATAAGTCAATAGAAGATACACCAACTACGAGTCTATGACTCCACTAATCAAGTCCTACTGAAGTCTGAATGGAGCCTACTACAAGTGGATAGATACCAGGAATAAAAAGGGTTGGGAAACAAGGACGGTGGTAATGACAAGTCTGTGATCCAAGTTTGACACCAACAAAAACTGGTTCACGTGCTTTCTAATAATCTACTACGTGCATAGAAAGATGCTATATCACATGAATGGTTACCTTTATCTCTGATAAGATGATTAAAGTTACTTCCATGTTCTGCTACAAACTTCATAACATCAACTACAGCCACATCTCCTTCATAAAGAAGAGGTTCCTTCTTTTCTGCTGGAAACAAAACCAGTGCAGGATAAACCTCCCTCTGCATATTTAACATACACCAAACATTATTAACCAGAGATCATAAACAGATACCTATGATGTTCAACATTTTTAACTGCATAAATTTCAAATTTACAGGCCAAACAACCAACTACTTACATTCGGATCAATGATGCATGTTTCAAATAAATCGAAGATGAGATTCATCATATTTCTTCTTGATATCTATTGATAAGAATATAAAATTTAAAACAATGTTCAAGTTCCTCTAGTCTTTGCAATGCAAATAAATCATCCCTAATTCTTTTCTAGTTTATTCAGACTTCTCCCTTATTAAAAATACAATTATTACTGCTACGCAACCAGACTCAAAAATAGCTTTTGCCTCCTAATTCATGCCTGACCAACTTCTTGTTTGTTTTTGGCTTAAACCATAAAATTCATTTTAGTCTAATATTCTAAAAAAATTGGCTAAACAAAGAGAGACATTATATGATTTATCACTACTCAGTGCTCACTAGACATTATTTTATGAAGACATTAAAGTGCCATTTGATTCATGCAATCAACCCTGTATAGTGGGAGCTTTTGTTGTTATCATTGTTATAGCAAAAGCTTTTCACACAAGTAACAATTAACAATCAATCATCTTCATTTGGCCCTGCCCAACAATAAGAGGAATCATATTTGTGCAACCATTTGGTGTCAACTTTTTGACAACTATCTCTCTCAAACTCAGCATTATGTTTTTATTCTCTCTCTTCCTTTTTCTCTATCTATTGTTTTTTACCAATAAGGAGAGAGAAAAAGAAATTTGTCACAAAAGTTGTCCCAAATGGTTGTTCAAATATCATTACTCAAACAATAATGATACAGCTCGGAAATATAGTGCCAAATGTTTTCAATCAACTAGCAATCTCAATATTATTTAGAAAAAGTGTGGCAATAATCCATAATAAACATAAAAACAAGACTGAACATTGAGGCCTGGAAAGTATAAATCCACAAGTACCTGATCTACTGACTTCAGTACCGGATGGCAGTCATTCAATGTACAATCCAATAAGTAGATTGTTGGAATCTTCATCGTAACATAATCAAAATCTTCTGCCATGTAGCAATCAGTTGTCAAACTGTCAGAGACTGTATATACCATTTCATCAGAAAATTCTTCAAAAAAACAATTCAAAAAACAACATCCAACATCAATCAAGTCCACCAAATAAGACAACAACCATTGTCGTTAATGAAAAGATCAGAGGTGCAGTGTCAAACTCATTCACAAATTACAAGTAAAAATCAGCATTTCAAATCAAGTTAAAACCATTTTGATAGTGAAATGCAAAATTGCAGTGCATAAGAGAAACAGGACAAGTCCATTGTCGATATAGAATTCAGTGAACAACTTACTAAAATTAAAGCCACAAAATACTCCCGTTTTAAGCAAGTACAACATAGGATGATAGAGAAAGACAAACACATACATACAGTCAAATTCTCACCATTATCAGATCCCCCCTTTAACGTATCAACATGGCCATTGATGGCCCGATATACTTCACGAACAATTAATTCCATTCTCTGGCAGAATGCACACCAACTATTGCTAAACAAGACCAAGACATCTTTATTCCATGCATTTGAAGTGTTTTCTTTGTTAGAAAGGTTGAAACCAATAACAAGTTCAGAGAAAGCTTGAGCTGTGATTCGGGGTATAGAATCCACCTCATGAAAATCCAAATTAACGAATGGAGGACGCATGGCCTCCCTTTGGCCTTGAAAAACATGTTCTGACCGTTGATATGGAAGCAGGGTTCCATTAAGAAACTCAGAAAGAAAACCATACATTGAAGCATAGTTGAAACTTTTATCTTCAGGGTAGACGTAATGTTGCTGCCAAAAGGGATCAACTATGACCAAAGACGGAATTCTAGAAGTACCAGTGAGCCTTTCAAGTAATTGATAATTACCATCAGAATAGAAAAAGGAACCATTAAAACCAAGAAAATGATCCTGTTTTCCATTATTGTTTCCATCAGAAGAACCATCGTTGGAACTATCTATTTCTGATTGAATAATTTTTGCACTAGGAAGTCTGTGATCTATGATGGATTCTTCAGATTTCACTGCTTTTATCTCTTCACTAGTGACAATAGAAGATTTCTTGACTTCATGCTGAGAAGATAGCACGACCAATTTGGGATTTTCCCCAAGCTCTATAGCAGATTTATATGAATAGCCATCTGTCATTGCAGTACTACCTGTATGATCTTCTTGAGAAGTTTCTGCTGAAATTTGATTTGACTGGACTTCTGAATGCAATTGTTGTTGTGTATTAGCTGAACTAATGTCAATATCACCAGATAAAAGTTGGAAACCTAAATCCTTTGCTAGAGAACTTAGTTTTCCATCCTTCTTTTGCTGGACAATGTAACTCAATAACTCGTTCACAGAACTCACTTGTAGATCAGAAGCTACATTATCCACACTAACTTGTTTACCTTCATTAATAATTGTGATGGAAGATATCTTCTTGTTTAGTTTAATCTGCTGAGCTTTCATCGCCAAATTTGACTTAAGAAAATCAGATGTGCTCTTTGTGCCACGATAATCTCGGATAGAAACTTTCTTGTGATTATCATTATTCTTCGTATCTATTTGATTCACATGATAGTGTTGTGCCAATACTCTAAGAGCTTTAAGAGCTTCCATACTCTTTCCCCTAGTTTCTGAGGAGTCAGATGATCTATCAACAAATAGAAGTACTGACGGCTTATTTGCTGGAATAGTGGCTTCTTGATTGTGTTCATTGCCTTCCAACTAAATGAAAACAAACAAATCAGTGTAAATCTCATAGAAAGATTAGATGATTGAAAGAATCAAAAATTCTTGCATGTTGGCACGTATATCTACATCAGTTAAATAAACAAGTCTACAACAATAGCATTGGAATTTCAATGTAAAATCATTCATATGGCTTCACTTAACAAAGGATTTCAGGATAGTTGATTCTGACAAGTACAGTCAAAGTTGGGCTTGGAGATGGGATAAGGGAGCAATGAAATATGACATCATGGCATACACCACAAAATATAGAACAATAGTTAGAAAGGTTTTATTCACCTCTTTGACAAAATAATTATTCCTCTGCAAAACATAGTTCAAGTCATCCTCTTCTTTAAGAATATGTGAACAACTTGAACACCCAGCTAGGTAGCAAACTGCAAACCATGAACCAGAATCAGCAACACCTAAGGATGAAAGCATCGCCCTATCGGAAACCAGACCAAATCTATGAAGTTCAAAAGGCAGAAAAAATTCTTTCACAGCATTCATGAATTTCTTGTAGAAAGAGTGGAAACGCTCAAATTCTTCAAATGAACAGGGGTTTAGATTATGACTGTTCTGATCCTTGAAGCCCCCCAAACGGTCATCATTAACTGAGCTAAATTCCCCAAGCGAAGGAACTTCGCAAAACCCTTTATTGGTGCTGTGCTCAGCCTTGCACATGCCCTCCTCTGATTATGGAGGAAAAAAGAAGATGAAAACAGAAAGAAAGAAAATTATGTATTTATTATTCAAATTCAATCTTAGATAATACCAGCAACCTTCTGGTTAGTCTTGCCCCTTGACGCCAGTATTCTATCATTCTCTCCACTGAAGCCCATTATATGGTGAAGCCCTGCAAGGAAAATGTGCACGCACAGATGGTGACTCGTATTCTGATAAGCAACGTAGCCAATAACACATTCCAAGTAACATATACATGCAAGTAAGCATTCAAAAAAGAGAAGCAGAGCATATGTAAATAGTGAAGTGAAAAAATAGAAAATATTAATACTGAATAAAGAAATTATTTCTAAGTGCTTATCATACACGAACATATGTCATGAGTGTTTAAAGTCAAAAAGACATCTGCATTTGTATATACTATATACATATCAAAAAGCAATTTGCATTCTCAGCATTTATTTTTGTTATAAAACGAATTTCAGGTGAACGGTGATCTAATAGGAAAGGGAATAGTTTGTTCTGCATAAGCTTGTTCATAAGCTATCGCTCATTGGCAATCTAGAGAAGATTATAAAAATAATAAGCTAGAAACAGCTTACAAAACATATTCATAAATCAAATTTTATAAATGTTTCTAAAATAAAAGTCAAACTGTAATAAGTTGTTTTTACAAGCTATCCTAAAAACTAATGCTGAAAACAGCTTATGGACATGTCATAATATCACAAGTTGTTTCCATAAACTCCCTCAAACAGTCTTATAAGTACTTATGCAAGTCACATAAGTGTTTTCATAAGTTCAATCAAATAAGTCAATTCAAACAACCCCGTATCATGGTATAAAATAAGCTCAAAAATGCTATTGCTAATGCGCCGTGAGCAAATGTTAGATAAACATCAATTTGATGGAGGTTAGTGACAATCACATAAGCTATAACTTAAGCTACTAATAACAGTACTCACCAATAGTACCATTATGTGTTCCATTGAATTTCTTACTCTTCGCCATCAACTTTTGCGTCCATCCACAAAAATCAACAAGAACAATACTCACATCAGCCGAATCAACAAACGTGGCGAAATCCTTCGCACTATCAATCACTTTAAAAGGAACTTCCTCAGGCGCAACGTTAACATAACGATGCACCGAATTCAACACATTTCTGGCTGAAAGTCTTCCTGAATACTTATAACCCACAGAATGATGAAAATAAACAACATTCACCATTCCATCAACACTAACACCAATTGAATCGGTTATCGTTTTGTCGTTATTGATGTACATGAACATTAGTTTAAGATTTTGAAATTCTTGTGGCTTGTTGGAGATTGCGAGCGAGATATCGTTCATAAGGGAACGAGATTCGCCGGACCAGGGGAGAGTGAGGAGGAGGAGGATGTGTGGGTTTTGTTGGATCTGGGAAGTGAAATTGTGGGAAGTGAGGATTTGCCATGAGGAGGTGGCGATGATGGAGAGAGATAGTGTTGCTGTTGCTAGGGTTATTAAAGCTATCATCGTCGTTGATAACGGGATCGGAGGCTTCATCGTTGTTCACTTTCGGTCTCTGATGTGTGCTGCTACTGCACCTGCTGATGAAGACGATGGATGTTATTCTGTGGAGTGTGGACCCGCTATGTTAAATATAGTAGTAATATTCATGTATTAAATTGTTTTAGACTTGACCTAAGATTTTGGGAGTACAAAATAAAGGATATTTTATCAATTACAAACTTATGAATATTTGGGAAATATAAGAAATAATTGAGGGTTTTTAATGTCTGGAGAGCAGAAAAATGCAAACGAATGAATATTAGGAACTCAGAAAAATAAAAATAGACGAAAAATTGGAACCCTTAGTAACAATGACATAATGTAGAAGTTTCAAGGGAAATGCATGAGAATAGATGGGGAGGTGTGGCACGCATGGCTGGAAAAAAAAAATGAAACAAGAGGAAGTTGAATTTTATTTTAAAACAAAAAATGTGGTGTTATAAGACTTTATGTGAGAAGGAAATAACAAATTATCAACTGAGCTGCACTTGCTGGATCAATCCATATTATATTTTACTGCGTTTCAATTGGTTTAGATTTGACATTCAATGTTAAAAAAAAATTAGCATTTAAAATGTTTAAAAAAAATTGTTCATTCAACGCTAAGCATCCAACTGTACACAAACGGTTAAATAAAGAATCTTGATGGATCGTGATAACTGCATACAACACTTAAGTTGAACCTTTTTTTTAAATTACCGTGTGGGTTCTTCTTGGCTATGAATTGTGATTAAAAACATGTGTAAGATTGTTGCATCTAGTTTCTGTAGATCGAGAAATTGTCGGGTCGATCGACATGTTATAGCCCACTCGGGCGAGGAAGATGAATCTGACACTTTTATGTAACAATTCTAGTTTACTGGCTTTTGGTTTTGATTCCAGTTCTTTTCTTTTGTAGGCTATAATCCTCCAGACATATGATGCACAACTTTCGCTTTCATTGTTGATTTGTTTGTTGGGCACCACAGAGGGTGCAATAGTGGCTTCTATTGTCACGACCCAAAAAAATAATCGTGACCGGCGCACGGACTTATGAATCAAGTCCGGCAAGCCTAACAATCAGAGTTGACTAATGACATTTTAGTGATCTTGCAAAAACTAATTTTACTTCAAAATAGTATTTACAGAAATTTGGACAGAGTATCCTCTGTTTTTCTAATGTTCCTAGGATCTGAATCCTGTCCATAAACATGTTTTCCATCATCCAGAACTCAAAATGACATTTTTACATATTTGTACAAATCAAAATGAGACATTTCTAGACTCATATAGCTGCAGATATACTGACTGAAATATGTACATAAACAAAAGAACCATCCATCAAGGAGGCCTACCAAAAAAGTGACAATGTTGAACTTCGCATCTACTTGCAGCTTTCTACTCAGCTGCTCGGGAATCTGAAAAAAATAGAAAATGAAAGAGTAAGTCACAAGGACTTAGTGAGGAGACAACAACCACCACCCACTAGAAGGGAAACACACATGGGCACGAGTAATTAAGTTTTTCAAATATAATGTCAATTTGCAAATCTAGTAACCGTATAAAATTCTATTAACCCGCAATCGTTTATACACTTGAAAATTCACACATTGGTAAATATTCCAATCCGATAAGAATTATTCAAAGAATATCCAATATCGTAAAGAGCCGAAAATACGATTGTAAGCCTCTAAAAATACATTAATGAAATTCATAATAAAAGCCTTTTTTTTTAAAAAAAAATATAGAAAACTCCATTTAGTGAAAATAATCAAAATTTGGTGAATCGAGAACTAGCTCCATCTCATTGATAGCTCTTTCCTACTAAGAGTGGCATTTCTCTTAGGGTAGCTTCATCTAACGGATAGCTCTTTTCTCTCGACTCAAAACAAAACGTAAAACATTTTCAATTAGGGAGTTTACATCTCATTGATAGCCCTCTCCTCCTAATGGCGGCCTATCCATAGGGGCGGCTCCATCTAACGGAGTAACTCTACCTAACCGAAATCAATACTAGGTGCACCTAGGTAATCACAATTATAATTGTATTTCTCAAAACACATTGCTTTAAAACCATGATTCGTAAAATATCAAACTTTTGTTAACTGCACACATTCAAATCCCAATTTACAATTCTTTATACGTCGTAGACAAAATCCAAATAAGTGATCATATTAAAATCGGTGACCTTAAACATGTATCAAAGACGAGAAAAATATTCGAAAGGTGTGTTCCCCCATTTTGGTAAATACTTTAACATATAAAATCATAAAAATATCAACAATAACGATAATGAAAATAAGTGATAATGATCGTTATCAACTCACAGTTAAGACGAATCAACTAAGTGTGCTCTCCAACCACCCCTGGAGAAGCATGTGAAGCGTTCGGCGCCATATCTGAGCATAAATAGTTTTCTCTAAAAATTTAGAAGTTCATTCTAGAATTTTAGTAACAATAGAAACCATTCAAATCAAATGAAAATCTGTCATAAACATATGTTGAAATTATATATATACTCTACTCTCTAAAATTAATTTCTAACTCACTAATCATGCCTAAATATGCACTAATTGAAAGATAAGTTGATAAATATACCTCAAAAAGTCTCAATGAGCAACTTCCCCAAAATGGGTATTTTTCTTCCTCTTCAAAGCACAAACCCTAACCCCAAAGTCTTATCAAATAACACTTGTAATGTGAAATTGCTTTGCTTAAGTGAATAATTTTTCTTATGGGTGTTTGATTTGTGAATGAAATTTCTTGATTTGGGGAAGGAAGGAAATTGAAGAAGGGAAAGCTGATAAGAGAGGGAGAGAGTACGAGAATGAGGGAAAGTTTGTTTTCTTTTCTTTCTCACGTGTTAGTGTGTGTGTTGTGTTTATTTATACTATTATTATTATTATTATTATTATTATTATTATTATTATTATTATAACTTACTATTATTTATTTATTTTAATTTTAATTTTTCTTTCTTTTTTTTTTTTTTGAAGCGTGTGTTTCATTTATTGTGGTAAGTTGTGGTCTTTCACCATGATCTGTAAAATGGGATATGCGACTACGGTTTGCCAATTACACAATATATTTAGAATATCCTTAACAATACTTATTATAATTTCCTTTTTATCACTTTCTTATTTAATAAAATAAAATGTGTGTGAGTTTTATGACCGTACGGAGTATTTTGCTTGGGGTGGCATTTACTATGCACCCTACACAAATTTGTGTATGGTGCACAAATTAGAATAAAATAAGCAATAGCCAGTTGTTAACCTGCTGGAAAAAAAAACAATCATATTTTTTTAGTACGGTCGTGTATTAAAAAGCACGGACCGTACTTTAAAAAGCACAGACCGTGCATTAAAAAGCACTGACCGTGCTTTATTTTTTTTATTGTCTATATTTTAATAAAAAAACACACGGTCGTGCGTTATAAACGCACGGACCGTGCTCTTCCTCCTAAAATCATCAAACTTGATGTTTTTTTTGCATTTTCTCGCTCTAACTTCGACCAATTTTATTGCCTCTTCGATTTTAAAAACCGCAATTACATATATTAGTCATGAAGCATAAATTCAATTCTCAATTTGAATGAATGAATGTATCTAATTGAATTTATGTATGTTTATATATTAAATTTTAGGTGTTGGCAGCTGGTTAATGGATTATCACGAAATTCTAGATATTTTCTTAGAAGGTCGTATAAGCGAAAATGATGGGGAAGGTTCTCAGGTATGTTGGAGTGAAGAAGTTATTTAGAATTTTTGTAATTACGAAAGGTATAAGAAATGATTATCATGTGTACTAAATTATTTCGTATGTTCTATTGTATAGGCTATGGAGAGTAGCTCTTGTTCGGAGAGTGTTGAAAATTCATCAGACGAAGACATGGAAGAAATTGACAATCCGTACTTTGGATGCAACTTTGGTGATGAATCTGCCTTATAAACTGTCAAGAATGCTCATAAAATTTCAAAATGGTTTGAATTGCTTATAAAATATTAGTAACAACTATCATAATAATCTTTCTTCTTCCTTCTCAATTTCCTCCTTCTTCCTGGTGAGTTTTCTCTGAGTTTTACTATGTCTAGTGCAAGCCAAAGCTCCAGAAGCCATAACAACATCAGGGTTCAACAAAGGTCAAACTTCACAACTGTTGGGTCTGTGTTGAGAAGATCTAATAAAGAATGTGGTTGTAAGGATATTGAGGTTTTGAAAACTGTGACAGATATAATGAATCAAAATTATGGGAAACAATTCTGGGGCTGTAGAAATAATCGAAACAAATTGGATCCTGGTTGTAACCATTTTAGGTGGTTGGATGATGATATTGTTGATGAAAGAGACATGTTGATTGAAAAGCTTAAGAAGAAAAACTTGAAGATGAAATTGGCACTAACTGGTACAAGAAAGCAATTGAAGATGTCAATGGTGTTTGGGCTTATATGCTTTGGGGTGAATATTGTGTTGGTTACAATGTTTATGTGCAATAAGTCTGCATATTTGGGTCAATTGTATTTGAAATAGATTTAGGATTTTGTATGTATGACAGACTATTGTCACAGTGAAGGAGACTGTTATGAATGTAATTGTTTTCAAATATGAATGAATGAATTTCTTGTTTTGTCAATTATGAGCAATTTCTTGTTCTTAGCCTGAAGGAGAGAGATATAAACAAAAAATTCTAACCCTTTAGTAAAAAAAAACCTAAACCCTAACCCTAATCCATAACCCTAACCCTAAACCCTAACCCTAACTAAATTGACTATACTTAAAAAATTATACCACTTATATGATTTTTTAACGGTTAATCAAAATATTCAACGAGCAATCAAACTCTCAACAATTACCCTTACATTGAGGATCTTAGAGTTAAATTACTTCTATGGGTGTTACCCTAACGGAAAGAGTCATAGATTAAAAGTACTTCGATGAATGTTGATCGATTGACCATACTGTTCAATAACAACTAAGACTCAATAATGTTGCCCTAACAGAAAGAATCACAGACTAAAAGTACTTCGATGAATGTTGATCGATTGACCATACTGTTCAATAACAACTAAGACTCAATAATGTTACCCTAACAGAAAGAATCACAAACTAAAAGTACTTCGATGAATGTTGATCGATTGACCTTACTGTTCACTAACAACTAAGACTCAATAATGTTACCCAAACGGAAAGAATCATAGACTAAAAGTACTTCGATGAATGTTGATCGATTGACCATTCTGTTCACTAAGAAAATGTTTAAACAACATCATCATCTTCATAGCTTCAGTAAATAGACAAGAAATAAAAACCAACTTAATTCTTCTAGTAATATAACAATTACTTAATACAACAAGAAAGTAAACATACAAACACTAAAATTCATTAAACATAACATAAAATAACACAACCTAATACAATATAAGATTAACTAATCTACTAATTGGGCCTCTCACTTATAACCAACAAATACAAAGGATCCCCTCCATTTGTTCTGGATCGAATCATTTCCTCCACATCAATGTCGCTTTCAAGAGTCTTACAATCATAGCTTGCCTTGTAGTCGTCACTGTCATCCGCCACTGAGTCGTATATCGTTACATGACAAATTTGTTACACCCTTCGAGTAGGATCGTTATCTACGATGTAAAAACGGTTGAAAACCCCTATTAAGTGTGACAGCGTATCATTTGATGAAATCCACCAGGACTCAAACGGCTCGGTTATATGATGGAATTTAACATTGCAAGCTATTCCTATGGGCATAGGCATGGTGAGAATGAAAAAAGAATAGGGATAAACAAGATAAAATATCACAACCAAAGATGAAATGGTGTGAGTGATTCATGAATGATGGTATGTATTTATAGTGCATGACAAATTATTATTTTTATTACAACTTTAAAAAAAACTAATAATTCAGATTTTTACCTTCAAAGAAATAAAAAATCAGATTTTTAATGCCTATACTTTTTGACACATCTACGTAAAAAACTTATTTAATCGTAAACAACTTATTTAATTATTTTTTTTAACCAAAAAAACGTACATACAACAAAGGGAAAGAAATGATCTTTTTTATGAGAAACAATTTATTTTAAGTTAATTTCGTCATAAATTATAAATTATAGTGTTCATTATAATTTTACTAATGTACTATCAACTATATAAATTTGTTTTTTTAAAAGAGTATATAAATTTGTTTTATTATTACCGAAAAAACAAAATACATGTTTATTCGGCTTTTGTTGACAAATACAAAAAATCCAAATAGTAAACGACAAACCAACTTTAGCTTTATCTGCTTTGCTGCCATGCCAGGGACACGTTTCGAATTTTAATTGCTCATTCTTCCAATCAAAACCTTCAGATTGTGCATTTTTAGCAACTGGTCGTGCCTTTTTAACACTGGATCGTGCGTTTAAGCGTTCACTAACCGTGCATTTTCTTGACAATGAACAAAGCACGGTCCGTGCTTTTTTCCACCAGACCGTGCATTTATCAACATAAACTGCTTTTAACATCTTAAATTTCCCAGACCGTGCGAATTAAAAAAAACGTTCTGAAAAACGCACAGTCCGTGCTTTTTAACCACCAGAACGTGCGTTTATCAACATAAACTAAATTTACCATCTTAAATTGCCCAGACCGTGCTGCTTAAAAAAAACGTCCTGAAAAAACGCACGGTCCGTGCTACTGCTTTTTAACCACCAGACCATGCTTAATTACAGTCTTTACATAAATTAATAAAATAATCTTTTGGTGGGGTCAGAATTTTTTTTTGCCTTAAACGATCAAAAAGTCATCAACAATTTCCCCTTCTTCAATCCTAGCCATTCACATTTATTAATAATATATCAATGGTTCACAATGATTGGCAACCATCTTCTATTACCATACACAAATTTGTGTTGGGTGTATAGTAAATGGCACATTTGCTTGGGGCTTCTATTTATTGGCACAGTGATGAAAACCAAAAATCCATTTTTTTGTCACTACTTTTGGTCCACTATGCTTGGTCAGGGTTGCTATATCATGGTTACTCTTTACTTGAGGAAAAAAATGCTTCATAATATAAAACCAAATAGCCATAAAATTAATAAAATTTCTAGATATTTTTTAGTTGATGAAAATATACTAATTTGAATGTGGAAATATTGTAGGGTCATGGGAGCATTTATCATTTGCATGGGCTTGTTTATGGTGGTTTGGGGCAAAAACAAAGACGAGAGCACCCCTTCAAATGAGCCAACCACGGTAGAGAGCAATGTAGAAGATGATGAGGACTAAGGAAATGACATCTCACTTGATATTGGAGAAGATGCCAACATCGGTGATGTTTTTGGTTATGATTTGGATGTCATTGAAGTTGAGGAATGCTCATGAGTACTAAATATATTTGCATGGTTGCACTTTTCAATTCTTTGACAAGCTTTCACGCTAAGTTTGTAGAGCAGTCATGTAGTTCCTATCATTTTGGGTTTCATCGTTGTAACATATTTGATAAAGAAGATTTTAAACGGCAAGTCAATAAATAAAATTGGAGTTTTGTTTACTTTTTATTTTAGGTATATTATTTTTTCACAAGATTTTCATTCTTAATTTATCCCCGGGGAAGTTGGATTTTAACCTCGAGCTTGAAAAAAAAAATGTTTCAATTTTTATTCCTCAAGCCTCCAAAAAAACTTGTTTCAATTTTTATTCCTCAAGCTTGCAAAAAAACTTGTTTCAATTTTTATAACTAGAACTGAAATATAGTAAATAAAAAAAATAAACTCTAGTGAGATGAAGATTCACTTTGTGAGGGGGCTTTTGAGGTGGTGGCTTTGACGTACTTCTAGGTCTATGCTTTTTGAAATGGATTAGAAAGATGAGCTTTTTATGGAAGTTTAGAAAATAGGAAGTGAGAGAGGAAGCTTTTGCGGTTGGTATTTATAAGGGAAATTCTTGTTTACCCATCAATAAAAGGTGGGTAATACTACCCATGTTGAGTTGGCCCAATAAAAACAATGTATTTATATAACATTAAAAATAATAGAAAACAAACAAATAACTTTGATTGGTGCCAACTCAGCATGAGTTGTGTTACCCACCTTTTATTGATGGGTACCCAAGTTGTCACCTATTTATAATTGTTGGGGGTGGACAAAACCCGATGGACCGAAATAAACCGCCCAACCCATGCTGGTTTTTTGTTTGCGGGCGGGTTTAAACGGACAAACGGGTCATTATGTTAAGAAACACGGGTCAACACGGGTTGGGACGGGCGGGCCCGGTGGGTAAATTGGACCCAGCTGAACCCAAACCCGCCCGCAGCAGTAAGTAATTTTATTTTTTATTCATATTTCAATACATTGGTAATAGGCCCTGCTATTCTGACGGTTCAGACTTTAGTGGAATAATTAATGGACACATATCTTTCTTTTTTTTCCTAGAAGGCACACATATCAATATCATTAACAATTAATTCATTTACTTTTTCTGAGCACAGTACTACTTTGTTTACAATAAAATTTTGTAAGGTAATATACTACTATACTACAACAAAATACAATACTAGTAATGTATGTATCTGGTTTCTCCTCCTCACTTTCATACACAGCAATCTCACTTTCTGAGTAAACGCTTTCTAGTCGTACATCATAGCGTACTTTTACATATCCACTCAGCTCTCTCTATTCTTCTCTTCTCCAAAATGCATGAATCTATTTGGTTTTCCCATTTACATCTATTAGCATGATGAAACTGTTGGAATGATGAATCTCAATCTCTCTCCTCCTCTTTTCTCTTCTTCATCATCATGTTTATCTTCTCAAATATCAATTTGTTTTTGTTATTTTTGTTGGTGGATGTATCGACTCTGGATTTACAGATCTGAAGATTTTTTTTTCTTTTAGATTTTGTTTTGTTTGGTTTGAAACAGCACAAACCGATCCGTTCACCCGCAGACCCGAACAGTCCAAACCCGCAATAACCAATCCTTGATTTTGGGTGGAGTTGGGCCACATAACTTCAACCGCGGGTTGAGTTGGGTGGGGGTTTTGGACCCGAACCCGCCCGTTGTCCAGCCCTTTGTTGGATTGTGGTCGAATGAGGCAATGGAAGGGTGAAAAGTTTTAAACTTTTCAGAAAAGAGTGGTGGTTTTAAAAATCGTGTGGGTAACGGTTGTACGTAGGCAATGATGAGGGGAGTTATAGCTCTTGGGAGTAGTAGGCACGTGAAATAGGAGATGCAGCTTTGCAATCCTTTGATGTCACGTGTCCGCGAGTATAACCTCTCTGCGGTTGTGCTCAGACCTTGTCCACTTGCAGTTATAGCTTGAAACCACGATCTAACCCTTTCATATCTTTGCATTCCAAATCTAATTCTCCCCCAGTACCAACGATGTAACACGACATAGCTCCAGGACCACGATGTAGCGTCAGAACCAAAACTATATCTTTCACCTGTTTCAAACAAAACTAACAAGTTAAATACAAGAGGAGGAATGCCTCCTTATTGCCAAAGGGTAGCCACCCACCAAAGCGCTTAGTTTAACGTCCTCAGCGCGACTACGTGACCCCTAAAAGAGTCATTTCATGGTAACTGAGGTTTCATAAGCATCTCCTAAGGGGTTACCGCATTTCTCATTGAGATTCCCGTCTGTGTGCGCTTCTTATTGCGTTGATGCGTATAAATTACAAACAGTAACTTTTATGAAATTTTAATTAAAATTAATCTGATCTTAATTAAAATTAATTTGATTTTAATTTTAATTATAGGTATAGCTAATAGATATTTTGCACTTTATATTGTAACAAACTATACTTATCTTTTTCAATGATACCAACAATATAACAAATATAATATAAATTCTTATCTTTTTGAATTACACAAACAAAATCGTATTCTTATAATCAAATTTGTTTAAGGGTATAATTGGAAGGAAAAAAAGTCAGCCCAAAAGAGTCTACTTTCGTCGTATATAGTACAGATATGCACCAAGCTGATATTTGTCATGCCTACAAATATTAAAAAGGGGTGGCTTTGAAGATGAAAATGTCATAGTTTCCATGTACGATGATGTTGCATATAATTCAGATAACCCAAGGCCTGGTGTTATAATTAATCATCCAAATGGTTCAGATGTTTCTTATAATTTTGTCTTCTGAATCTCATTAAAATAGGATCACCGTACTATAATAGGAACAATGTTATCTATAACAATATATAAAGAGAATAATATTTTAGGTTCGGTTTTTCATTGTTCCAGTTATGCCCTTAAACAAATGTGCTTTTAAGAATGTTGTATTGCTCTAAAAAAAAAGAAGCTATCTTAATGTTATCGAAAAAGATAATAATTTTTATTATATCGGCTATATTATTGGTAAAAAATAAACATAGTTCGTTACTCTTTTAAAGTCACAATCGTCTATAAATATAATTTTAATCAAAATTAAAATTTCATAAATAAAAAACACTGCTTATAATGAATATAGTTTTAATCAAAATCAAAATTTCACAAAAAAAAAACATGGCTTATAATTTATACACATAAGCGTAGTAAAAAAACGGACAGACAGGCACATAGTGCATGTCTAAACGCTCGTAATCTATAGTATATATAAAGAGAATACATGTGTTTGAACTCACTTTTTTCTTTCCTATTTTATCCTTTTATAATGTTATAAAAAATTAAATCTCGTTAAAATAGGAACTGCCTAAAAAAAATGACTGTATGGGGCTGTTAATTTACACCCACCTATAAACACTAAGGTGTAAATTAACAAGCTACACCCACCTAAAATCATTAAGGTGTAAGTTAGCAACTTACACCTACTTGATTATTTACACTCATTTTTATAAATTTTAACAAATTGTTTACACTCACCTCACTAATTTACACCCACTTTCATCATTTCAAATATTGTTTCCTTAAAAGTTTGTCCCAACTTGTAAAAAAAATGTAATTTTTTTAAATCAAATGTATGATAAAAAAAATGGAGTCACAGTACAATTTTTTTTAAAATCAAAGTTTTCTTAACATAAAAAAAAAATCTGCAATTAGCCTGCATTTTTTTTCGTAAAATCAAGGTGTGTCATCAATTAACGTAGAAAAAATAAAAAGCTTTGGCTTTATTAGCCAAAAAAAAAAAAGGTTTGCGGCAAACATAGATAAAACAGTTACGCAATCATGTTTTTTTGTTTTGTTTTGAGGAATATAAGGTTTGTGTTTTTTTAACTAAAGTGACAATGACAAGATTGCCCTTTAGTTTCAAACGACTTTAAATAGTGGAGATTGACTTTTTGGTAAAAAGCAAGTGAGTGTAGCTTACTAATTTACACCTTAGTGTTTTTAGGTGGGCGTAAATTAGCAACCTCATATATATATATATATATATATATATATATATATATATATATATATATATATATATATATATATATATAAACACACACTTTATATAAAAAAATACATGGGTTTGAGCTGACTTTCTTTTACCTATTTTACCCTTCATTTAAGTTATTTTATATACTATTGTATCCTTTGATAATATTACTTAAAATACTAACAAAAAGATTAAATCTCATTAAAATAAAACTATTCCACTATAGTAGAAACAATATCTATGTCTATTTATATCTATACTACATATAAAGAAAATAACATGTTTTGACTCTTTTGGACTCACTTTTTATCTTTCCAAAATTACCCTCAACTTTCAATACAAATAACACATGTAACAAATAAATAATAACAAATCCAAATATTAAAATAAAAGTGTAACAAACACGATATGACTAGAGAGAGCATGTATTTTGTCTTCTCCGCTCATGGCAACCCCCCACCCCAACCAATCAAAAAACCTTTTGACCTCGGTAAATCTTCGTCCCCTAAGCCTTCCTTTCGTGAAAAGCTTTTGGGCTCTACCCAAGAAATTTTAATTCGTGAAAAAGAAGATATGATAGCTAAGAAACTTGTTCGTATTGAACTAGAAGATGGTAACCGTTTATTACCCAAAGTCCACTTGGAACCTATAGTTTTTCAAGAGTTATGCACACCGTGGAAAGATGCGCTAATGGTTAAGTTATTAGGAAAAACTCTGGGCTACAACACTATGAAGGATCGTCTCAAAATAATTTGGAAATTGCAAGGTGGCTTTGAAATCATGGATAACGACAATGACTTTTACATGGTGAAACTCGACCAAGAAGTAGATAAAGAAAAAATAATCACCGGTGGGCCCTGGCTGATCTTCGATCACTGTTTAGTTGTCTCTCACTGGTCTTCGAAATTTGCATCTCCAAACGCTAAAATTGATCGTATGGTGGTTTGGGTACGATTTCCTGGTCTTAATTTAGTTTATTATGATGAGAGTTTCCTCCTAGCTATGGCTTCAGCTATTGGTCGACCAATAAAAGTTGATACTAACACCCTTAGAGTGGAAAGAGGTAGATTTGCTAGAGTCTGTGTCGAAGTAGATCTCATTGTACCAGTAGTTGGAAAATTTGGGTTAACGGTCACTGGTATAAGGTTCAATACGAGGGTCTCCATTTAATTTGTACCAATTATGGATGCTACGATCACATTGGCCGGAATTGTCCCCAAACCCCAACTGCCCAAGAGGCGGCTCAGCCGCATAACACCAATTCCCATCGCCCTCCTCAGTACTCAAACCCCAGTCAAATCTCAGAAAATTCTGAAACTGAAAAAGACATTTAATCTCACGTGGGACCCTCCTTGCTGAATAAGGAAACAGATAAATGCAAATTTATTGAAAATAATGAGGGAATAAAGAGTTACATGGTGATTGGTTATTGGTCACTAAAAGAAAAAAGTTAGCTACTAAACCCAACCTTGCTGCCTCGAAAACCGCTACCTAAAGAGTAAATAAATTTAATCTTTTGTCCCCCTTGGTCCACCACAATAAAGCTGCCACATCACACATTATCAATCTCTCTCCTAGACCCAAGGCAACCGAAATCAACAGGCCCAACAAGGGTACACAAGACCCAAAACTCCGACGTCAGCATGACTCATCCTCCAATCATGGCCCCATCATTATTCATCCATCTCCCTCATCATTGGATGACACACACAAAAGACAAGATAGTCTTTTCTCCAAAAAAAACTTGACCCCACATGAGAACAGTAAAGCAACGGGGAGGTACCTTCCATCAGTCAATCCATTATTGGCCCCTGGATGCTAATTGATGATTTTAACGAAACTCTCCTCCCAAGTGACCAGCGGGGAGGTACCTTCCATCACTCTTGAGCTGCCATTTTTGCAAACTTTATGGATAGTTGTAACCTGTTGGACCTCACAACTACAAGTGGCCGCTTTACCTGGCACTGTAACACCAATGGCCATTATGTTCTTTCCAAAAAGCTTGATAAGGGTTTGCCTAATATGGATTGACGCATTTCTTTTCCTGAAGCCTTCGTCAAGGTTCTTTGTCATCTTCACTCTGATCACAACCTTATTCTCCTCCGTTTTGGGGGGTCTTCCCCTAGCCAGAGGCCCTAGACCTTTCCGTTTTGAGACAGCTTGGATTGATCATGAAGCTTACTATGATTTAGTTGCTTCAGCTTGGAATTCTTCTAACAATAACCCAACCGTCGCTCTTAACAAGATTATAGAGAATTCAATTATTTTCAATCATGAAATTTTTGGCAACATCTTTAAGCGGAAAAGACATGTTGAAAAAAGATTGAAAGGTGTCCAACAATACCTTGATATAGTTGATCTCGTCCATCATGTCCTCCTAGAAAAAGAATTACAACGTGAATACAACCACATTCTTTTCCAGGAAGAAATGCATTGGTACAGAAAATCTAGAGAGCAATGAGTGAAGTTTGGAGATAGAAACAACTATTTCTTTCATGTCTAAACCATCATCAGAAGGAAAAGAAATAGAATCCACTTACTCCAACTCCCAAATGGTATTTGGTCTGATGATAGCTCTATTCTTCAAAGTGAAGCGCAAAGCTACTTCAAAAATCTCTTCAGCAGTAATCAACATAACCATAACCACTCCTTCTTGGAAGGTAACCACACGACTATTGATGATTTTGGTATTAATTCCCTAACAAGTCCAGTCACCAAGGCAGAGGTGTTTGCAGCTTTGAATTCCATGAAACCTTACAAAGCCCCTGGGCCAGATGCCTTTCAATGCATATTCTTCAAGCAATACTGGCATATAGTGGGAGAAGACATTTTTCAGTTGGTCAAGACAGCTTTTAACACAGGTTACTTTAACCATGCTCTCTCGGATTCCCTCATAGCCCTTATCACCAAAGTTGAACCTTCTAATACCTACAGAGATTTTCGTCTTATCAGCCTTTGCAACATTGTTTACAAGATCATCACCAAGCTTCTGGTCCTTCGTCTCAGACCTATCCTAGATACTATTATTGACCCCTACCAAAGCAGTTTTTTGCCTGGTAGAGGCACATCAGACAATGCGGTTGTTTTGCAAAAAATTATCCATTACATGAGAAGGTCGAAAAAAAAGGGTATGATGGCTTTTAAGCTTGATCTAGAGAAAATATTTGACAATGTCAACTGGGCCTTTCTTAAATCTTGCCTCCAAGACTTTGGCTTTCCTGCTATTACTATTAAGTTGACCATGCACTGTGTCACTTCCTCCACTATATTTATTCTCTAGAATGGGAACAAGATGCCGCCCTTTAAGCCTTCCCATGGTCTCGGACAAGGGGACCCTTTCTCCCCATACTTATTCATTATCTGCATGGAAAAGTTCTCCATAGCCATCAATAATGTTGTTCATCAAGGTGCTTGGGACCCATCCACATCTCTAGTAGTTACCCTCGCATATCTCACCTTCTTTTTGCAGACGACGTCCTCCTTTTTGCTAAGGCTAAGAGTTCTCAATTCAGATTCATAACTGATTTATTTGATCGTTTCAGTCGGGCTTCAGGTTTGAAAATTAACTTATCCAAATCTCGAGCTTTCTACCCAGCAGGTACTCCTCAAGCTAAAATTAACAAGCTTACCACCATTTCTGGAATCAGATGTACAACCTCTCTAGATAAGTACCTGGGTTTCCTTCTCCTCAAAGGGATGGCTAAAAGAAGCGACTTCCATTTCATTATAGGAAAAAATGCAAACTAGGCTTGCCTCTTGAAAACACAAACTTTTAAATAAACCAGGAAGATTGACTCTTGCTTCATCTGTTCTATCTTCCATCCCCTCTTACTACATGCAGATTGCTTGGCTCCCTCAAAGTATTTGTGATACCATTGATCAAACCACATTTCATATGGAAATGAGCTAATGATAAAGGTATCCATTTGGTTGGTTGGAAAAAAACTACTCGCCCTAAACATGATGGCGGTCTTGACATCAGATCAGCTAAAGAAACAAATACTTGCCTTCTGGGTGAGCTTGTTTGGGATATGGTTCAATCTTCTAAAAAGCTTTGAATTGATCTTCTCTCTGATATATACGTTGCTGACCCTAATCTCCTTCATGTTAGCACTCGCTCAAGCGACTCTGCCATTTGGTCCTCCATCATTCGTGCAAAAGACACCCTCAAAGATGGTTTTTCTTGGTGTGTCAGCTCAGGTAGTTCTTCCTTCTGGTCTTGCCCTTGGAGCCCTCTCGGATTTCAAGGGACTCTTGCTCCATACATTGACATCCATGACTTACACTTAACGGTCAAAGATGTTCTCTCCTCCAACGGCCAACACACCCAGGTTTTTTACACTCACCTTCCTCTCATAGCAATTGATATGATCAATAACATGCAGTTAAAATTTAATGACGCCTTAGAAGACACCTTCATTTGGCCTAACAATCACAATGACACCTATACTACTAAGAGTGGCTACTCTTGGCTTCTTTCCAGCTTGGTCCGGAACACCTCTGTTAATCCTCATTTTTCTTAGTTTTGGATTTGAAAGTCGCAGCTCCCAGAAAAAATTAAATTCCTCATTTGGCTGGCTTGCCATAACGCGGTGCATACTGTATCCTTACTTAAACACATAAATATTGCCCAGTCTGATATTTGTCCTAGGTGTGGTCTCAAGGAGGAAACTTTTCTTCATTGTATTAGAGATTGCAATTTTTCTAGAAGCGTTTGGCTCAATTCTGGATTCGCTCCACCAAACTTCTTCTCCATCATTGACGCGCGTGTTTGGCTAAAGGATGGCTGCATGAGCTCTCACTCTTCTATTTTCGCTACCACAGTTTGGTGGGCTTGGCGAAATATGTGAAGGTGAGAAAAACACAAGAAGGGGGGTTGAATTGTGTTGGCTTTTTCTTTTCTTTCTCAAAAACTATGTTTAGTTCAGAATCAAATGTTGATCAGATTCTGAAACTATTTTCAGAGTTGTTTGCAGCGGGTAAAGAGTAAATGAGAGAGAGAGAGACAGTAGTTTATCCTGGTTCCTTCCACAACCCGGAAGTATTCCAGTCCCCTTGTTACTTACAAGAGATTTTCCACTATAATCACAAAGATTACAATTGCTCAAGCACAAAGCAAGAGACTTCCTATGCTCAAACACAAAGTAAGAGACTTCCAATTGCTCAAACACTAAGTAAGAGACTTCCTATGCTCAAACACAAAGTAAGAGACTTTCTTGCTTAAACACACAGTCTAAGACTTTGAATCAAACAGATTTTACAAAAGAAATAAGTTTGAATTGAACACTTGATATACAATCAGTGGTGTTCACAAAATACAACACAGATTTAAGACTCTATACTTAAGAAATTCTAAGATAAGAAGTTTGTAAGAATTTCTAAGTTATTTTGATGACTTTCAGATTTGGTAGAACTTTGTTTCAGAAAACAGAGTGTTACGTTTTCAGTCAATGAGTCTTTTTCTTCTTCTTCAATCCTTTATAGAGAATTAAAGAGTTGTTGAGAAGAGCCAAATATCATCAAAGAGCCGTTGCAATAGAAGTTATGCCCAGCATTAATTCCAACCTGACATTGTGTGCGTAACAGATGAAAACAGAGGAATGGAATTTGAATTGTTTCCTTAAAACAGGGAGAATGTTTTGGCCAAGGAGACAACTGTTGCAAAGAGTTGTTCTGACCGTACAGTACTTCACTTTTCACAGTTGCAATTGTTGACTTATGCGTTTCAGACTTCAGAAGCTTCTCTTCAAAAACAGTTCTTCAGAAGCTGGCATCAGACACTGTTCATCAGAAGCACTTCTTCAGACGCACTGTTCATCAGACGCTGGCCTTCAGATGCACTGTTCATCAAACGCAGTCCTTCAGACGCACTGTTCATCAGACGCAGTCTTTAGAAGCAGATCTTCAGACGCTGCCTTCAGACGTTGCCTTCAGAAGCTCTTCTTCAGACGCTGATTTTCTTCAGCCTTGCAACACAAGCTTCTATATTTTCCTTCTTGCTCTTAACTTGTTCTTTCATAACCATTGTTAGATACCAATCTTTACGTATATGGTTCTGCACACTAGAATCAAGTATTAGCATATCCAATTTTCTTTTTAACACTTTGTTATCATCAAAACCCAAAAAGAGAGTTGTTCATACATTTTGTTCCAACAATCTCCCCCTTTTTGATGATGACAAACATAAGCATTAATAGAAAATTGTTGTTAATTTAATTAACAAGTTGACTTCAGGGTCTGAGGTTTGTAAGCTCCCCCTGAGTCTTATCCAGGTTAATTAAATTCCATTTAAATCAAACAGATGAAAAATCAAAGTGTAAATACATTCAGAATTTAAATAACAAACTGACTTCAGGGTTTGAGGTTTGTAAGCTCCCCTTGAGTTTTATCCAAGTTATTTAAATTCAGTTTAATTCACAAAATTGAAAATTCAGTTTATCTCACAGAATTTAATTCAGAGGCTAAGAGATGAGAAGATGTTCTCCTAAGTTAATTACATATCTGAAATTAACTTATGTTCTGAGCTCAGAGCCTGAAATACTTGTTACTTTTACTCCCCCTTTTGTCATCAACAAAAAGAAAATTCAAGAATTTTTAAGGGAGTGAAAATGTGAGATAAAAATGTTCAGAGCATTCTGTTCAGTACCACTGAACTCTTTTAGAAAAACTGAAAACAGAGCATATGGTTCAGTACTACTGAACTTTTCAGACAGAATTGAAAGTTTAAAACTGGGTCTGAAAACTAAACATATAAGTTGAGAAAGTGACAGTGTGACTGTGTTTTAAGTGTTTTAAAACTTTTTCAGAAACTGAAAACAGAAAAACATTTAATCAAAACTGCACATTAATGACTTTAGGAGGGGCAAAGTACAAATTTCAAAGCTTAAATTCATCACTGCCCAGCAATTATAACTTATCAGATTTTGACCAAGTGTTAGACTACTGTTCAGATTCACTCTTATTAGTGGGCCACGTGTAAGGTGTCCACTTATAATCAGAAGTCACAAAAATTTAGATTCTGAAACTCAGACTCTGATGTTTTCTGAAGCTGAACTATCTTCAGACTCTCAAAGTGAGTGTCTGTTAAGTCTTAGCTTCTGATGAACTTCAGATTCTCAGTTTCTATTCAGAGTCAAGCAATTTTTTTCAGAGATAAAATGCATGTTCAGATTCTTTTTAATAAAATTAAATCTTTCTTCTGTGAGGGGTTTTGTAAATATATCAGCCCATTGATGATCAATATCAATGAATTGAATATCCAAAACACCCTTCTGAACATAATCTCTAATAAAATGATGTTTAATTTCAATATGCTTAGCTCTTGAATGTAGAATTGGAGTTTTAGACAAACAGATTGCAGCAGTATTATCACAGAAAATAGGAATGTTGTTTTCATGAATCTGATAGTATTCCAACTGATGTTTCATCCAGAGCAGTTGTGTGCAACAACTTGCAACTGAGATGTATTCTGCTTCTGCTGTTGACAATGCAATAATTGATTGTCTTTTGCTGGCCCAAGATATCAGATTCTCACCAAGGAATTGACAATTTCCACTAGTGGATTTTCTTTCAATCCTGTCCTCAGCATAATCACCATCACAGAATCCAACCAACTTATAATCTAAGGATTTCTTATACAGAAGTCCAAGATTAGTTGTTCCCTTCAGATACCTGAAGATTCTCTTGACAACAGTCATATGAGATTCTCTAGGATCTGATTGGAATCTTGCACACAAGCATACACTAAATAAAATATATGGTTTAGAAGCTGTTAAGTATAACAGATAACCAATCATACCTCTGTAGAGCTTCTGATCTACCTTTGAGCCAGTGTTTTCTTTGCTTGAATTGCAGGTTGGATGCATTGGTGTTGTCATCAATTTACAATCTTCAAGCTGGAACTTCTTCAGAAGCTCCTTTGCATATTTAGATTGATGAACATACACTCCATCTTTGCATTGGTTGATTTGAATTCCAAGAAAGAATTTCAATTCTCCCATCATGCTCATTTCAAATTCATCCTACATTAACTTAGAAAATTCCTTGCAAAGAATGGCATTAGTAGAACCAAATATAATATCATCAACATAGATTTTCACAATTAAGATGTCTTTCTTAAGTGTCTTTCTGAAAAGTGTATTGTCAACTTGTCCTCTTACAAAATCATTTTTAAGTAAGAAATTACTTAGTCTCTCATACCAAGCTCTGGGAGCTTGTTTCAGACCATACAGTGATTTCTTAAGTTTAAAAACAAAATCTGGATTTTTTAAATCTTTAAAACCAAGAGGTTGTTTGACATATACTTCTTCAGAAATAACTCCATTTAAAAAAGCATTCTTAACATCCATTTGATATAAGATGATATTATGATTTACTGCATAGGAAAGAAGTAACCTGATTGCTTCCAGTCTTGCAACTGGAGCAAATGTTTCAGTGTAGTCTATTCCTTCCTGCTGACTGTAGCCTTAAGCAACCAGTCTAGCTTTGTTTCTGACTACTTCTCCTTGTTCATTTAGCTTGTTTCTGAACACCCATTTTGTTCTAATAATGTTCTTGTGATTTGGTTTTGCAACTAAATCCCAAACATTGTTTCTTTGAAACTGGTTGAGTTGTTCTTGCATAGCTACAATCCATCCATCATCTGCAAGTACTTCATCAGTTGTTGTAGGTTCAATCATTGATGGTAGTCCAATTAAAGAATCATTCTGACAGAATGCTGATCTGGTCTTTCTTGGACTGTCCTTGTTTCCAATGATTAATTCTTCAGGATGTGAAGACTTGTACTTTAATGAGGTTCTAGGTGGATTTGCTTCTGAAGAATCATCAAGAGCTTGTTCAGAACCATTTTGATCTTGATTGGCTTCAGGAGGAGTGTCAGTATCTGAGAGTTTTTAAGCTTCTGCGGTGTTTTCAGCTTCTGGACTTTCTTCAGACTCAGAATTCAGTTCAGGTTCTGAAGGGTCCACTGAGAGTCGTATATCTGCAAAACTCTCAACTAGCTCTGATATTTTATTATTAGGCTTCTTGTCATCAAACCTAATGTGTATTAATTCTTCAAAAACATGTGTTTCAGAATTGTACACCATGTATGCTTTAGATCTCTCAGAGTATCCTAAAAAGATACCCTTGTGAGCCTTAGCATCAAATTTCTTTAGGTAGACTTTATTGTTCAGAATGTAACATGTACATCCAAACTGATGAAATAAGAAATGCTTGGCTTTCTTCCTTTAAATAATTCATATGCTGTTTTATTCAGAATTGGTCTTATATAGATTCTGTTCTGAATATAACATGTTGTGTTAACAACTTCTGTCCAGAAGTACTTTGCAATTTTATATTCATGGATCATGGTTCTGGCCATTTCTTGCAAAGATCTGTTCTTTCTCTCTACAACTCCATTTTGTTGTGGAGTTCTAGGAGAAGAGAACTCATGGAGAATTCCATGTTCTTCACAAAAAGTTTCAAATGGTTCATTTTCAAATTCACCACCATGATCACTTCTGACTTTTAAAATTTTCAAATCATTTTCTGTTTGTACTTGCTTGCAGAATTTGTTGAACACATCATATGTTTCATTTTTGGTTCTAAGGAATTTAACCCAAGTCCACCTACCGTAATCATCAACAATTACTAACCCATACTTCTTCCCATTGATTGATGCTGTTCTAACAGGACCAAATAGATCAATGTGAAGCAGTTCTAAGGGTCTGGAGGTAGAAACAATGTTTTGGATTTAAAAGAAGTTTTAGCAATTTTTCCTATCTGGCATGCTCCACAAAGAGCATCTGAGTGATAGTCAATGTTTGGTAGGCCTCTGACCAGTTGCAACTTGCTAAGCTTAGAGATGAGTCTCCAGTTAGCATGTCCCAACCTTTTGTGCCATACCCATTTCTCATCACTCACTGACAAAAGACAAACTACCTTCTGATCAACCAGTTCTGAAAAATTAATTTTTATAAACATTGTTTTTCCTTTTTCCTTTGAACACAACAGATTTATCTTTATTGTTGATTACAGTGCAAGTGTTCTTATTAAACAGGACATCATAACCACTGTCACACAATTGACTTATGCTAAGTAGGTTATGTCTTAGTCCATCTACCAACCAGACATTATCAATGGAAAGGGAAGAATTACCTATCTTACCAGTACCAATGATCTTGCCTTTCTGATTTCCTCCAAAACCCACAGTTCCTCCCTCTTTCATGGTCAGGGTTAGGAACATAGACCTTTCTCCTGTCATGTGACGCGAGCAGCCACTGTCCAGGTACCAAGACTTTTCCTTTTCTTTGGATGTTAAGCATATCTGCAACAGAAATTATTTCAGACTTAGGTACCCATATCCTTATGGGTCCTCTTTGGTTAGTTCTGAAAGGATAAGGCATCTTTTGTACCTTTGGTCTGACATTTTGAGGTTTGAAAGGTTTTATATAAACTGGTTTAGTATTCCTTGAAGGTTTTACAAACACAGTCTTTTGAAAATGTGAGTTTGAAGTTTTCAGAGACTGAGACTTGCTTGTCTTAGGTTCTGAACTCTTCAGACTTTGAACCTTTTCAGATTTAAAGTTTGTTTTCCTCATTGTCTTAGACTTAGAACCTTTTGGTTTAGACTTTGGCAAAGTTTTAGACTCTGCCTTCATCTTTCCCTTAGGTTCAGAAGTTTTAGATTCTGAGTTGTTCAGAACCTCAGGTTCAGCAGTCTCATTTTCTGATGAATTCTGTTTCTCAGAAATCTTAGAAGCAGGTACAAAACACACCTTGTTGCCTTTCATAATATTTCCAGAACAGGATGGTATATTAGTTTCTTTTGAATGATTAAATGGATCATTTTTGAAACCAATACATTCTCCTCTGTTTCTGCTAATATTATAAATCATAGAAGCAACCTTACTTCTGTTGATTCCAGTTAAGATAAAATCCTGAAGATCAATTTCTTGTTCACTAGGAATTTCTTCAGGTTTCTTATGAACCATTTCTCTGAGTTCTCTAACTTCTTCATCAATCTCATTGATGTGATTCTGAAGTTGGAGATTCTCATCAGTTAGCAAGTTATGTTTATTTTTCAAAAAATTTAATTGACTTAATTTGCTTCTGAGGTGGTTCATAAGATCTTTAACTGTTTCAATAAGTTCAGAACGAGTAAGTTCAGAATATACCTCATCTTCATCTTCAGAGTCTGAGCCTGACTTTGTATTAGAGAATGTTGTAGCCATTAAAGCCAGGTTAGCTTCCTCTTCATCATCTTTATCAGATTCAGATTCATTGTCAAGATCATCCCATGTTGCCGTAAGACTTTTCTTGAGTTTGTTTCTGAAGTTACTTGATTTAGAGCTGGTCTTCTTAGATTTCTCCTTTGACTTGTCCTTCTATAGTTCAGGACAATCAACAGTGAAATGACCAGTCTTCTTGCAATTGTAGCAACCCTTCTGATCTTCCCTCTTGGAACCAGATCCTTTGAAGTTGTTGCTTCTGTTAGAAAATTTCTTTTGTCTTTTCATTAAGTACTGAAATCTTTTAGAAAGCATTGCAAGCTCCTCAGCATCTGAATCTTCTTCAAAATTTCCCTCAGGAGATTCATTATCAGATTCTATAGCTCTTAGAGCTTTCACAGACTTTCTTTTGGATTTCAGTGCTATAGACTTAGACTCTATAACAGATTCATATTCATTAAGTCCCAGTTCATGCACTTTGAGAGAGCTTATAAGATCTTCAATACTTAGAGTATTTAGATCTTTAGCTTCCTCAATAGCAATCACTTTGGGTCTCCATTTAGATGGCGGATGTCGCGGTGATTTTTGGATATCAAGCTATTAATTAGCGTTGACTCGCAATTTTAAGATTCACCACCGATCTTTTATTTTTCCGAGGAAAAGGGAGAAAGTTCGAAAAAACCCTAGTTTTTAGAGATCAAAGGTCCGGGGGTTGGTTACGCAGGAAGGTATTAGCACCCTAAACGTCTATAGTACTCTATAGGAACCTCTTGCTTATTTTATCTTTATGCTAAAATTGATTATTTGTTTGTAAATAAATGCCTAAGTGTAAAAAGATTAAAGAGATGAGTTTTAAAAAAGAAAGAAAATGTTTTTGTTATTTTGTTGATTTGAAAAGACAAAGTCTTTTGCCTACATACCCGAATGGGATCAAAATCATGTAGTTCGGGGTAAAAAAGCCGAGTGATTTGTTTTGGTTGATTTTAAAGTTTGAAAAATGTTTTGATAAAGATAAGAGGCCGAAAGTCATAGAAGGATAAAAAGAAGTGAGTTTGATTGATTTTAAATAGAAGAAAAAGTTTTGATTGATTAAAGATTGATTGAAATTTGATTAAGAAAGAAAGGATAAAAATTGACTTTTTTTGAAATTTTTGATTATAAAATATTTTTGGATTTTGACTTTTTTGTGAAAATTTTGATTAAGTCCTAAGGTCCAGAGACTAAGTTATGCTGAGAAAGTCCAAATGCATCGGATCCCTCAAAATGACGTTGGATCAAGTGAGGGTCCTTTTCCTCGGATACGGTCAAAATTACATTATCGTCCTCGACATAAAGCATAAAAGATAAATGTGGTGTCGGTGCATATTCTCATTTATTATTTTTACATTTGACTTAGATACATTCTAATGGAAATAAAGTAAATGACAAAAATAATAAAATTGCATTAAAGTAAATATGCTAAAAAGAAATAAAAATAATGCATGAAATGCAAAACAATAAATAAATATGGTGCAAAAAATAAATAAAGAAAATAAAATATGAGACATAAAATAAATATGATGCTAAAAATAAAAAGAAGAAAATAAAAATGCAAGACATAAAATAAATATGATGCATAAAATAAAAGAAAATAAAAATGCAAGACATAAAATAAATATGATGCATAAAATAAAAATAAAAAATAAAAATGCAAGGCAAAAATAAATATGGAGCTGAAAATAAAAATGCAAGACAGAAAATTAAATATGGTGCTGAAAAATAAAAATAAAAAATAAAAATGCAAGGCATAAAATAAATATGGTGCTGAAAATAAAAAAATAAAATAAAAATGCAAGACATAAAATAAATATGGTGCTGGAAAATAAAAAAATGCAAGACATAAAATTAAATATGGTGCATAAAATAAAAAGAAAATAAAAATGCAAGACATAAAATTAAATATGGTGCATAAAATAAAATAAAAAATAAAAATGCATGATGTACTGAAGATAAAAGTAATAAAAATAAAAATGCATGAAAAGAAAATAAAAAGATAAACAAATAAAAGAAATAAAAGAAAGAAAAAGAAAAGATAGAAAGAAAGGGGGGGTGCAGAAGTAGAATGGGGGGTGCGCCTAGCAAGCTGAGAAGAAGTCTGAAAAAAGAAAAAGGGCCGAGTGCCTGGGCCATGTTTGGGTCTGCATAAAAACAAAACTTCTGAAATCTCTACTCATTTCCTCCCCTTATTCTCTCTCTCTTCCTCACTTCTTCTCTCTTCTCCCACCTCTCTCTAGAAAAACAGTCCGGCCATGAGAGTTTCTCTGGCGCGGCGGCCGCCGGCGGCACCACCGCGCCGGAGTTGAAAACTCTCCCTTTTTTAAAAAAAATTACATCTCTAGAAATCATTTTCTCTCTAGATTTTGAAAATCAACTTATTTTTTTTTAGAAAATCTCACACGAAGCCTAGATCGGAGTTTGAAGAAACGGTTTGAGAATTACCCTTTTTTTTTAAAAGAACTTCTCGGTTTCGTGATTAGCTGGCTTCAGATTCGATTGGATTGGTCTCGGTTTGAGGCTTGTTGTTCTTGGTTTTTGGTTGCGGTTTTGGCCGTTAGTTTTTTTTATTTGTGGTTTTGGTTGTGCGTTTCTGGTTCTGTTTTTGTGATAATTTTGAGTTATGGGTTTGTTTGTTATTGTTTTTCTGTTGCTGGGATCCAACGAAAAAAATAAAAGAGAGATGGATTTGGTTTCTGGAAAACGAAAATGGAGAGGAAAAGGGAAAAAAAAGTTTATTTTTGTGTTGGTGGTTGGTGGTGGTCCAGTGGTGGCCGGATTCTGACTCAGGGTGTACTTTCTGACTGGTCCTGAACAGTGCATTAAATGCACTTTATATAGTAAAAATTAGGGTAAAAAAACAAAGACAAAAATGCCCCTCTGGGCCTGGACAAAAATGACTGAAAAATAACAAAATAAAAAACAGTAAAATAAAAAAAATGATAATAATAAAAAACGAAAATAAGAAAAAACACTTAATAAAAAGAAAATAAAAAGAAATAAAGAAAATAATAAATAAAAATAATAATAAAAATAAAAATAAAAAAAACGGTCGCCTTCGGAACAAAAATGAGGTATTTTAAAATACCTCCCTGCCGAAATTTCGTCTGAAACGACGAAAATTTCTGGCTTAAAAGACGAGAAAAGTGAATTGAAAGTGGGTCAAAAATGGGGTATGACAGATGCCCCTATTTAAGTTTCTTCGTTACCGAGATTTAAAAGTGAAAATTTTTAAATTGACGGGTTGAAGAGACTTAAATACAGAGTACGCCATTTTTGACCAATTTCCACTGCAAAATGTTATGAATGCAATGCTATGCATGTGATGATGTGCATGTGATGTTGTGAATGCTCGCGATGCAAGTATGAATGCAAGACGGCGAAGATGGCTCGACTGGGGATAACAAAACAAAAGGATACCCGAGTCTGTTAAAAGAAATGGGGTCCGACTCCACTGGGGATAACATGGTTTCACTGGGGATAAACGTCAGCTGTTCGGGTTAATACCGAACTGTCACCGACGACAAAAACAAAGATAAATGTCAGCTGTTCGGGTTAATGCCAAACTGCCACTGACGACGAGCAAGAAAGGTAAATGCCAACTGTTCGGGTTGTAGCCGAACTGCCATTGACGACAAGGAAAAAAGGTAAATGTCAACTGTCCGGGTTATTGCCGAACTGCCATTGATGACAAGAAATAAAGGTAAATGTCAACTGTCCGGGTTATTGCCGAACTGCCATTGACAACAAGAAATAAAGGTAAATGTCAACTGTCCGGGTTATTGCCGAACTGCCATTGACGACAAGAAATAAAGGTAAATGTCAACTGTCCGGGTTATTGCCGAACTGCCATTGACGACAAGAAAATAAAGGTAAATGTCAACTGTCCGGGTTATTGCCGAACTGCCATTGACGACAAGGAAAAAAGGTAAATGTCAATTGTTCGGGTTATTGCCGAACTACCATTAACGACAAGAAAATAAAGGTAAATGTCAACTGTCCGGGTTATTGCCGAACTGCCATTGACGACAAGAAATAAAGGTAAAAGAATGCACAAGTTGTTCGTTAAAGAACTGCCACTTGGCATAAAGAGGGTGACATCTCTGGACCAGACACACTGGGGATGACACTTGGGGAAAGACGGTTACAAATTATTCATGATTGATTGATATGAAAAAGATAATTAAAGCGAGACTCATGGTGGTTAATGCAAACATGTATGAATAATATTGTTTGTATGTTGTATAAGCATGAATGTATATATGCATGAATGCATGAATGACGACACAACTTGTATAACTGTATGGAGGATTGACTTGTATGATTGTATGAAGGATTGACTTGATGAGACAAGATTGGACGGATAAGATGGGAAGTGACCCGACGTCGCATCACAAACACTCGGCAATCTTCAATGGGGATATTGCTACTGGGGGACAAATCAAAACATTGATGGGGTAAAGCCCGACATATGCAACAACTGATGGGGAGTAAACACTTCTTGGGGAGAAAGTGCCAATCCAAAAAAACTATGATAGTAGAACTGGTGCTTCTATGGTCATGCTTATTTTTGTTTTGTTTTTTTTTTGTTTTTCTTCCCTTTTTGAGTCCCTAATTTTTGCCTGGACCGCCTTTTCAGGTTTTCAGCCCACCGGGAATATATTCTTTTGTATGTCCCTAATTTTTGCCTAGACCGCCCTTTCGGGTTTTCGATCGACCGGGACGCTCATTTTTGCCTAAGCCGCCCTTTCGGGTTTTCGACTTACCGAGCTCTTTTCTTTTTCTCTTTTTTTTTATATATATTTCCTTTTTTGTATTTTTTGCTAAGCAATTGACCAAGTTCAACCTGCCGAGTTTATCCGTTCTCAGAATAGCTGTTGACACACCCTTCACTTATTCATGAGTTCAAAGAAAATGTATTTGTTGTTTGTGCTTTTCAAAAAGACATGAAAAATATTTATTATTTTGAAAAATATTTTGTTTCAAATACTACCATCAAAAATAGAAAAGGTTTTATAAACTGAATAAATGAGAATTCCAAATGAAAGGCCACAGGCTCAAATTTATTTAAAGGAGTGGTGACCCGTCAATGGCACGGCTCCACGGATCTTAGAAAGTTTGGAAAATGGTAAATATAAATTGAAGGTACATTGAACACAATAACCGCTATTCTCCCTGACAACTTTGAATTCCACTGCTTGGATGCTTCAGATTCAGAGTCTCCTTGACATTTAATTGTGCCCCAAATGAACAAAGATCAGCTCGATGCAGTTACTTTGTCTTTTGATCCTTAACTTTTGCATAGATCGCCCTTTCGGGTTTTCGACCTATCAGGATGATTATTTTCTGTTTTATGTCTCTAATTTTTGCCTGGACCGCCCTTTCGGGTTTTCGATCCACCGAGACGCTCATTTTTTCCTAAGCTGCCCTTTCGGGTTTTCGACTTACCGAGCTGTTCTTTTATTTTTTAGACAAAGTATTTTTTGACTGCATCCGCATTCACAGGACGAGGGAGCTCATCACCATCCATAGTCGTAAGAGTTAATGCGCCGCTAGAGAAAGCCCTCTTGACGACGTATGGACCTTCATAGTTAGGCGTCCACTTGCCCCTGGAAGCAGGTTGGAAAGATAAAACCTTCTTGAGCACAAAATCTCCTTCTTGAAACACACGGGGACGAACCTTCTTGTAAAAAGCTTGCTTCATCCTCTGTTGATAAAGTTGTCCGTGGCATAAGGCATTCATACGTTTCTCTTCGATTAAGTTCAACTGATCATATCTGCTTTGGCACCATTCAGCCTCTGACAACTGGGCCTCCATTAGAACTCTCATTGATGGAATCTCAACCTCCACAGGGAGTACTGCTTCCATGCCATACACTAAAGAAAAGGGGGTTGCCCCTGTTGAGGTACGCACTGAAGTACGATATCCGTGTAAAAGCATAAGCTAACATCCCATGCCAGTCCTTGTATGTGACCACCATCTTCTGCACTATCTTCTTGATGTTTTTGTTTGCAGCTTCAACTGCGCCATTCATCTGAGGTCTGTAAGGAGAAGAATTGTGATGCTCAATCTTGAACTCTTCACACAAATCTTTCATCATCTTGTTATTCAAGTTTGTTCCATTATCTGTAATGATTCTGTTGGGCACACCATAACGGCAGATGATCTGATTCTTGATAAAACGGACTACCACTTGCTTAGTCACATTTGCATAGGATGCTGCTTCAACCCACTTGGTGAAGTAATCAATAGCCACTAGAATGAAATGATGCCCGTTTGAAGCTTTCGGTTCAATTCTACCAATCATGTCGATGCCCCACATAGAGAAAGGCCATGGAGAAGAAAGAACATTAAGTGTAGTTGGCGGTACATGAATTCTATCAGCGTAAATTTGACATTTGTGGCATTTCCTGGCATGCTTGTAACAATCTGTTTTCATTGTCATCCATTAATAACCTGTTCTCAACAACTTCTTAGCCATTGCATGTCCATGGGAGTGAGTTCCAAAAGATCCTTCATGCACCTCGTGCATCAAAAGTTCTGCTTCTTGCTTATCTACGCACCTGAGTAATACCATGTCAAAGTTTCTTTTGTACAAAACATCCCCATTTAGGAAGAAATTACCAGACAATCTTCTCAAAGTTCTCTTGTCTTTGTTGGATGCTCCGGGTGGATACTCCTGACTCTGGAGGAAACACTTGATATCATGGAATCATGGCTTATCATCCACAACTTCTTCGACTACAAACACATGGGCGGGCCTCTCGAGGCGCTGAATTCTGATCGTTGGCAAATTGTTCTGGTGACTCACTTCATACATGGAGGATAAAGTTGCTAATGCATCCGCCATCTGGTTCTCATCACGAGGGATGTGGTGAAGCTCCACTTTGTTGAAAAAGGTTAACAAACGCCTTGCATAATCTTTGTAAGGAATCAAGCCAGGGTGGCGAGTTTCCCATTCTCCTTTGATCTGATTGATTACGAGTGCTGAATCCCCGTAGATATCAAGGTTTTTGATTCTCAAGTCAATGGCTTCTTCAATGCCCAGGATACATGCTTCATATTCTGCCATATTGTTCGTGCAATCGAACTGTAGCCTTGCAGCGAAAGGGAGATGATTACCTTCAGGAGTGACAATTACTGCCCTAATTCCATTGCCAAAGACATTTACTGCTCCGTCAAATATCAAACCCCATCTAGACTCGGGATCTGGACCTTCTTCAGGCAACGGCTCATCACAATCCTTCATCTTCAAATACATAATCTCTTCATCAGGAAAGTCAAACTTGATGGGTTGGTAGTCTTCAATTGGTTGGTAAGCCAAATGATCAGCAAGTACACTACCCTTGATTGCCTTCTGAGTGCGGTATTCAATATCATATTCGGACAACAACATCTGCCAACGAGCAATTCTTCCTGTCAAAGCGGTTTTCTCAAAGATATACTTGATTGGGTCCATCTTGGATATTAACCAGGTGGTGTGGTTAATCATATAGTGACGAAGGCGCTTAGCAGCCCAGGCTAATGCACAACAAGTCTTTTCAAGTAGGGAGTACCTGGACTCACAATCTGTGAACTTCTTGCTCAAGTAGTAAATGGCATGCTCTTTCCTTCCGGTCTCATCCTGCTGTCCGAGCACACAACCCATATAATCTTCTAATACAGTCAAGTACATAATCAGAGGCCTTCCTTCAACTGGAGGGATAAGAATTAGAGGTTCTAGCAGATAGTTCTTGATACTATCAAAAGCCTTTTGACAATCTTCAGTCCAAACAACACCTTGATCTTTTCGAAGCAGCTTGAATATGGGTCCGCACGTGGCTGTCATGTGCGAGATGAACCGGGAGATATAATTCAAACGCCCAAGAAAACCTCTCACTTGTTTCTCTGTTTGTGGAACCGGCATTTCTCTAATGGCTCTGACCTTGTCGGGGTCTACCTCAATACCTTTCTGACTGACAATGAATCCCAAGAGTTTTCCAGATCTAACACCAAAGGTACATTTGTTGGGATTCAGACGAAGTTGATATTTTCTTAGCCGTTGAAACATCTTCAGCAAATACTCAACATGTTCTTCCTCAGTACCCGACTTAACAATCATATCATCCACGTATACTTCTATCTCTTTGTTCATCATGTCATGAAAGAGAGTAGTCATGCCTCTTTGGTAAGTGGCACCTGCATTTATCAACCCGAAAGGCATCACCCTGTAACAAAAGGTGCCCCAAGGCGTGATGAAAGATGTCTTTTCTCTGTCTTCAACTGCCATCTTGATCTGATTGTATCCAGAGAAACCGTCCATGAAGGAGAAGACTTTGGACTTAGCAGTACTGTCAACCAATACATCGATGTGAGGTAAAGGGAAATCATCTTTCGGACTAGCCTTGTTCAAATCCCGGTAATCGACACACATCCTGACCCTGCCATTTTTCTTTGGAACAGGCACTATGTTGGCTAACCATTGAGGATAATCTGATGTGACAAGAAAACCTGCATTAATCTGCTTCTGTACTTCCTCTTTGATCTTGAGAGCCATGTCAGGGCAAGTTCTCCTTAACTTCTGCTTGACCGGTAGGCATTCGGGCTTCAAAGGCAAACGGTGCTCCACAATACGGGGATCCAAACCGGGCATATCTTGGTATGACCATGCGAACACATCAGCATATTCTTTAAGTAATTCAATCACCCTTCGTTTAACAGTTGTTTCGAGCAATGCCCCAATCTTGACTTCCTTCTTATCTTCCTCAGTTCCCAAGTTGATCACCTCTACTACCTCTTCATGAGGCTGAATGGTTTTCTTCTCGTATTCCAATAACCGAGCAATTTCATCTGGAATTTCCTCATCCTCCTCCTCTTCAACCTCGTAGACAGGAAATTCGAAGTTGGGAGAGAATGTAGGGTTATTATGTTCAACGGGTTCACTGATGCTTAGTCTGCGTATGATCGATGATTGATTTTAGAAAATGGGTGAACAATGCAGATTTTTTTGAAATTGATTGGAAATAAAAGTAAAAATAAAATATTTTTGGGTTTTTTGTGTTACCATTTTCCAGAAAAAGCAATAAATTAGATATCGGAATAAACCACATTTTCCATTAATAAAAGTAATACTTGAAACAAAACAGCCCTACATGATTGCACTTTCATCCTGGGCAAGACGAAAGGATCTTTTTGGAAAAAAACAGAAAAACAAAGACACATTACTTTGACGCATGAACTACTGAAGGGATGTCAACCGCGTCCCAGTTGCGAACAAATTTTCCAGGTGTAACAAATGCTGGCACTATCTCTTCAGGAACATCTTCTAAAACGGCATTGGCTTCTGGCGGGGCGTTGATGAACCCGGCACTACAAAAAGTGTTACTGACAGAGCTCGACCCAACACCGCTCTTTGAGGATCCTGCAAAAGAAGCAAATCCCAGTCCTTCACGGTTTTTGCTTTCTGGCAACTGCACAACCTTTCCTTATCCTACAACTGTTCCTTCCTGCACCACCTTCTGTGTGCTCTTCAAAGAGGCAAAAGACACTTCGTTCTTCTCTGACTCCTTATCCTCCACAGTCAGGCCTTGGAAAGAGATTCCTTCTGTATCATCCGCACCAATGAAAGAAAAAGTTGACAAATGACTAACCAACAGAGTTTCTTCTCCACTCACAGTAATCAATCTTCCATTTCTGACAAACTTCAGCTTTTGATGCAAGGTTGATGTCACGGTCCCAACTTCATGGATCCACGGCCTACCCAAAAGACAACTGTATGCAGCTCGGATGTCCATCACCTGGAATGTAATTTGGAAAACAGATGTGTCGTACCCCAATTTTTGACCCAATTTTGACTCGTTTTAATCGTCTTTTTAAAGCCGAGAATTTTCGTCGTTTCAGACGAAATTTCGGCAGGGAGGTATTTTAAAATACCTCATTTAGGGTTTCAAATGCGATAGTTTTAGTTTTATTGTTATTTTATTTTTACTTTAGTTTTTTTTATTATTATTTTATTAATTTCGTTTTTTTATTTTTTGCTGTTAATTATTTTCTGTTTTTATTTTATTTTTTATTTTTATGCTTTTGTTTTTATCATTTATTTTAATTACTTAGTTAATTAATAAACAGCTTGCACATCACTTTCTCCATCAGATCCATCACTTTCTCCATCTGTCTTTTTTGTCCCTTTTGCTTGGTTTCTTGCCTTGTTTCTGATTAAACAACAGATCACATCTCAACAGCTCTGTGCACATCCTCTTTTGTGCATCCAATTTCAATAAAAACACAGCAGAACCAAGAGAAAAGAGAGGATTTACAGAACAAGAAAAAAACACATTACAGAACATAACACAAAACAAAACCAGCAACACTTCCACAACAACCCAGCAACACAAAAACAGCCCAACACACCTCTTCTCTCACGACCTTAACAGCAACAAACCGCTCCAACACTCAAAAAACAACACACACAGCCGCGCGGCCAGCCACCACGGCCAGCCACCACAACCACGGCCTCCTCCCTAAACCCACAACCACACAGCTTCACAGCCCCAAAACCCAACATACAGCTACATAAACACGCCCCTAAACCCACAAAAACACTACACAAAAACAGCACACCCAGCATACACGGCCAGCAGCCCAGCAAAACGCACACACACAACCATACACGCGGCCAGCATAGCCCCATAAACACAGCACACACGCACACGACAGCACAGCCACACAACACACGACAGCGCGCAACACTCACCCAACACGACCCACACACGGCCAGAAACAACACACACACACGACCCACACAACTCAAACAGCATCGCACACAAAGCCAAAACCGAGATTAAACAAGGAAAAAAGGTAGTTTTCAATTTTTTTTAAAACTTAGATCTAGGGTTTTTGAAAAGGATTTTGAAAAATCTAAGTTTGGATTTGAAAAGAGGGTGAGGAGAGGGTTTAGAAAAACTAATTTTTTTTTGAAAAAAACGGAGTTTTAAAACTCCGGCGCGGGGGCGCCGCCGTATAGGCCGGCGGCCACCGCGCCGGAAAATTTTTCCGGCCACCGGAGAGAAGAAAGGGGGCGGCGCCTTAGAGAGAAGGGAGAGAAGAGAGAAGTTAGAGAAGTTAGAGAGAGAAGGAAAGTGAAAAATGATTTTTTTTGTGAATGGAATGGGTATTTATACCCCCTCTCTAATCCTGTGCGCGTGGGTGCATGCCTTAGCGTGGACCCTCGCCCCTTTGGCCCACTGATTTAAATCAGACAGCTGTGGTTATTTCCTCTTGTGATCAGATCAGGGCCCTCTGATTAATCAGAAGGCCCAGATCAAATCACGCTGGCCCAATGCATTTTGGGGCCTGTTTGTTTTAAATCTGATTATTTTCTCACTTCTTGCACCCCCCATTTTATTTTTTACACCTCCCTGTTTATTTCTTTTATTTTTCTTTGCAACTTTATTTCCTATTATTATTATTTCCTTTTTATTGTCCTTTTATTTTTAACATCTTATTCATTTACTTATCACATCATCTCATGTATTTTATTTGGTCATATTTATTTTGCGTTTTTTATGTCATTAGAATGCATTTAGGAATAAAGTAAATATAAATATGCATTGCATTTATTTTTTTCATTTTTTATAGTTTAATTCATAATCCAAAGAAAAGGGGATTTTCACTTTGAGCCAACACCGTAATCTAATCCCTCGCGTTTAGTTTATTTTATCGCACTTAATTTCATTTTGAGTATTAATGCTTTAATCTTTTCATTTTTTTTTATTTTATTTTATTTTTTATCAAATTATCATTCTATTTTCAATATACCAAAACATAAAAAACAATTTTCTTTTTGTGAGGGAAAAAGGAAAACTTGGGTAGACACCCGACGCTTCCCCGAATGCGGAACGCGAGATCCCCGTCTCGGTTACGTTCAAAGTATTCGTCCTTCGATTAAGCTTTTAATAAAACAAAAATAATCAAACATTTTGTTTCTTTTTCTTTTTGTGAGTGAAAAAGGAAAACTTGGGTAGACACCCGACGCTTCCCCGAATCTCCGGAAACGAGGTGAACACTTCGCTTTTCGGATATTCGTCCTTCGCTTAAAATCAATCTCAACCCACTTAACTTTATTTCATTCACGCCCATGTGCGTTTTCAAATGGATATCATCGCCCAAGTGCGAGTCCGTCCTTTTTTTTAAGCAAACTTTTTCGCCCAAGTGCAACTAAACCATTTTCATAAATAAAATCAATCAACACACAAACATTTTCTACAAAGAACTACGTAGCTTTGAATTCTCCATCGCACCAGGAGATACGTAGGAGCAAGATCGAACTCTTGTCAAGCACCCTAATAAAAAACTCATTTTTAGTCTTTAAATCATTTTTCTTTCTCTTCCATTCTTTACAAACATCTTTTATGAAACTAACACATTTTGAAAGCTAATTAATTAATGGTTCCCGTTGAGTACAACGGATGTGAGGGGTGCTAATACCTTCCCCTCGCATAACCGATTCCCGAACCCGAATTTGGTTGCGATGACCTTGTTCTTGTTCTCAAAGGGGTTTATCGACGTTCCCCTTTTCAAAAATAAAACTTCGCTGGCGACTTTACTGTCTAGCGAGCGTTTTCCGCCCGCGCATTTTCCCCGCCGCTTCAGCTGGCGACTTCACTGGGGACCCTTAGAGAATCAAACCTAGTTAGTTAGTTAGCTTTTAGTGTTAGTTTCTTCCCTTCATGTTTGTTTATCTTTGGTCTATTTGCTTTATTTCCGCTTTGTTTATTTTTCACCTTTTATGTTATTGTGCTATCATATCGGGGTTATTCAAAACATTTTTTGAGTGGAGCTCTGTACCCGAGCTTGAAAAACCTAGGTTTAGGATGGTGGTTGCGTAGTATTGGCTTTCGAGATAGACATCTCGTTTGGTCAATATGAAGACCCCGCTTAGAGATGGTCCTCTTCGCGAAAGGTTGTCCGTATAATGGTTAACCCGTTATTATGGCGAAATTCTGAATTAGACCCCTAACTCTAAGGACCTTCTTCTTAGAACCTTTTCAAATTTTGGGTGTTTGTATTAGCTTTCGAGGTAGACACCTCGTTTTGGTTAATGCAAACCCCACCTAGAGGAGACACATTCGCGAAAGGTTGTCATATAATGGTTAACCCGTTATTATGGCAAAATTCCGAGATGTTTCTATGACTCTAGGTACCCCTCAAAACAAAAACTTTAGAGCTACCCTCGGTGAGAACCTTGATATAGAAAGCACATAGAACTAAGCCCTCCTAGGGAGCCTTCCCTTTAAGTTTTATTTCCCAATTATCCCTACCCACACAAAGCATACATGCATTGCATCCACATGCATAAAATCATTTTCTTAATGCACAAGTTTTGTTTCAGGGAATTGCAAAGGCTAAAATTGTGTTGCAAATGTCTAACATAATCTCTTGCAGTCCCCTAAAACTAATCATAACAAAAAAAAACTTTTTCATGCATTTGCATTAGCATCATCCATAACATGCACACATTCGTTTTCATATCCAAAATTCATTCCCCTTCTTATTACCAGAAATTCCAACAATCCAAACTGATTCATCGGCATTCGCGTTTCACATGAAGTAACGCACAAAGGATCATGGAGGAAATCGAACATAAGACACCTTGTTTGGGCTACCATTGCTCTCAAAGGGGTTTATCGACGTTCCCCTTTTCAAAAATAAAACTTCGGTGGCGACTTTACTGTCTAGCGAGCGTTTTCAGCCCGTGCATTTTCCCCGCCGCTTCAAGATGGTCTGATTGTAATAGGAAAGTCGACCTCCCCGATGACAGACTTCCTTGATCCATCAAATGCTTTGACAACCACCCCGCTTCTTCTCACGGGAGTCCCTTGGTAGGAGAGTTGATCTAATGTTGTTTTGGCCATTACATTCAATGAGGAACCAGTGTCCACAAATACATTTGACAAAGCATCAGACTTGCAGTTCACCGATATGTGTAACGCCAGATTGTGGTTTCTTCCCTCCTCAGGGAGTTCTTCATCGCTGAAGCTTAGATTATTGCATGCAGTAATGTTTCCCACTATACTATCCAACTGATTAACAGTCACGTCCTTCTCCACAAAGCTTGGTCTAACACCCTCACACTTCACACGCTGCATGATCATGGTCAAACAAAGCTGCCTCGCACATCTTGATGTGTATTGGAACCAGGGGAGTTCGAACATGCTGGACATTCAGGATGACACCGTCTTCATCACAATCTTGTATCATGTTGACAGCGGGTCCATGGCTCGGCAGAGGGTTTGCCTGAACATTTGGATTTTGATCTTTGAAAGATAGCAAGTTGGCCCGGACCAACTTTTGCACTTCATTATTCAGAATATAACAGTTTTTGACGTCATGGCCTGGGGCCCCTTGGTGAAAGGCACAGGTTAGGTCATGTCGGTACCAGGGGGTAAAATATCTGGTGTTCGGGGAGGTGCCCTGACCTGGACAAGATTTTTGGCGAGTAAAGCAGGGAGCAAGTCGGCATACTTCATCGGGATTGGATCAAAAGTTGTTCTCTGGCGGTTTTGTGGGTGATATGGTTGTTGAGAGGTTTGGGGGCGATTTTGTTGTTGTTGAGGGTATTGTGGTTGATGGTATTGTTGTGGAGGATATTGTTGTGGAGGATATTGGTAGGGGTAATGTGGCCTTTGTTGGTGATATGCTGGGTTCGGGATAGTGGATGCGACATTCGCAACCTGGCGGTATGGGGTATAATTCTGCTGGGGCTTACCATGGGCTATCATTCCCACCTCTTGATCTTTCTTCTTCGCAAAGTGGTTTCCAAACTTCTTGGCATTACTTGCTGCAGGGGTACTTTCCACGGTCAAACGTCCCTCTCGGACACCTTCCTCTAATCGTACACCCATATTGACCATTTCGGTAAAGTCTGTTGGTGCACTTGCAACCATTTTCTCGTAATAAAACTGACCCAGGGTCTTCAAAAATATTTTGGTCATTTCCCTTTCTTCCAATGGTGGGACAATCTGAGCAGCCACTTCCCTCCAACGCTGGGCGTACTCCTTGAACGTTTCTTTATCTTTCTATGTCATTGCCCGGAGCTGATCACGATCTGGGGCCATGTCCAGATTGTACTTATACTGACGGATGAACGCTTCACCAAGATCATTAAAAGTGCGGATGCTCGCACTGTCCAGGTTCATGTACCATTTCAGAGCAGCCCCAGTCAGGCTGTCCTGAAAGAAGTGGATGAGCAACTTATGGTTATCAGTATACATGGATATTTTTTGCACGTACATCACCAGGTGACTGCGTGGACAAGTGTTTCCTTTATACTTTTCGAAGTCCGGCACCTTGAACTTATGGGGGATCATAACATTGGGGACCAAGCATAATTCAGGGGCATCTTTCCCGAACAGGTCTCTACCTCGGAGGGCTTCGACTTCCCTTTGCATACCATCAAACTTTTCCTAGAGTTCATCCATCTTGTCAAGAGCTCCAATACTTTCAGCATGGAAAATTGGCTTAGCCTCTTGTTGAATGGTGTGAATCAGTGGTGTTGAATAAGTCATTGCAGCTTGAGGGAAAGAAGTGCCGGGTTGTGAAACCGGTGCTGACTGCTGGGCGAAGGGGAGTGGGACTTCAGATACAGCGGGCTGGAGATTTCCACAGACTGGAGGTGGCATTCCCCATGTACAACCTGGAGGCATAAAGAGAGGTGGAGAAGTCACCGTAAACAGCGGGGTTGTGCTTACAAAAGGCTGCTCTACAACAGCAACGGCAGCTTGAGAATTTTGGGTTGACAGAAGTGCATTCATCATGGTCGTCAACCTATCCATTCCCTCTCGTAAACTGGCAACCTCTTCTCTGAGATTCTGATTTTCTTGCTCAACTAGATCCATCCTCTTCCGATTAGTCCTAGTGTTGTAAATGCGAGTTGGTTTGTGGAGAATTCGTCGGGCCACTTTCTTTGGACGGCGGCTGATCAACCTTTGAAGTAGTGAACACAAGGTGAGACTCGATTTGGAAACTATGAATGCAGGATGATGCATGGTTATGCTTATGCAAAAAAAGAAAAAAGAACAATTTATTATCGAAGGACTTATTAGAGTAATTGTAAACATCATAAACTGAACACTTCACTTAAGCATTGAAATATTACAAAGGAGCTTTTTGTTTACAAGTCAAGAGATTTTGGAAGCTAAAATCTAAACGTAAGGTCCTAAGAACTTCAAACTCAAACTCCTGGAGTAGATGGATCCTCGAAATCTGGATGTGCACTAGAGAGCGAATCCATAAACCTCCTCTTCCTCCTAGCATCCTGGCTGAGCAAAGCGTCCTTCAGACGAAGTAAGTCATCCTTCTCAATTATCCTCTGGTTTTGGATGAAAAGCTCATGGTTTCGCTGTGCTAGCTTCCCCTTCAAGGTCTCATTCTCTCGCTCGAGCTCCTGGCATCTCCTCTTCCAACTCTCCTTTTCTTGCCTTTCTTTGGTTAATTGTTCATGAAACTCTTCCTTAATGTCAAAGAGGATAGGCAAGGATGATGGTGCGATGGTGGAGGATAGGTATCTAGGTAGATGGTAGGGTAGGCCAAAGCTCATGGTCCTATCAATAACCCACTGAGTGTAAGATTCATGCACATAATCTGATTTCTTCCCCAACTGACTTCTGCTGAGTCTGCGGATATCGCTCCAAGTTTGTGCGAATCTTTCCCTTTTGTTCGAGTGATCTTCATGGTTAAGATAGAATTCATTAGTCAAGGCGAGGTTGTTTGGTTTTGACTTCATTGGGTACCCAAATTGTCGTCGGGCGAGAAATGGGTTGTAGCTAATTCCGCCACGCATACCCAAAAGAGGTATGTTGGGGTATTCACCACAACTCACAATAATCTCTCCAACGTCACTAGCTGCGTGGTACCAAACAATGTCTGATGGGTCGAGAGTCATGATTCGGTGAGGCCAAGAAAGTTTGTCAACATTGGTCTTGAAGGCACAGGATTGAGGTAGGTGGAAGATAAACCATTGATAGAGTAGGGGTGAACATCAAGAGATGGTTCCACGGCCAGCCTGGGTACGGTCATGGATGGAGTGGTAGGTATCGGTGAGTAGAGTGGGTACAGGGTTCTTTGCAAGGAAGATTTTGATGGCATTGATATCGATGAAGTTGTCAATATTTGGGAAGAGTACAAGGCCATATATAAGGAGGGCTAGGATGGAATGGAAGGCACGTGTGCTAGCTGCTTCAGCAAATATGGAGGCTTGTTGGTAGAGGAAGTGGGTGGGAAGACCTTGGAGGCCTCCTTTAGAGGTAAGGTTTGCTTGGATGATGGAAGTTTCGAGATGGAGAGCGGCTGCGATGTCGGAGGGTTTAGGGGTAGGCTCAAGACCGTGGAATGGTATCTTGTTTGGTACGGGTAAACCAACTAGGTATGAGTACTCTTCAAGCGTGGGGACAAGCTGGTAATCAGGAAAGGTGAAGCAATGGTAGAGCGGGTCATAGAACTGAACCAGGGTCTCTAGGCATCCTTCCTCAACATCTACTCTAAGAATTCTGAGCAACTTCCCATGGTGAGCTTGAAAATCAACTGGATCACTTACTAAAGATGCTAGCTCCTTTAATCTCGACAAGTCTGTTTTTTTGAAAAGGTACTTCCTAGTGCTTCTCAGTGGGATGTCCATATCTACAATGTTTACAAAAAGCTTGTTTAAGTCCTTCGATAATTTGGATGAAAAAGAAAAAAGTTTATGCATGGGTGCATGTATGCATGATTATGCTAAAGAGCGGAGAAAACATGGTGAGGTTAAGTTCATATTGTTGGAGCCGAGGGTAAACACGCCATTTGGTAAGGACTATGGTTTCACATGTACCTGTATCACGGGTTCTACCAAGTTCCCAAAGTCATTGACCACTTCCGAATATTGTCGGATTACGGGACTACTCCCGGTCCAACAACGTCCGTAGGAAAGTCTCATTTGAGTGTAGTATCGCGTATCAACCAATTCAAGACTACTCTTGATTAGCCACCGCACTACGTCCTAAAAGGCCAAGATGGGTTAAAGGTAACTAAAGGTCCTCAACTTCATAGGTCACCCGAAAATATCAATGCCGAACACGACTACTCATGCCAACATAATAATACTTCCAAGATTCCTCCATTGAGTGGGGTTATCACATGTGCCACATCCGAAACTCACTCTCGGAAAGACACTTTGATTATACCACCATCCTATCTTATGTTTCCCTCAAGTCCGGGTGTAGGACTTATCTCACCACTCACGTAAAAAGATAAACACTTAAGCACATATTCACAATTACAAATAATAATAAAGCATAAAGATAAAGACAAGCAAGATAGGTTTAACCCACCTAGGATTTTTGTCCCCAGTGAAGTCGCCATTTTTCTGTCGCGGTGATTTTTGGATATCAAGCTATTAATTAGCGTTGACTCGCAATTTTAAGATTCACTACCGATCTTTTATTTTTCCGAGGAAAAGGGAGAAAGTTCGAAAAAAAACCCTATTTTTTAGAGATCAAAGGTCCGGGGGTTGGTTACGCAAAGGGTAAATTGATTATTTGTTTGTAAATAAATGCCTAAGTGTAAAAAGATTAAAGAGATAAGTTTTAAAAAAGAAAGAAAATGTTTTTGTTATTTTGTTGATTTGGAAAGACAAAGTCTTTTGCCTACATACCCCAATGGGATCAAAATCATGTAGTTCGGGGTAAAAAACCGAGTGATTTGTTTTGGTTGATTTTAAAGTTTGAAAAATGTTTTGATAAAGATAAGAGGCCAAAAGGCATAGAAGGATAAAAAGAAGTGGGTTTGATTGATTTTAAATTGAAGAAAAAGTTTTGATTGATTAAAGATTGATTGAAATTTGATTAAGAAAGAAAGGATAAAAATTGACTTTTTTTGAAATTTTTGATTATAAAATATTTTTGGATTTTGATTTTTTTGACTTTTTTGTGAAAATTTTGATTAAGTCCTAAGGTCCAGAGACTAAGTTATGCTGAGAAAGTCCAAACGCGCCGGATCCCTCAAAATGATGTTGGATCAAGTGAGGGTCCTTTTCCTCGGATACGGTCAAAATTACATTATCGTCCTCGACATTAAGCATAAAAGATAAATGTGGTGTCGGTGCATATTCTCATTTATTATTTTTACATTGGACCTAGATACATTCTAATGGAAATAAAGTAAATGACAAAAATAATAAAATTGCATTAAAGCAAATATGCTAAAAAGAAATAAAAATAATGCATGAAATGCAAAACAATAAATAAATATGGTGCAAAAAATAAATAAAGAAAATAAAATATGAGACATAAAATAAATATGATGCTAAAAATAAAAAGAAGAAAATAAAAATGCAAGACATAAAATAAATATGATGCATAAAGTAAAAGAAAATAAAAATGCAAGACATAAAATAAATATGATGCATAAAATAAAAATAAAAATAAAAATGCAAGGCAAAAATAAATATGGAGCTGAAAATAAAAATGCAAGACAGAAAATTAAATACGGTGCTGAAAAATAAAAATAAAAAAATGCAAGGCATAAAATAAATATGGTGCTGAAAATAAAAAAATAAAATAAAAATGCAAGACATAAAATAAATATGGTGCTGGAAAATAAATAAAGAAAATAAAAAAAATGCAAGAGATAGAATTAAATATGGTGCATAAAATAAAAAGAAAATAAAAATGCAAGACATAAAATTAAATATGGTGCATAAAATAAAATAAAAAATAAAAATGCATGATGTACTGAAGATAAAAGTAATAAAAATAAAAATGCATGAAAAGAAAATAAAAAGATAAACAAATAAAAGAAAGAAAAAGAAAAGGAAAAGATAGAAAGAAAGGGGGGAGCAGAAGTAGAATGGGGGGTACGCCTAGCAAGCTGAGAAGTCTGAAAAAAGAAAAAGGGCCGAGTGCCTGGGCCATGTTTGGGTCTGCATAAAAACAAAACTTCTGAAATCTCTACTCATTTCCTCCCCCTATTCTCTCTCTCTTCCTCGCTTCTTCTCTCTTCTCCCACCTCTCTCTAGAAAAACAGTCCGGCCATGAGAGTTTCTCTGGCGAGGCGGCCGCCGGCGGCGCCACCACGCCGGAGTTGAAAACTCTCCCTTTTTTAAAAAAATTACATCTCTAGAAATCCTTTTCTCTCTAGATTTTGAAAATCAACTTATTTTTTTTTAGAAAATCTCACACGAAGCCTAGATCGGAGTTTGAAGAAACGGTTTGAGAATTACCCTTTTTTTTTAAAAGAACTTCTCGGTTTCGTGATTAGCTGGCTTCAGATTCGATTGGATTGGTCTCGGTTTGAGGCTTGTTGTTCTTGGTTTTTGGTTGCGGTTTTGGCCGTTAGTTTTTTTTATTTGTGGTTTTGGCTGTGCGTTTCTGGGTTCTGTTTTTGTGATAATTTTGAGTTATGGATTTGTTTGTTATTGTTTTTCTGTTGTTGGGATCCAACGAAAAAAAATGAAAGAGAGATGGATTTGGTTTCTAGAAAACGAAAATGGAGAGGAAAAGGGAAAAAAAAGTTTATTTTTGTGTTGGTGGTTGATGGTGGTCCAGTGGTGGCCGGATTCTGACTCAGGGTGTACTTTCTGACTGGTCCTGAACAGTGCATTAAATGCACTTTATATAGTAAAAATTAGGGTAAAAAAACAAAGACAAAAATGACCCTCTGGGCCTGGACAAAAATGACTGAAAAATAACAAAATAAAAAATAGTAAAATAAAATTAAAAAAATAATGATAATAATAAAAAACACTTAATAAAAAGAAAATAAAAAGAAATAAAGAAAATAATAAATAAAAATAATAATAAAAATAAAAAAAATGGTCGCCTTCGGAACAAAAATGAGGTATTTTAAAATACCTCCTTGCCGAAATTTCGTCTGAAACGACGAAAATTTCTGGCTTAAAAGACGAGAAAAGTGAATTGAAAGTGGGTCAAAAATGGGGTATGACAGCAGACTTCTGAGGATCTTGTTCACATGATCAGCAACAGTATAGCTTTTCTTCAGAATCTGAAGTCCATAAACCAGAGTCTGAAATCTTGAGAACATAGTCTCAATATTTTCATCCTCCTTCATTCTGAACAGCTCATACTGCTGAACCAAAATATTTGTTTTTGCTTCTCTAACCTTCTTGTTACCTTCATAGTTAGAGTAGAGAGAAGTGAAGATGTCTTTAGCTGTTGATTTATCACTCAGCTTTTGATACTCACTGTGAGGTAGAAAGTCCACGATGATTCCTCTAACATTGTGATGCTTTATGTATATCTTTCTTTCAGAATCAGAAAGACCTCTTCTGTTAGTAGTCACTCCTTCTTCATCAATTGGTATGGTTATACCATCTTCAATAATGTCCCATAGACTATCATCTATTCCAATGATATGACTGTACATTTTGCTTTTCCACCATGAGAATTTCTCTGGATCACCAGTAAACATAGGAGGTTTATGGTGTGAACGAGATTGCTTTTCTCCTGTACCATAGTCATGTGGTACAAAAGCATGATTTCTAGGAGAGGGTGGAGGGGAACCACTGGATGACATGTTTTTCTCAGGATCTTTACTGACTCACTGTTAGGTGATTGAATATCAGAACCGGAGCTCTGATACCAACTGAAGGTGAGAAAAACACAAGAAGAGAGGGTTGAATTGTGTTGGCTTTTTCTTTTCTTTCTCAAAAACTATGTTTAGTTCAGAATCAGATGTTGATCAGATTCTGAAACTATTTTCAGAGTTGTTTGCAGCGGGTAAAGAGTAAATGAGAGAGAGAGAGAGAGACAACAGTTTATCCTGGTTCCTTCCACAACCCGGAAGAAGTTCAGTCCCCTTGTTACTTACAAGAGATTTTCCACTATAATCACAAAGATTACAATTGCTCAAGCACAAAGCAAGAGACTTCCTATGCTCAAACACAAAGTAAGAGACTTCCAATTGCTCAAACACTGAGTAAGAGACTTCCTATGCTCAAACACAAAGTAAGAGACTTTCTTGCTTAGAGACACAATCTAATACTTTGAATCAAACAGATTTTACAAAAGAAATAAGTTTGAATTGAACACTTGATATACAATCAATGGTGTTCACAAAATACAACACAGATTTAAGACTCTATACTTAAGAAATTCTAAGATAAGAAGTTTGTAAGAATTTCTAAGTTATTTTGATGACTTTCAGATTTGGCAGAACTTTGTTTCAGAAAACAGAGTGTTACGTTTTCGGTCAATGAGTCTTTTTCTTCTTCTTCTTCTTCTTCTTCAATCCTTCAATCCTTTATAGAGAATTAAAGAGCTGTTGAGAAGAGCCAAATATCATCAAAGAGCCGTTGCAATAGAAGTTATGCCCAGCATTAATTCCATCCTGACATTGTGTGCGTAACAGATGAAAACAGAGGAATGAATTTGAATTGTTTCCTTAAAACAGGAGAATGTTTTGGCCAAGGAGACAACTGTTGCAAAGAGTTGTTCTGACCGTACAGTACTTCACTGTTCACAGTTGCAATTGTTGATTTCTGCGTTTCAGACTCCAGAAGCTTCTCTTCAGAAACAATTCTTCAGAAGCTGGCATCAGACACTGTTCATCAGAAGCACTTCTTCAAAACCTGGTCTTCAGACGTACTGTTCATCAGACGCTGTCTTCAGAAGCTGGCCTTCAGACGCACTGTTCATCAGACGCAGTCCTTCAGACGCACTGTTCATCAGACGCAGTCTTCAGACGCTGCCTTCAGACGTTGCCTTCAGAAGCTCTTCTTCAGACGCTGATTTTCTTCAGCCTTGCAACACAAGCTTCTATATTTTCCTTCTTGCTCTTAACTTGTTCTTTCATAACCATTGTTAGATACCAATCTTTAAGTTTATGGTTCTGCACACTAGAATCAAGTATTAGCATATCCAATTTTCTTTTTAACACTCTGTTATCATCAAACCCCAAAAAGAGAGTTGTTCATACATTTTGTTCCAACAATATGATGCGCTTGAATAATGATAATTGGTCCCTCTCCCATCTCTCCTTCAACGTTAAAAGCATGGTGGACACTATCAAAATTTGCTTCCCTTATAACTCTAGTGATGCCTCTTCCAAAAGACTCATTAAGTGGAACAACAACAATTTCACCAGTATCATCTTGAACGTCGATGGTAGTTGCCTTGGAAGTCCAATCAGAGCTGGATATGGAGGAATACTTTGAAACAATGCAGGCTTCTATTTATCAGGTTTTTCTGGCTACGTTCCAAATTCATCTGATATTCTGCATGCCGAATTATATGTTATATACGAGGGGCTCTTGTTGGCCAAAGATTTGGAGATTAATGGTATAGTTTGTTACTCTGATTCTTTGCATTGCATCAACCTCTTTAAAAGTTCCTCCCTGAAGTTTCATGTGTATGTTGTTTTGATTCAAGATATAAAAGACTTATTACAGCCGAGAAATGTCACTGTTTGTCACACCCTTCGGGAAGGAAACCAATGTGCTGACTTTATGGTTACGCTTGGAGCTACATCTGATGCTGATCTTTCTCTTCATCATTCTCCATCGGAAGGTCTCTCGAATCTGCTAAAGGCTGATGTGGCTGAAACCTTTTTTTCTAGAGAGTAGTTTTTTTCTTTTTTTGACTTGTTGTTTTTCTTTTGTTGTTTCTTTTAGAGTTGTAACAAAAAAACACGATATAACTATATATATGTCCAGTTTTTTTCCTTTATCATTTAAAAAGTGTACCAAACTAGATGATTATATATATGACAAAACTTATGTACAATTCTTCAGGTGTTTTTTGTACGGTTCTTAACTAAAAATACAAATTTTTTGGATATATCAAACTTTGAGAAAATTATAGACTTAAGGAAATCATGGTGAATTTAGTTAAGAACCATACAAAAAACACCTTAGAAATTGTACCAAAGTTTTTTCTTTTATAGATTTATAAGATTTTAAAAGATTTTATGAATTGTAAACAAATCATTGAAGAGAAATGATTATGACGCATTATCTTTCACAATAGTCTCAATACCCGCTGTTTTGTTTTATTTGTTTGCTTTAATGCAGTTTTACCCCCCCTATTTTGACTAATTTTGGATTTTAACCCCCTATTTTAAAATTCAGAATTTTAACCCTTATTTTTCATTTTTTAGTATTTTGTCTTTCAACCATGCAGTTTTGTATTTGTATGACCTCAGGATCTCTCTCATTCCAATGTGGATTCAGTTTGCCTAGAAGCTGTCAGGAGTCGCTCATTGACATGCCTTATGCACTGACTCCCCGCACTCGTCAGCCTCTAGTGTTACATGGCCACCAACTTCTGTTTGGTTCGTCCCTAAACAACATCGCACTGAAAGAGGTTTGCTCTGATACCACTTCTAACATCCTAGAATGATTTTAAGATTGCCAACTGATCCCACAAACCAACACATGTCTTTTCAGCGTGCTTTGTCCTCACTCGCACGTTTTTCGAAAAACTTCTCCAAATGTCACTCATCACAAAAGTGATCCAAATCAAATACGCTCAACTGTGGAGTTCTTGTGGAATTGGTTACCAGAAAGAAGATGCATCTTGTTGGTAGGTATTATCAAACAATTCTTATAAGCCTTTCTTGAATCATGCAATCTCATACCTGCACGGCCTCGAGATCCGTCTCATTCCGAATTGAATTCAGTTTGCCTAGAAGCTGTCAGGAGTCACTTGTTGTCATGTCTTGTGAACTAACAATCACTCACCGTCCTCGTCAGTCTCGAGCGTTACAAAATGTGTTTTTTTTAAATAAAAAAAACTACAACAAATATTTTTTGTTCCTGCTAGAAGAACAATAGTACCAATCCCCTGAGCGATATGTGAACTCAAGAGCATTGGTCAGTGTTTTACTGCTTTGTAAAAGTGATCCCCTTCTGAGGAGCCCATAACTCCTTTTTATATCCCCCTTTGACCTAATGGGAGTGGGGATGGCTGCTCAGGGATTCTCGGGACATCTGTCCCTGAGAGGTTGCCCACTACCTCGTAGATCTCGGCCCCATAATTAGGAACGTTGGGGAACTCAGTCAATGGGTCACAGCTGCCCCGGGGAGGTCGGAATCAGCCGCGGGAAATCCGCGAAGGATGCACCATTAGGGTTCCCCCACTCTCCGAGATGCTCCCTTGGTCCTATGAATTCGCCCACGTGGCGGGCACATGGGAGAAGAGGTGGCATACCTTGCAACGGTTCTGCTTGTTCTGGGAGACTGCCACGTGTCTCTGAGGAATAAGACGACGGTACACAGCCCCCAAGCACGAGGCTCAAAGAGGCGAAGTGATTGATGCAATGTCGCCACACCGATGTTGCAAGAAGTTGGCGGTACACAACCCCCCAAGCACGAGGCTTAAAGAGGCAAAGTGATTGATGTAATGTCGCCACACCGATGTCGCAAAGAAGTTGGCAGTACACAAAAGCATTTAACTTCGCCTACTTCTATTTCGCCTTTTATTCGACTTGAACTCTTAATCTTAGTCCAACGTTGTTCCTTTTAGTTATAACGCCTTTGAGTGAGTGACCCACGGGCCATGGAGACCTCCGTGATTTGATTTTCATACAGTTGTTCTTACCATGAGATTTCAACACCCTAGATGGGGATTATACGGTTGTGCACTCTACGATTTATAGCAGGCGAGAGCTTAGGTGGAGTGTCTTTACTTCAAGCATTGTCTCCGGCCCGAGCTCCTTATGACGCGAATTTGCGCTACTTTGACAGGCCACTTTTAAAAAACCTGTCTCTAGTCTAGGCCACCTATGGCACGATGTTTTTAACATGATTAAGGAACTTAGTGGAATTTTAACCAAGTTTTTATTTGTTAAAGGCCTAAAGTCCCTTTACTGTAATAGGGCATCACCCTTTAGTGATAGGTCTAAGCGGTAGGCCACTTTGTGAAAACCTGTATCATGTCTAGGCCACCTAGGGCGCACTGTTTTAACTTAATGAGGGAACTCAGACCAAGTTTTTATTTAAACGATAGGTCTTAGCGCCATAAGGGTATTATCGCCTTTAAACAATAGGTCTTAGCGCCACAGGGGTCTTATCGCCTTTAAGCGATAGGTCTTAGCACCACATTATTGACCAAATCAACATCTCTTATGTACTGAATATGCTCCCCAATTTTAGCTTCACGCTACAACTTATCTTTAACTATTTGTTACTGTTTCTCAGTCAATTGGTGGCTCCTACATACTAGGGCGAATAGTTTGTTTTTTAGCAAACTGTTGGCAAGGTGAGTGGTTTTATTGTTACTAATAAAATGAGAATGAACGGGGGAATACAATTCTCATTCAATAGCTTCTAACTGACACATTTAATTTGGGTCGTTTTTATTTTATATTTCATCTAATGACTTGGTTCTTTAGGCTCACTAGCATGATTTACCATGTTGGCGTGTACATAGAAACTACTCCTAAATAACGGGAGAACTGTTAGAGGTGTGAGCTAACTCGTCCCAGTAGTTACCGAAACTATAGGTGTGGAGAGGAGTTGACTCTTTATAAAATTTGACCACTTAATATACAAACATTTCCTATAAAAATAACACTGACACTTGAATGACTAATTTATTAGATTTACCCTCAAATCATATATACTTGAATGGCTGATATTTGGTTTAATCTGTGCATTAATTCTTTGTTAATGTATTGGTTAATATGCCTATTGTAAATTTGACTAAATTAATGTTCATCAAATTATGGCGCCGTGATAGAAATTTCTCCACAATATTAATGTTCCTCAAATTATAACCATAAATTGATAAATAAATTACCCTGCAATTAGAAGCCACGTAACCCAAACTCCTCTGTTCCTCTACTCCTAAATAATAGGATCACTAACAAAGCACTCGGTGCACAATCTCAAGTTGGTGGTTTTAGTGGGATCATAGGCGGTGTTACATAAACTTACAAGAGACATGGATAGAAATAATAATTAAAGTAATATTATGGAGAAAAATAATTCTTTGTCGTTTAACGAGTCTGTATCACTGCCTCTACTATGTCTTTTATGATCCTTGTAAAAACAACTTAAAATCATTTGTACTTCAATACGACATGTAAACAACAGTGTAATAATAACATTTACGAAAAATCAACAAGAACGTAATTGAATAGTAGAGCAATATAACGAAAACACCTCAGATGACTCTGGAGGGAGAATTGTTTAAGAAGACTGAACAGTTGCCGTTGAGAAACCATGGCTGACATGCTTTCTGATGATCTTTTAGGCAAAATTTGGGATGAATCCTGAGGCCTACCGAACGGTTGCCGTTGAGAAACCGTAGTTGACATGCTTTCTAATGATCTTTCAAGCAAAATTTGGGATGAATCTTGAGGCCTGAGTCAGTTTTACTGGGCCCCACGGTGGGCGCCAACTGTTCCTGCTAGAAGAACAACAATACCAATCCCCTAAGCGATATGTGAACTCAAGAGCATTGGTCAGTGTTTTACTGCTTTGTAAAAGTGATCCCCTTCTGAGGAGCCCATAACTCCTTTTTATATCCCCCTTTGACCTAATGGGAGTGGGGATGGCTGCTCAGGGATTCTCGGGAAATCTGTCCCTGAGAGGTTGCCCACTACCTCGTAGATCTCGGCCCCACAACTGGGAATGTTGGGGAACTCAGTCAATGGGTCACAGCTGCCTCGGGGAGGTCGGAATCAGCCGCGGGGAATCCGCTAAGGATGCACCATTAGGGTTGCCCCACTCTCCGGGATGCTCCCTGGGTCCTATGAATTCGCCCACGTGGCGGGCACGTGGGAGAAGAGGTGGCAGACCTTGCAACGGTCTTGCTCTTTCTGGGAGACTGCCACGTGTCTCTGAGGAATAAGATGACAGTACACAACCACCAAGCACAGGGCTCAAAGAGGCGAAGTGATTGATGTAATTTCACCAAGAAGTTGGCGGTACACAGCCCCCAAGCACGAGGCTCAAAGAGGCGAAGTGATTGTTGCAATGTCGCCACACCGATGCCGCCAAGAAGTTAGCGGTACACAGCCCATAAGCACGAGGCTCAAAAAGGCGAAGTGATTGATGCAATGTCGCCACATTGATGTCGCCAAGAAGTCGGTGGTACACAGCCCCTAAGCACGAGGCTCAAAGAGGCGAAGTGATTGATGCAATGTCGCCACACCGATGTCGCCAAGAAGTTGGCGGTACATTTTTCTTTGTAAGTTATAATTATTATCACTAGCGTTCAGACGAAACTCCGTGCCCACCTGTCTGTTATTTTTATTGCATTAGTGCATGTAAATTACGAACAATAGTTTTTATGAAAGTTTGATAGAATTTTTTAATTTTGATTAAAATTACAGATATAAATGATAGATATTTTTTATTTTCTTATTGTAACAAAATAAACTTATCTTTTTCAGTGGTATCAACAATATAACAAATGTAATATAAATTTTTATTTTTTTTAATGACACCAATAAAATAATATTCTTGTGGTCAAATTTGTTTAAAGGTATAATTAGAAAAGAAAAAGTCAGCACAAAATCATATATTTTCTTTATATACAACTAGCGAAAAGACGAGCACGCACATGTCCGACTTTCTGCTCTTTTTATTACGCTAATGTTTGAAAATTATGAACGCTGTTTTTTAATGAAATTTTGATTTTTGATTAAAAGTAAAAATATTAGGGATGGCAAAGCGGTCCAACCCGCCCCGTTGCGTTATTAACCCGCTAAAAATGAGCGAAGCGGGGCGGGCCAACTAGTGATAGAGGATTGAAAAACTCACCCCTCCCCGTTTCATGTCGGATTGGCGGGGTGCCCCGTCAACTTTTTTTTTTAGTAAAATAATTGATAAATTTGCAAAAACATGTAAAAATAACATAAAATTAAAGACTATTCAAAGAATCAAAATATAAAACTAAACTTCAAAACATCCATGATCCATTAAAACAACAAGGAAATCATAAAACCTTAATGAAATAGTCTCAAATCCAACCGCTCAAACAAAACTTGGATTCTATATTTAAATCCACATCAACAAAAATTAAACCAACAAGAAGAAAACCATAAGGAAATACTCAAATCCAACAAAAACAAAACTTGGATTCAATGTCTAAATCCATACCAACAAAAAAAAAATAGTAAACGATAATAATAAGTAGTCTTCAATTCAAATTAACAACGATGTTTGATGTTTGGTTGGATGTTGACGATGAACAATTTACAACGGGCCTGAATTTTTTATTTATTTATTTTTGGTTAAGGTCGACGGGCCAACCCGCCCGCCCCCGTCACTGCCCCGTTTTTTAGCGGGTTATGCGGGGAGGGCACCCTACTAATGACGGATTCAAAATCTCAATCCACCCCGCCAAAATAGGCGGGCTAAACGAGCCGACCCGACGGGCCCAACCCATTTTGTCATCCCTAAAAAATATAAATGTTTGCTTTCAAATTATAACAAATTAAACTAACCATGATTATCTATTTCAATGACACCAACAATATAACAAAAAAATATAATCCAAATTCTTATTTTTTTTAATGACACCAACAACAATCTTTATTATAGAAAAAATTGTTTAAGGGTATAATTGAGATAATGAAAAAGTAAATACATATCTACTAACAATATATAAAAATCGAAGTACATCAAAATTTCATAATCGTCCTTGTTAAAACTCATTATCTCCTTAATTTTATGTGCATAATAGTCATTTTGCAAAATTTAATTTATTTGTTTTTAAAAAACTTAATTACTGATAATGATCATCACAAGTTTAACCAATTTTCATGGATAACTATAGAACTAAATTATTTGTTTTTTTTTAAAATTAATTACGAATAATGGTCATATCTACTGACATCTATTGACAATATATAATAGTAGTGTAAAAGTCGAAGTACATCAAAATTTCATAATCGTCCTTATTAAAACTCATGTTCTCCATAATTTTATAATCGTCTAGCAAACATTGAGTGGTGTTTTGGTTATAAAATAAAAATTTATTTAATAGAAACACTACATCGATGTTTATATATTGAAAATAATCATGAGTTGCCAATAATTTATCATATTGACTTTCTCATATATATATATATATATAAAAAATTTGTTTCTGCAGTTATAAATATTTAAAATTTGCAACGGGAACGGTGCAAATATTGAACAATATTTTGCATATAAAATAAAAATATAATGAATGGAAACACTGCATTAATGTTGATATTTTGAAAGCAGTCACGAATTTCAAAATTTTATCATATCGGCTATCACATATCGATAAATAAAATTTTTCTTTTGCATATACAAGCATATAAAATCATCAACGAGTGCGATTTAAATATTTAGCGGTGTTTATAATATAAATTAAAAATTTATTTAATAGACACACTATATTAATGTTAATATTTTGAAAATAGTCATGAGTTTCTAAAATTTTATCTTATCGTCTTTCTCATATATGTATATAAATATGATTTTGCAGATATAAACATTTAAAATCTGCAACAGGAGCGGTGCAAACATTGAACAGTGTTTTACTTATAAAATAAAAATTTAATTAAAAGAAACACTACATTAATGTTGATATTTTGAAAACAGTCACGAGCTTTCAAAATTTTATCATATCGACTATCATATATCGATACATACAAATTTTCTTCTGCATATATAAACATATAAAATCATCAATGAGTGCGGTTTAAATATTTAACGGTGTTTTAAATATAAAATAAAAATTAATTTAATGGACACACTACATTAATGTTGATATTTTGAAAATAGTCACGAGTTTACAAAATTTTATCATATCGATTTTCTCATATGTGCATATAAAAATTTGTTTATGCAGATATAAGTACATAAAATCTGTAACGGGTGCGGTGGAAACATTGAACACTCTTTTGCATATAAAATAAAAATTTATTTAATAGAAACACTACATTAATTTTGATTTTGAAAATAGTCACGAGTTTTCAAAATTTTATCGTATCGACTTTCTCATATATGTTTATAAAAATTTGTTTATGCATATATAAGTACATAAAATCTACAACGGATGCGGTGCTAACATTGAACAGTATTTTGCTTATAAAATAAAAATTTAATTAATAGAAACACTACATTAATGTTGATATTTTGAAAATAGTCATGAGTTTTCAAAATTTTATGATATCGATTATCACACATCGATACATAAAATTTTTCTTATGCATATATAAACATATAAAATCATCAAGGAGTATGATTTAAATATTTAACGGTGTTTTAAATATAAAATAAAAATTAATTTAATGGACACACTCCATTAACGTTGATATTTTGAAAATAGTCACGAGTTTCCAAAATTTTATCATATCGACTTTCTCATATATGTATTTAAAAATTTGTTTATGTAGGTATAAATACATAAAATTTGCAACGGGTGCGGTGCAAGCATCAAACACTCTTTTGCATATAAAATAAAAAGTTATTTAATAAAAACATTACACCAATACTCATTATTTTCTATATAATTATTTCAATGCTATGTGACCCATGCGAAATCACGGGTCTATTACTAGCATAAGGAAAAAACTTGGGTACAATTCCTTAGGTGTTTTTTGTATAGTTTTAACAAAATTCACCATGATTTCCTTAAATCCATAATTTTCTCAAAGTTTGTTATATTCAAAAAAATTATATTTTTAGTTAAGAATCATACAAAAAACACCTAGAGAATTGTACCTAAGTTTTATCCTTTTTAAAATCTTACAAAATCTTTTAAAACGAGCCAAACTCCTCTCCATTTTGGATCTTCTCCGTTCATTCCATCTGGAGAGATAAAAATATAATAAAATTTAAAAATAATTAATGATGATAGAACCCACTTGTTAGTAAGGCCCACAATCTACATGCATATTTTTCTAAATTGCAATCTCCATTTATTTATTTTTATAAATGAAGATGATCCTAACTTTTTAAAACCCATAAAAGTTATTATAAATAACTTACATGACCAAATTTCTTCAATAATCGCTATTTTTCTCACGAAAATATAGCTTAATTCTTGTATACAATTTTATCCTATTATCTCTTTATCTTAATTGAACCAAAAAAAAGAAGAATAAAAGATTGATATCGATATGAGAAGAGGGTTGTGAATGAAAAGAGGTTTCAGTTTGTTCATCTCTCTCTGTAACCGTAACAGTCCATTAGCGCCGCCACTCTCTCCCGGTGTCTCGAGATCTCTTCTCTCCACCTCCGCCGTCTCCACCGCCATGCCAGGAACTGATTCACTCGATATCGAGTGGCCGGCGAAGCGCGTCAGAGATAGTTTCGTGAAGTTCTTCGAAGAGAAGAATCATGTGTACTGGAAATCCAGTCCCGTCGTCCCCTTCAATGATCCTACTCTCCTCTTTGCTAACGCTGGTCGCTATTCTCTCCTCTCTCTCTCTCTCTCTCTCTCGTTATTATTGTTATTCACTCTTAGTTACACTCACTCAATTAACCATTTGGATTTTGCTGATTCTTAGAATTGAATTTGCAATCGAAGTTCTTGTAAATTTATTGCCTAGAAATAGAATCTCAAATTGAAATCAGCTATTTTATTGGTTTTTGTTTGAGTTGTCCAATTTCAACAACAAAGTATAAGATAAACTGTTTTGACGCCAGCTATAAGCTGTTTTCATAAACTATTCTGGAGAGCTTATGGAAATTAGTTGAAAATAGGACATGGACATGTCATAAGCTGTTTCTATAAGCTCTTTCAAACAGTCTCACAAGTGCTTATACCCAGATGAACTCAAATAAGTCAATTCAAAGAGGTCGTAAATACTAATGGATAGGTAGGTAAATATAGTAATTCTTGTTGTAATTTTGTTATGATTTTATATGTGATAGGGATGAACCAGTACAAGCCAATTTTTTTGGGGACTGTTGATCCTAACACTGCCTTGAGCAAACTCTCCCGTGCTTGCAATACCCAAAAGTGCATTCGAGCTGGTGGTAAGCACAATGATCTTGACGACGTGGGGAAAGACACTTACCATCACACCTTCTTCGAGATGCTTGGGAATTGGTCCTTTGGTGACTACTTCAAAGAAGAAGCCATTAGCTGGGCATGGCAACTTCTTACTGAAGTATGTTTTATCGATTGAAGTTTCGTATCTTGCTTCTTGAACTGTTTGCTTTATGATGTTTCACTTGTTTGTTAATAAAAGTATGTAGTTTAGTAAAATCATTATGGGATTTATTTATTTTTTTTTTTGCGTTGGAATGACATCTAATTCTAAACTTTAAAAGCTAGGGAGTAGGAAGTTACTGAAGCTACCCATACTGGGCTATATGCCTATTGATTGTTTCTTCTATATTAATTAGGTTTTTGTGCTGCTTAAATAGCATGTTTCAATTAGAAACTGCATCATCACTCACTGCAGCTAACCACCACTTCCATCCTGTCAATTACACCATGCCTACCACTACTGCTCTAGGGTTCCCTTCAATGAATAATTATATTTTTGAACTAATAGTTGTAGATATCAGTCTTAGCACTGCCAATCCCAACCCAATGTGGCCTTCGGTTTCTAAATGTGGATAAATTAATAGTAAAAGTTAATCAAAATGTTCAATTCAATTTGAATAAGCTAGCTAAAGTTATTATGTTTATAGATGTCTATCGTGATTGCAGTATCTTCAAATGCAAAAGTTGATAGTTATTTAGTTCCTCAGTAGATATATAACACATTACTAAATTCTTTTGTGGTTACATAATCTACTTCTTTACTGTATTATAGGTTTATAAATTACCATCAGATCGCATTTATGCCACATATTTTGGTGGTGATGAGAAAGCTGGTCTTGCCCCTGATACCGAGGCTAGAGATATATGGTTAAAGTTTTTGCCTCCTGGACGTGTGCTTCCTTTTGGCTGTAAAGTATGTTTTTATTACGTTTTCTCTTAAATATGTAGAATGAAATATTTTCATAATATATGCAAAGTCCATTTAATATCACAGTAAGCACTATGTTTAATAATTTGATTTGATACATTTATCATTTATGTAATATTGTCTGCCGTCTATGTTATAATTTGTACGGAAAACAGTTATTTGACTCTGCTTTGTTGGGTTCTCTTCTTAAAAGGAAAATCTAGGGAAACAACCTTTCCCTATTTTTTGATTTTTATGAAGAAAAAAATAAAGAAAAGTAGCTTTAGCTTTTAGAAAAGCTAATCTAAAGAATTTATATATCTCTTCTCCTTTTTTTCTAATTTCCTTAACATCCTTCTTTCTTTCTCCTTTCAAATCACAGCAGCACCTCGTCATCCCATCACAAGCCCGTGTCACAAGCATAGTTGGCTACTTCTTGCCACAAAACTACAACTCAACCAATACGCAGCACTATCACAAGCATAGTGGGCTGCTATACTCTAAGCTCAGCCTTCTCTCCTCTCATCTGAGCTACACCCCACCCAGCCTCTCATGATTCATCCCCTGGAGTCCCACAACCGCTGCTGTCATCTTATTTTTGCAAACAGGATCCTCTGTTTTCTGTGAACAGAACAGAGTCGTGGCTCTCTGTTTTCTGTACAAAAAAAATCTTTGTCTGTAAAACAGACCTAACATCCTTTTCTGCAATTTTACCCTTTGTTTTCAGCCAACAGTAGTTGCTACTCTCTGTTTTCTGCTGTTAGAATTACAGTTAGGGTTGCCAGGATTCATTCTACAACTATAGAGAGAATAGAGAATCTGAAATGCTTCTTGAGCTGTTTCTTTGATTATGATTTGTTAACCATTACAATGAGCTTTGCTATCTATTTATCGACTACACCAGCTGTAACTAGTTACAGTGTTGGTTTTATGCTACTGCTAGCCTATGCTAACTATCATGCAACTGTAACCAACTTTGTTAGTTACATAACTAACTTTATTAGTTACAGTTGGTTACAGTGTGTTTGAGACTACAACTATGCATTATAAATCTTAGTTGTTATATAGTCTTAATATCTGCTGTTAGTTTTTCTCCAACAATCATAGCAACTTCATCTAAACCATCACCAACAGGTCCAAAAAATAGGACATCCACCTCTGCATAAGTGGTTTCTTGTGCTCAAATGTTTATTTTTGACTTATTTGTTTAGTTTCTCAGCTACTATGTCTGTGTTTATAGAAGTATTTTGTAATCCGGCAAAAAATTATTTGAATTTTGGGGTGCCACACATTATTCAGCTATTCCAGTTTCCGTTCGGGTGCTCCATTATCCGGGATTGACAACCTAGCTTTACTTTTAAAGCTAAAACTGGCTTTAACTTAAATAGCTTTAAGTTAAAGTTAAAAACTGAAGTCAGGCGAAGCGCTACCTTAGACCCTTAATTTACCTAGATGACAACAGTTTGTTGCTTTTCTGATGATCTAATGAAAGTTACCTTTGTTCTTGAAAGGCGTTGCAATTACCTCATAAGAAAGTAGTTTTAGATGTTTTATACGTTCACTTCTATTATTCTATGCCCGTGTCGAATATATGAATTATTAAAAATTATAATAACAAATTAACGATGTGACTGATGGTAGTTATCAATGATTAACAAATGACATTACCGTACCTTTAATTTCTAAGCTTTTTAAGCTACTCATATGCCTAGTGCTGGGATCATTTCTCCTTTTCAGAAAAAAAATCAAATGAAAATTTAAATGGATTTTTTTAAATAACGGAGTCATGCAAAATCTATTTAACATTATATTGCAAATTGTTTCTGGACTGAATTGACGAATTTAATTAGGTGTTTATCTTTCGATAGGACAATTTCTGGGAGATGGGTGACACTGGTCCTTGTGGACCTTGCACCGAAATTCATTTTGACAGAATTGGTAACCGGGATGCTGCATCTTTGGTTAATAATGATGATCCTACATGCATTGAGATATGGAACCTTGTCTTTATTCAGGTATTTTAATGATATATAGTGTGTGTTACTGCCATTTCTCCCCCCTCCTGCCCCACCCACAATAAAATTTGTGTACTTGATAAGTTGGTTTTAGAATCCACTGTTCTAGCATGCACACTTTTTTCTATACCAAGGAAATTTGTATCTAATATGTTTCTGCTGAGCTCATCTACTTTATAAGTTAGTAATAGAATCAGCATGCGAACTTTTCTATCCCTGTCAAGTCTAATCTTATATGTTTCTGTTTGTCTCACCACAGTTCAACAGGGAGGCTGATGGCTCTCTTAAATCCCTGCCTGCAAAGCATGTTGACACTGGCATGGGTTTTGAACGACTGACCTCTATACTACAGAGGAAAATGAGCAATTATGACACTGATGTCTTCATGCCTATCTTCGATGCTATTCAGCTGGTATGGTTGTTAAGGAACTAAAGCTTATCATATTTCCATATATATTTTTAAAACCAGAATCATATGTAGTCTTGAATTGTGCGATATTTGAATTTGAATGGTAATACCTGTAATATTTTGTTGCTTATCACCCTCTAGGAGAGAATGTTTACACACATGGGAGTGAGAGTATTACACATGGGAGAGTATTTTGTTAGCAGGCCTTCTATTAGGCACACTTATTTTCGGCCAGGCCCATTATAAATGGTCCAGCCCTGACCTAGTTAATATGATGTAATAGATTATATGTGTAGAATAAATAGAAGAGGGGGCAGAACTGACAAGGGAGGTTATTTTGATTATGGTTGGTTGGGAGAGTGTCAAGAGACTAGGCTCTCTAACATCCTAGAAGTTTCCAGAAGTTGCAACTTCCTGTTGTATCCCTTCTGTATTCTAACTCAATAGAAACATAGTTTCCCAGTATTATCAATAAAAATCCTACTATTCAGAATTATATGGTCCCAGTGTAACATATTTTTAAATTTACCTGGACTGCAATTTTTCTCTTTCCTAAGAATGTTTTAGTAAAGTTTACATATATATAACGATACTCAAGTTTACTAGAAACCGAGTAAATTAGGAATGGCATGTGTACTGGGATTGCAGTTGAACTTTGAGGTGATACTCATAATCTTAGTTGGTCAAGATGATGTTTTCCCCCCGTTTCACAGCTTATGCTCATGGATGTCAATGTATAGCTCCCTGTAGGTTTAACTATATCAAGTTCCGTGTCTACTTCTCTTGTTTTCTGTTTGGGCATCTTGTTACAACTCTTCCTAGGTCTGTTTGGTAATCTATTCCGTTCCCCGAAGGCTGCCTTCTCAAATGTCTTTTTATACCTTTGGAGTTTGGGCAACTCCTTAACTTTATGTTTCTCTGTTCACCTCAAGAGAATCTATGCAAGTAATTGTAGGTTCTACTTCCTAGTCTCAAATAGATATTCTTTCAGAACTGTTAGTTGCCTATACATGCAATCTGAAACATGTCATATTCATAATCTGAATTATTCAATGAACGTGTGCATGTTTGTATGAATTATTTTTCATTTAGCATATACTCCCTCCGTTCCTTTTTAAGTGTCTCTTTTGGAGAAAATTTTTGTTTCAATTTAACTGTCACTTTCAAAGTTCAATGCGACATTAAATGTTGTTTTATCAATATTACCCTTAGTTATTTATTGCGGAGAGAGAAATATATGAAATGAATTATTAAATGAATAAGGCTATTATAGTAAAAGTTTAAATTATTGTATCAAAAGTAGTAACATTTATTGAATGTCTTGGTTTAAGTAAAATGTCAAAAAGTGACAATTAAAAAGGAACGGAGGTAGTATATTTTATATCTGTAACTGCAAACTGATCGGGGAATGATATATGATTAAATTGATATGTAATTCTGTTTTCCTCTAACACATGACAGGCAACTGGTGCTCGGCCATATTCTGGGAAAGTCGGACCAGAGGATGCAGATAAAATTGACATGGCATACAGGGTTGTTGCAGATCACATCAGGACTCTGTCATTTGCCATTGCTGATGGGTCTCGTCCTGGTAGGATATTGTAGACTTGGTATCTTTATTGACATACTTTCAAGATTGCTGCCTTTTTCCCTTATGTCTTGAGGAAGGCGTCTTCTTCACAGACAGGGTCGTAGTCCTTGGGGAGAGGCACAACAAAGATAAATTTTCTACCATTTATTAATGTTTTGAATTTCTACCATTTATTAATGTTTTGAATTATTTATAATTTTTATTGTGATGCAAGCTGTAGAACAGTTTATCTAAGTGAACACCATGTACTCTCAATCACTTTAAAATTTAGGATATCCATCATTATTGTGATTTGATGATAGAGGAATGCGCTTACCTTAATTTTGTTATGCTGTCATATTTTGAAGGTAATGAAGGTCGTGAGTATGTTCTGAGGCGTATACTCCGTCGAGCTGTTCGGTATGGACGTGAAGTGCTAAAAGCTGAAGAGGGTTTTTTTAATGGGTATGTACAATGGTTAACTTTCAATTTTTTGTCAAAACCGTTGCCTAAATCTGCCTTCCCACATCATAGTGCCATTTGAAATATCTAAAACTCGTATTTATCAATTATTTCACATTCAAATTTGATGCACTTATTTTGGGGAAAAATCATATTATTACTAGTCATCTGATTAGTGGTTCCAGGCATAAATCTGTGCAAATATATTCTGTTGATAATGTCTGTTTCTGTCTTTAATTTTGGTGAAATCAGTCTTGTAAATGTTGTTGCAAATGTGCTGGGTGATGTTTTCCCCGAGCTAAAACAACAGGAAGTGCACATTAGGAATGTGATTCAAGAGGAAGAGGAAAGTTTTGGCAGAACCTTAGTTAAGGTGAGGATACATGAAGACATTTTTATGGGCTGTCACACTTGGTCTCAGTGACATAATGACAGCCATCTGAGCTATTTTTTGTAAAGTACTAAAGGAAAACCTGTTCTTTATTCTCCAGGGCATTGCAAAATTCAAGACAGCTGCTGTGCATGTTCAGGGAAACATACTGAGCGGAGAGGCAAGTAGAATAATTTATTTTCAGATACTTGATTGGCTTGGTTTCATCAATGTTTATTACTTAGTTACTAATATTTTAATTGGGTACTTGCTTATAAAAAACATTTAATGTTAAAACAAACAAAATTTCCAGTGGCTTTGTTGTTTTGTTGTTGGAAAGTCATATGAGTGAAATTCTTTTCATTTCTAGGATTTAAATACTGCATTTAGCATAGCTGTCACTAGAGGTTGATGACTTGATGTTTATAACTTCAGTATCACTAGGTCAGTGTGAACAGGTTCATTTTTTCTATACCAAGAATTTGTTATAATAAAAAACGACAAGTATATCTAATCGTTAACAAATTGAACTTCTCTCTTGTTTTTGCAAATAATGGTGATATTTTGGAGAGTGTCTTCCTCTGATTCCAGGGTTTTATGGCATTTTAAGTTTTGAATATTATTGGTCCTCATGAAGATCATGACTTTAAGGGTTTGTTTGGTTTTTGTATTAATCTTCTATTTTCAATTTTAGTTCATCTCAGAAATATCTTTTCACTCAGTTTCAATATCCTGATTTCAAAGACTTGTACAGGAAACAGCGAAAACAGTAAAGAAGTTGGTGGTGTTTTCCCAGTTTTATATACAAAACTTCAAAACACAGGAAACAATATGACTCTTTGTAATTAAAGCTAAAAATTGAAAATGAATGTAGAAATGTTTTCTAAAACCAAAAATCCTTAATTTTTTTTTAATCCAAAACTATTGGTTGCAAATATTTTATCATATTGACGACGAAGTTGCAGTTGAATCACATTCATGGTACACATCTGTTGATATGTATTTTTAATAAATTCCGTGTTGTGTTATTTAAACACAAATTTTTGACACTATGTGACACGTTTAGCTCTAGTTCTATCTCTCACATTTTTATTATATATAAAATTTACAGGAATTACAAAAAATACATAAAAAAACAAAAATACACACTTTGTCGATTTTGTGTCTATTTAACGTTTCTGTAAAAGTTTAATTGATATTGTTTTCCTTAGTTTAGTAGTTTTGTGATGATTGGGGCCGTGAGCTATTTCTCAAACAGCTTTCTCTTAATTATAGGTAGCGTTTGAGTTGTGGGACACATATGGCTTCCCATTGGATCTCACACAGGTAGGTGCATTGCTTCACAATAACGCACTGTATGAAGTTGTTCTTCTATTATGCTTTATGTTTTTTTTGTATTTCCTTACCTTTTCTATTTATCAGCTAATGGCTGAAGAGAAGAAATTACAAGTTGATGTCGAAGGTTTTAATAGTGCCATGGAAGCAGCGAGAGAAAGATCAAGAACTGCTCAAAATAAGGTATCTTGTTTGCTTCAGTGTCAATGTACCCAACAAAATTAAAGGATCAACAAAAACCATTGAAAATTTGTCTTTTTTCTTTTCCCCTTCTCAACTTTCTTTTGTTACTATCAGCAAGCTGGTGGTGCTATTGTCATGGATGCTGATGCTACATCAGCGTTGCAGAAAAGAAGCATTTCTCCAACAGATGATAGTTTCAAATTTGCTTGGTTTGGGGTAAGAACAGTTGTTGTTGTTGTTATTGAACACGAGAAATTTTTTCAGAGGAGTGAAGTATTACTAAGCATGATAAAAGATACCATATATTCACAAAATTAAATATACGATAAATAGAACACTACATGTAGCTTCTTTTTTGGCGCTGAATGTCTAATTGGAGTCGCAACAAATCTATCCGAAAGCATGTCCAAGGACATGAACTTTATCCAAGCACTCCACTTCAACCAATGACATAAAAGTAAATTTAAAATAGTACATTTCTGTGATGTTTTATTATGCCACTTGTTCTTGCCAAAGTTCTCTACTTTCTTGGGCTTAAAAGATAAGCCACCCAATTTTCCTAGCGGTTCTCTTTATTATTCACAAATGGCCAAATCCTAACCCCTTACTGAAGGAAGTCACTTGATTTTCTCTATAATATTAGCCGCCATTGAAGTGAGAAAAATGAAAGGGAGTACTTCATGGAAGCTTTTGATCTTCTATTATATATGCAATAGCTTATGTTTATCAGATAAGCAGTTGTATTTTGACTTCGGATTCCTAGTTATCAATTTTCTTTCAGAATCAGTTCCTACTTTTTCCATTGATTTCTATTTTTCACCATTTCCTGTCTTAGGACCATGAGAGTGTGGTAAAAGCAATATATACCGGTTCCGAGTTTGTTGATTCAGTTAATACTGATGGTGATGTTGGTCTCATTCTGGAATCTACAAGCTTCTATGCTGAGCAAGGTGGTCAGGTATTCAGCATTGTTAATATTTTATATATGTTATTTTGCATTTTAATCTTATTTTCTTTAATTTAATTGAAGGCTATGGTTAGTAATCATTTATTTAAAATTATAAAACTCTTTTGTCCAGAAAATGCAATCAAGTAGCTAGAATGTACTTTGGTTTTTTTTACTTATGATTTTCCTCTTCAACTTTACTCTATACCAACTTTACTCAATACGTTTCGAAATATAAATCAACATGCTTTCATAAAGATGCTAACTTTAAAACTAAAAGATATGTTTAAGGGTTTGTTTGCTTAAGCAAAAATAATTGATTTTGAAGTTTTGTATGTTGTATGTTTGGTTATATAAAAAGTATTTTCTCCCTCAACATTCTCTCTCATCTATTGCCCGTTTGTTTCTAAAGCTACTTATTTTAACTTTTCAATATGATAAGAAATTTAAGATCGTTTAATGTAACAAACTTAATGCAAAAGAATTCGTAGTAATTTAATAAAAGAGAATACTGGAGTGGCAATACAATTTAATTTCCGTACCCAGACTAAAATGTTAGTAGTATAAGATGGTTTGGAATTTAAATCATCAATTTCGAAGGATTTTGCCAAAAGGAAATCATCAAGCAAAGGGGCCGCACTCTTGGATATCGTCACAAGAAAATGTCTTACATGAAAACTAGGGACCCTAAATAAAATTTTCCTCTCCATCAATTTGTTACTTTAGTGTTTGTGATATGTTTTCCGTTTTCTTTTGCATAGATTTTCGATACCGGGTCTCTTGATTTCCAACATGCTTCATTTCAAGTTCATAACGTTCAAGTTTATGGAGGTTTTGTTCTTCACATTGGTAATGGGACTGGTATCTCTGTTGGCGACAAAGTAGTATGCAAGGTAACTTCGTTTACTTCTATGAATTTCATCATGACTTAAAATAACCCTTTGATTATTTATTGCCCCTCCCCTTTTACTTAAAATACCTCTTTCCCTAGTTATCTACTTATCTTTCATTACTTTTTGATGCTTTGTTTTGGTTGTTTATTTAATTACTTTTGCAGGTCGATTATGGAAGACGTGCCCTTATAGCCCCTAACCATACATGCACACACATGTTAAATTTTGCTCTTAGGGTATGTTAAAAATGGTATTGAATTAAGCCTTCCTAATTCTTTTCATTGATCTGCATGGTGATTGTTGTGATTTCATATGATGAATGCAGGAAGTACTTGGCAATCATGTAGACCAGAAAGGATCTATTGTTCTTCCTGAAAAATTGAGATTTGATTTTTCTCACGGTAAGGCTTGTCCATTAAGGCTGTAAGAACTATGTTAACTTAAGAGTTTTTATTCACTATGCTGCAATGAGTAGGCAAGCCTGTTGATGCTGATTCCTTAAGGAGAATCGAGTCAATCGTTAATGAGCAAATTCAAGCTGAATTGGATGTAAATGCAAAGGAGGTGACTCTTGCCGATGCCAAGCGTATCAAGGGTCTGCGAGCTGTTTTTGGAGAAGTAAGCTCTGTAATTTCTTTGTACTTTTTCTCTCATCTGCAGGATCACATTCTTCAATATTCTGCTTTAATGTAGGTCTATCCTGATCCGGTTAGAGTTGTGTCAGTTGGACAAAAAGTTGAAGATCTCCTTGCTGACCCTGATAACGAAAAATGGTTATCTATTTCATCTGAATTGTGTGGTGGTGAATATCAAAGCCAATGTTTTCTTTTAAACTTCTTTCGTTCTTAGTTTCTCTTTGAGATTCATTTTTACTCCATAATCAAGGTACCCATATCTCAAACACACGAGAGGCTAAAGCTTTTGCACTTTTAGCTGAGGAGGGAATTGCTAAAGGAATCCGTAGAATAACAGCTGTCACAACTGATCGTGCTTCTGATGCAATGAAAATGGCAGATGAATTTGAGCAGCAAGTAGATGAAGCGGCTAAGCTAGAAGGAAGTTTGCTGGAAGAGGTTGGTATTGGTATCTATTTGTCTAAATTCTGATGGCAGGCTTCTGTGTTTTCCATTATACTTGGTTTAGCAAGTTCCACACTTGAGCCTTGGAAGGTCTGGCTTGGTTCACAGTTAATGAATGAAGATGGTAAAAACCCATTACTAACCGCTGAACCAGCTGGCAAAACGACAACCAAATTGCTAATTATTACGAATAGATTTCACTGTATGAAACTAGCTGCAACCTATAAATTTCAAAATCATAATCTAATATCAAGGTTTTGGAACCTATTCAACATACTGGAAAGTATTGAAATTCTCATAGGCATGAACCTCTATTGAATAAAATTGGACGAAACTAATGTAACAATTGTTATATACACATCTGTTATGCATTTAAAGTTGCTTTCCTGTCCTTCGGTACCAAAGAAAGGGGTTTCATGTATTTAAATAATTTTTATTTTTGGCCCTTTTTATTTTGTCCCTGTTTACACACACCCACACACATTTTACTTTTTTCAAGATCTTAAGTGTGTCCCACGGTTACACATCACTTATTTTAACTTTTCACTACTTAAGCATTTCATCTCTCTAATTCAGCTCCTTTAAAAAAGTTACTAAATGGATCCCACTCCCACCAATAATTTTAGATCATTACATTTTATTAATATTTAAAATCTTATACATGATGTGCCTAGTTCTTAAGTGACTTTTCTCCAATGGTAGTTGTGAAAACCGAATATATTTCAAAGTTCTAAATAATTTACAACCACTAATGTGTTTATATAGGCTAATGTAACTTGATGGGCAAGACTACTAAACTAATGGGCCCAATACACCAATACACATAACCATTAATAATAATTAAAATAAATTATTTACAACACTCCCCCTCAAGCTGGTGAATGAATATCAATCATTCCTAGCTTGGAAACAATTTTTTCAAAGTTATTGCTGTTCAACCCCTTTGTTAGAAGATCTGCAAGGTTGCCTTGGGAAGAGACATATGGAGTGCAAATTAGACCATTGTCTAACTTTTCTTTGATAAAGTGTCTGTCAACTTCAATATGTTTGGTTCTGTCATGCTGCACTGGATTATGAGCAATGCTAATAGTAGATTTATTATCACAATAGAGCCTCATTGGTTCATCAATCTTTATCCTCAAGTCTTCCAAGATGATTCTCAGCCATAGTAATTCACATATCCCTTGTGCCATTGCCCTGAACTCTGCTTCAGCACTAGATCTGGATACCACACTTTGTTTTTAACTTTTCCAAGTCACAAGGTTCCCACCTAGGAAAATGCAATATCCTGTAGTCGATCTCCTATCCACAATTGACCCTGCATAGTCCGCATCAGTGTATGCTTCAAGTCCCACACTTCCATTCCTTTCGAACAAAATTCCTCTACCTGGGGTTCCTTTCAAATAGTGCACAATTCGAAGTGCGGCTTGTAAATGAATCTCCTTTGGTTGGTGCATGAATTGGCTGACTAAGCTTACATCAAAAGCAACATCAGGTCTAGTATGTGATAGGTATATAAGCTTGCCTGACTAACCTTTGATACATTTCTTTATCAACTGCAACATCTTCTTCTGCATTCCCCAACTTCACATTTGGATCAATTGGTGTACTTGCAGGCTTGCATGCTGTCTTGCCAATCTCTTGCAGAAGATCGGTAATCAATTTATGTTGAGATATGAAAATTCCTTTCTTAGAGTGAGCCACTTCAATTCCCAAAAAATGCTTTAATTTTCCCAAGGTCTTGATCTCTAACTCTTTGGCTAAGTGTTGGCCTAACAATTTTTGCTCCTCTTCATCATCACCTGTCACTATAATGTCATCCACATATACCAAGCAACATTGTTACTCCCCCTGTTTCGGAGTGTTTGACAAATAAAGTATGGTCTCCTTGGCGTTGTTTGAAGCCCAAACCTACCATAACTTTAGTGAATCTACCAAACCATGCACGTGGTGATTGCTTTAGGTCCATATAAAGCCTTTTTTAACTTGCAGACAGTGTTGACAGTAATATGTTCACCTTATCCAGGGGGCACATTCATGTAGATCTCTTCTTCAAGTTCTCCATGATGGAAGGCATTTTTCACATCAAATTGGTGCAAATTCCAGTTGTAGTTAGCTGCTAAAGATAATATCACCCTGACAGTATTCATTTTTGCAACTGGAGCAAATGTCTCTGAGTAATCTACTCCATAAGTCTGAGTGAATCCTTTGGCTACCAATCTTGCCTTGTATCTCTCAATAGAACCATCAGCCTTGTATTTTACAGTGTATACCCATTTGCACCCTACAGGTTTCTTTCCATTTGGTAAAGGAACCAATTCCCAAGTATTGTTCTTATCAAGTGCCTCCATTTCCATGTCCATGGCTTGTTTCCATTTCCTGTCAGACAATGCCTCAGATAAAGAGGTAGGTATAATGGTAGTGTTTAGGTTGGTGAGGAAGGCTTTATAGGTAGGTGATAATTGTTCAAAGCATAGGTAGTTGGATATAGGGTAGAGTGGCTTATTAGTACAAGTTTTAGGATCTGTTCTAAGGGCAACGGGAAGATGTAAGTCTTCAGAATCTATTGGTGGTACTTCTCTGGATTTTCGTTTCTTACGCTTTATTGGGCTGGATTCTGGTTTCCTTATGTAAAGATGAGTTAGATTCTGGTTCATGTGCATGAGAAAATTCAGAAATTGAATCACAAGAATTTGAAGAGTCAAGCAAAGTTACCTCATGTAATGTCGGATCAGACTCTTGGACATGAGTAGATTCAAGAATGGTCTTTCTTCGTGTATAAATCCTTATATTTTTCCCATATCTTACATCGACTTCAACATTTACATGATTTTCAGAATCAACTTCCGTCTCAACATTGTCACCTCCAGTTTCAACCTCAACTTCTGGTCCTAGATTAAGGTTAGGAAGTAGAAGAGACTCATCTTCCATACATGAATTCTCCCCCTGAAGATGAGTTTGAACAAAGTAACTTTCTTGTTCATGGAAGGTGACATCTCGAGAGACAGAGAATTTGTGAGATGGTGGATGATAACATTTGTAACTCTTTTGGGTGGAAGAATACCCTATAAAGACACATTTTAAAGCTCTAGGATCAAGTTTCCCTCTACCATCACTATGGATATGGACAAACGACGTACACGCAAATATTCTAGGGATGAGATAACTAGAGGTAGACAAATCGGGATAGAATGAGGATAAAACATCCATAGGAGTTTTGGAGTCAAGAACACTAGAAGGTAAGCGGTTTATAAGATAAGATGCGGTTAAAACCGCCTCTCCCCAATATTTCTTGGGAATTTTATTTTGGAATAACATAGCACGAGTTTGATCCAACATGTGACCATTTTTTCTCTCAGCAATTCCATTTTGTTGGTGTGTTTTAACACAGGAGGACTCATGAATTATGCTTTCTTTTTGACAGAATGAATTTAATCCGTGATTAAAATAATCTTTGGCATTATCGGATCTAATTCGTTTAATGCTCACATCAAACTGATTTTTAACCATGGAGAAAAATTGAAAAAACACAGAACTAACTTCAGATTTGTGTTTAAGCAAATAAACCCAAGTAACCCGGGTGCAATCATCAATAAAAGTTACAAACCAACGAGCACCTGATATATTTGGAACATTAGAGGGACCCTACACATCTGTATGAACTAAAGAAAATGGAAAAGTACTCATTTTATTACTGACTGAAAAAGGTACACGCTTGTGTTTAGCAAGCTCACACACTTCACACTGAAAACTCTCAACATCTAATGTTTTAAAAAATAAAGGAAATAACTGCTTAATGACTCTAAACGACGGATGACCCATGCGATAGTGGTACAAGAGAACCTTCTCCCTGTTGGTCTTTATTGATTCTGAAAAAAAAGGAGTTGTTGCTAAGTAACTTTGGGCTTTAGTCTTGGTTATCCAAATAGTAAAGACCATTCCATTCTCTAGCATTTCCAATTGTCCTCCCCGATTCTTTGTCCTGAAAAACACAAGAGTTATTATCGAAAATAACATTACATGATAGGTCTTTTGTGAGTTTTTGTATGGAAATCAGGCTAGTGGACAATTTTGGGATATGAAGGACTTTGTTTAGGGTCATGAATGGATTAAGTTGGACATCCCCTTGACCTGCTAGTTCCATCATCTGTGGATATTTTTTTGATACTGGGACAAGGTGAATAGGTAGAAAAGTGTGTGGGTAAAGGTGTCATGTGGTCAGTGGCTCCAGAATCCTATATCCAGTATTGTTTAAAGGGTATATCTAAAGCATTAAGTCCAAAAGAAAATGGAAATTCACCAAAAAAAGATGCAAATGTACCTGAATATGCCAGAGAGCTAGTACCTGTTGGTTTTTCCAACCTACTGAGGAAAGATCTCATTTGTTCTATCTCATCTTGGTTGAGTGGCTTCGCATTTTTTGGACTAGCTTCACTTGCGCCTGCAACCATGTGTGCTTGTCCTCCCTTTTTAGGTAAGTCTCCCTTTTTTCCCCACTCTCTACCAGGTGGCTTTCCATTCCCCCACTCTCTACCAAGGTGGCTTTCCATTCAATCTCCAGCATTTTTCACGAGTGTGGCGATATTTGTTACAAAAAGTACAAAACAATTCTTCACTTTTCTTCTCCACATATGTTCCTTCCCCTTTCATCTGGTCAGCCATCACGATCGAATTCTTCTCAGCTAACATTGCTGAGCTTTCCACAACGGGGGGGACTGCCATCATTAGCCCCCTTCTACTTTCTTCACTCCTCACTGTAGCCACTGCCTCATTAATTCCAGGTACCGTCTTTTGACCAAGAATTTGCACTCTAACTTGGTCATATTCAGGGTTGAGTCCCACCAGAAATTCATAGACTCTATCTTGCTCAATATACTCCTTGAGCGTCGCTATATCTTCTGAACACTTGGCTTTTATAACCCTGTACTGATCCAGCTCCATCCACAAGGTTTTGAGGTGATTTGCATACTGTGTAACAGTTTTGTTTCCCTGTTTAGCACCCATTGTTTTCACTTTCACATCATATATCTGGGCAGCATCTTTGGCTTTAGAATAAGACTCTTCTAATAATTTCCAAATGTTCTTTGCAGTATCGAGAAACATGCAATTGTCACTAATTTCTTCAGTCATTGAACTCCATAACCACGACATGATGGCCGAGTCTTCCTCATCCCACTTCTTGAACTTAGGACTTTTCTGTTCGGGAGGATCATCAGTTAAGTGTCCGGCCTTTCCTTTACCTTTTAAAGTGGTTTTCACAAGTTGAGGCCACTTCAAATAATTCTTCTCATGTAATCTGTAGGATGAGGGTATGGTTGGTAATTCTTGAGATTTGTAATCCGCTGTTTTAGTTTTTGTATTGATCACTTCTTCATCACTAGAGCCAGCCATTGATTACACAAAGCTAGCAAAAAACACGTGAGTTTCAAAGAACCCAAAAAATCAAAGTGCTCAGTTTGGAAAGTGAACACCCAAAACGAAAAGAGAGGGGGCTGATATACAATCTGGGAAAAAACAGCGGCGAACGGAGGTCCCTAGGGCGGCGCGTGGTGCTCACGCGCGGGAAGGGTGGCCGGCCGGTGGTGGCGCGTGTGGTGGCCGATGGAAGCACAATTTCAGGGTTTGACCGGTTTTGGCCCGGCGATGAGGTTGGTGATGGAGGTGTCGTTTAAATCGCGACGGAAATAGGTTGAAACTGGCTTTTTTAGGGCTGCGTGAATAGGGACAGAATGGGTGTTGGCTGTAAACTAAGACACAGTGAAGGGAAAATTCTGCAATTAAGGCAGTAAAAAAAAGGACCACAATTAAGGTGGCTAGGGTTTTAGACCGCAATTAAGGCGGCTAAGTTTTTATGCGGAAGCGAGACCCTCAAGAACGAGAGCTCTTGATACCATGTGAAAACTGAATATATTTCAAAGTTCTAAATAATTTACAACCACTAATGTGTTTATATAGGCTAATGTAACTTGATGGGCAAGACTACTAAACTAATGGGCCCAATACACATAACCATTAATAATAATTAAAATAAATTATTTACAACAGTAGTTCTTAATAACCCACAAATCTTAATAGGGAAGTATCCCTATAAGCTCCCTGATGGAGAATGACTTGGTACTCACCCTCGCAACACGATTATCTGTTGCTTGATTTCCATATCTTTCTCTGCCTGATTGACACCGATTTCCTTAGCAGATAGAGACATATGCTTATCTTCCAAAATTGTTAACAAGTTCAGTTTGTATTTCCCTTTTTGTCACAGAAAGTTTCATCTTTGAAAAGCAATGTGGAAACATTATCAATTCCTGCAGCTAAGAAAGCTGAAATTAAGACCAAGATAACCCTACTTCAGGTATTATATGATGAAAAAGTCTGCATCTCATGCTTTGTACTTTCTCCCCTGTTCCACTTTTGTCTGTTTTTCTATTGTTGTGCTTTCGTTACTATTTTGCTCATGCATAAATCCTATATAGAGTTTTAATATCATAATTCTTGTAGGATCAAGTGAGAAAAGCGCAAAAGCGTGTTGCTGAAGAAAACAAACGTAAAGCTGTAACGATAACAGCTGAGAAGGCAGACCTAGCTGTTTCAGATGGGAAATCTTTTTGCATATCTCACGTTAATGTTGGCCTCGATGTTGCAGCAGTTCGTGAGGCTGTTACAAAAGTCATTGATCAGAAGGTATTTGCTGATTCATAATTAATTAAGAATCTAGCTGGGACTCCAGCATTTCATTGGATGACCTCGTTATGTGCTGAGTTGAATGCATAATATGCTTTTGGAACTCAAATTTAGTTGATGTTATTGTATGTCCGAACACGCTCCTTGAGTTTGTCATGTGTCCTTGGCAATTATATTTTCTGTCAACATCAAACAGTAACTAGAAGCAATGTTTGCTGATAAACAGGGATTGTCAGTGATGGTTTTTAGCACTGATGAATCTACAAACAAAGCTGTAGTGTGTGCTGGGGTGCCGGAGAAAGGAGATAAAGGTAAGCTGGATGTATCAGAATGGCTGAGTAATGCTTTGGGGCCACTGAAAGGGAGATGTGGTAAAGGGAAAGGAGGTCTTGCAACGGGACAGGTCAGTATTTATCCATTGACTATAATTTTCACTTATAAATATTCTCTTCATTTCATATATTATGTCATTAGGTAATGAACATTCAAATAATCTCTCCATTTCATATATTATGTCATTAGAGCCCGTTTGATGCACATGATATGATAGAGATAGGATATGATATGAAACTGGATAAGGATAAGATAAGATATGGACATGATAAACATTTATCCTATCACATGTTTATTGCACACATGATAACAAACATAATATCATATATATCACAATTAAATTACATAATTAACCTTGTAATTAATTATAATTAAACATAATTAAGTTATTATTAATTAGATACAAAGCTGTTATTGTCAATCGTCTTCCTTTTTTTTAGGGGTGCTATAGTCTTCATTCTTAAAGTTCAATTAAAAAAAAATCACGACTTCTTTAAAAAAATTGTTTACTGTTTTCTTCCTTCTTCAATTACAAAGTCTATCAAAACCCCTTTGTGTAACTTCAACCAAGTAAAAAAATTCATACACCAACAACCTATAAAAAATTTATAATTACAATTCAAGCTCTTAACCAAACTAATTGTTGTCTCTGTTGAAAATAATACGAAATTTCAAAACTCTCTGTTTCATCTCTTTTCAAATTTGACTTGAATACAAAATAGACAATCAAGAAAGAAACAAACAAACAATTAAGCAGATTGAGAAAAAAGTGATTGTAGGGTGGAATTGGGGTCAGATTTGTAACAAATAGAAGAGATGAAGTTGAAGAGTTATGGAGGAAGAAGGTAGAGGTCGATGGATGGAGAGCATAGAGAACATGAGCGATGAATTGAGAGAGAGGGCAAAATAAACATTTTAGTGCTAATCATGATTGATAATTCTAACCCACCAAAAACTAAGGATAAAAATAACAAAGGATGAGTATGAGATTAGAAATGGATTTGAGTTATCATTTCCTATTGACGCATCAAACAACAAATTGAACCAGGATATGATAGTTTTATCATATCATGTCTTCCTATCATGAGCACCAAACAGACCCTTAAGGTAATGAACTTCTGTAAAAAAATATGCACTATATTGATTTCGATATATAAAATAACTTATATTTGATCATAATTCCCTTGTTTGGACAAACACCAAAATATAATTACATAGGTATGAAATCAATTCATCATCTGAGTCCTTGTTTTTATGAACATGTTTTTTATATAGGGTCCTAAACAACTTTTTTTATCATTCTCTTGGATATAGGAGAATCTTCCAGCTCCACCGTGGATTGTGTTTAATGGTTTTTGAAAATTTTAATTGATCTGATGTTATGTAGTATCAGTTATAGGTTTTTTGAACTTCTTAACACTTCACTTGAATTTTTTTATTGAAAGAGAGGGCAAGAAAGAGTTATCTAAGTTTCTGTTGGATTTGTATTTACTTGGTATAGCTCAATTTTAAAATAGGGTTAAATATGTTTTTGGTCCTCACATTTTGCACAACTTTGAATTATAGTCCTTACATTTAAAAAAATGTTTTTAAAATCCCCACATTTTTACTCCGTTATCAAAAATAGTCCCTACCGTCAATTCTCTAATGGGAGGCTGATGTGGCAGTTAGTGGGTCCCAGTTATTTTATGATGTGGCAAAAAATCTGATACACGTGGATGTATACGTGGCAGTAACGGGTCCCACACATTAAATGAGTGTAAATTAATAAAATGATTAATGCTAATTTATAGTTAATTTGATTAATTAACACAAAAGACAATTAAAATTAAAAAAAGAAGAAATTGGAGACTAAACCAAGTGCAGCAACAGTTAACTTCTTCAAAAGCTTTCCATTTTTTTTTTCATAGTTTTTTCCATCCATGAAATCCAAAACAAGTGCAGCATCAGTTGAATCACTTTGATCCGCCGCCCCCTTTCGCCGCAAATCTTTTCCAAGCTTAGTGGAAATCAACTTGCTGAAAACAAAATTATACCTATCTCTACTCTACCATCAATCTCTGCAAAATTTTCACCAAAAGAACCTTCAACAGCGAAATCACCGTCACCATTACACTCACGAAGCCTGGAATTTCCAGCGGGAGTGGTGTCCTTGCGAGGTGGAAGCGGCAGAGGGACCTTACGGAGGCGGCGGCTGCGGAACTGGAGGAAGGCAAAGGAGTATGGGTGATTCGTCAGAGATTTATGGAGAGCGAGGGTTTTGGCACGTGTCTGGACACCGACGGCGGTGGTGTGGGAAGGTGATTCCATGATTACGGCGGCAACGTCACCGGTGATTTTGGATTTCTTCATGTATTTACCCATTGAGAAGAGAAGCGGAAGAGAGAGAGAGGGGGAAAAGTGGAGGGAAGGTTGTGAATGAATGAATTTTAGGGTCGGTGGCGAGCACGGGTGGTGGTTGGAGGATCGTGGCGGTGGAAAACAGCAAGCTGAAGAGAGAGTCGATGAAGGGTGAAGTCCTGAAAATGGGTTCTTTGTAATGGGTTAGATCCATGGATCGGGTCATATTTTACCCATTTATTTCGGCCCAATCCATTTAAAAAGTAAAAAAAAAAGATTTGCCACATCACCATTCCGTTTGGTGATTGGATACAAAATTGACAGTAGGGACTATTTTTTATAACGGAGTAAAAGTGTAGGAATTTTAGAATCATTTTTTTAAATGTTGTATTTTTCAAAGTTGCGTAAAATGTAGGAACCAAAAACATATTTAACCGTTTGAAATATTATGTTTCGACAATCACTTTTTCATGGTCATCTGCTTTATGAAGTCTTTTAGACACTGCTTAGATGATCTACTTTGAAATGCTTTTGGCCAAAAGCCTTCGGAGATACAGCTAGATTATAATTTTGAATTTCTTATGGCATCAGTCATAAACATCTTAGGAATATTTCTATCATCAAATTATCATGTACTAATATGTTGGATATTTATGAAGGGATTTTTTAAATTAATTCTGTCTATCTAGTTGTGTTTTGTTGATATCATATTGATGTGTATGCACCATCTTTTTTTCAGGGTACAGATGCATCACACGTAAATGAGGCTATGGATCTTGCAGTGAAATTTGCATCGGTGAAATTGAACTAGAGAGTATATTATACTGTGGTCATCTTCCGTATAACTCACTCAGAAGGGAAGGACACTTCCAATTAATTTATTTATTAATCTGGATGAGTTGAACATAATTCTAATGTTTAATACATGAATTTTTAGGGTTAATACATTACAGTGTGCTTTGATGGCAAGGAATTTTTGTCTATAAAAAGATCACAAATTATTCCAAGTGTAATAGCAATTGCATTGATTAATTTAGAAGGGAAGGACCCTTTGGAGTAATTTATTTATGAGAAATAGTAACACGTGTCCTGTCCTCTTAAGATCCACAAATAGAATAAGTGGGTGTTTGAGGTTCGAACCCCGATTCCTACATATATATTATATATTATGTAATGTCTCTACCAATTGAGTTGGACTTTCGTAGACATTTTTATTCAGATATTAACATATTTTCATATAGAATGGTCTATTTAAATTTTCATTATATTTAAGCAAAAATAAAAAAAAAAATGAAAGCAACAATATATGTTTGAAATATCCTTTTAGAGAAGATTAATTAATTCATTTTTTAGGAATAATCATAATATTATGTTTTTTTGTTACAAAAGATATTATTTTGGCTAGTCATATTCAGGGTCAAGTTCGATGGTTCTATAAGCATTTTAATTTTTTATATATATATATATATATATATATATATATATATGATTTTTTGAAAGAAATGTATAGATGTTATGATGGATGATATAAATGTAGATATAGAAAAAAAAAATAGAAATGTCATTTGTCTTTGTTTTAAAAAATGAATCAAGAATGGTTTTATATGGAATGACATTTGGCAAAAGCTCTATTGGGGTTCCATTTGTTGCTGTTTCCAAAAATGAATCAAGAATATGATATGTCTTTATTAAATATATATATAGATATAAATACAAAAATTTGAACTGGAATTCATACACTTTTTTGCCGGTGGCGTTCCTACACCTTATCAATTAGAGATGTCAAAATGGACATGTCCACTGGGTTGGCCCATCGGTCCTATATTTTAGTGTGGGTCAACCCTGTATTTGAAAATTGCTTTTTCCACTTCAAAGAAGGCTAAAAAACACCAGTAAATGACTGTTTTACCCAGGTGGCAGTTAATTGCCACTGGAATGGTGCGCCGGCAGTTAATTGCCGTCGGATGCAGCGGCAGTTAGTTGCCGTCGTCCCCATCGGCAGCTAACTGCCGCTGCGATCTGTAGTTATGAAGCTCAGCAAACAGAACCTCCAACTTCATAACTTCAATCTCTACAAACTCCCAAATCTTCCAAAAATCCCAAAATTTTCAACCTCAAATCAACACTCCAATAACAAGTAAGTTTCCATAATCAATTTCATTGTCATTTTATGCTTATATGTTACATTTATTATCTTAATTTAATTTTTTTTTTAGTTTTAGACTTTGTTTAATTTTTGATTTTTTTGGCAAGAAATGATAGAATGTTTACATAGAAATGACTTATGTTGCTTAAATGTTTAGATCTTTGCATGTTTATGTTGTAATTTTTAGCTTTAGGGTTTATGTATAATTTGCACTACAAGTGTTTGATGAAATGTTTGAATGAATTTTTAATTGGATTGTTTTTAATTTCTTATGGTGTAGATCTGAAAAAATGGCTCAAATATACTTTCATGTATCCTTCAACGGTGGTAACCAACATTTTTTCAAGGTTCGCAACGATGTGACGTTAAAAGAATTGAAAGATTTACTTCATGAAATCAACCAACGAATCAACCACGGAGACACGAGGAGGGTGGAATACGTTTGGTATCACCTTCCATCGTTCGACTCAAACGGTAATTTGTCGTTTACTCGGTCGGAGTTAACAAACGACGATGACGTGAGGAGCATGTTCTCGATATTTGCTGAGTCATGGATGTTACGTTGCTGAGGTCGCCTGAAGATATTCTCAAGAGTTTGATTCGGCCGGATGAAGATGTTTAGGTAGTATTATTATGTTGTGTTGTTGTTTTGTTGGATTTTTTTTTTAATTCTTGAAAGTTTGCGGCACATCTTGGCATTGAAGTGTCTTATACTTAGTGTAAATGTTTGCAAGTCTTTTTGGAAACTCAGAAGAATGAAGAGAACACAAGCATGTATTCTGCGGAATCAGCTATATAGGTTCTCACATCGAATTCCTTTGTATAGGACTGAGTGTGACAAAAGGGAACACAGTTCTAAGATGTTGTTTTGTACTTGATCATGCTCCTCTATCATTGAAACTTTGTCAGTTGGCAGGGCAAGTAGGATTAAGTTCAAAAGAATATATTGGAATGCATTCTTTTTTGTCATGACTCATCTTATATGAGGGAATTCGATGTGAAAACAAATATAGCTGATTTCGTAGAATACATGTGTTGTGTTCTCTTCATTCTTTTGAGTTTTCAAAAAGACTTGTAAATTTTTACACTAAGTATAAGACACGAGAACATATATATGTTTTCCGCAAACTTTCAAGAATTAAATTTAAATCCAACATCATTGATGATGATACAACATATTTAGGGATAATGTAATGTAACGTAACGCTTATTTTGTGAATTTTTAGTTATGATTTAGTTCGGATCATGAATGAATTGTTGTTATTGTTGTTTCGAAGTAATCAAAATAAAGCAAAATAAACCCAAAATCATGTTAAAATTGTACCAAAAAAACTACGATAATGTGTCATAAATTTACAAAAAAAATCTAACAAATGTAAAAAAAAAAACTAACAAAAGTCCTAAAAAAAATGTCCTAATCCTGATCCTGGTCATCATGCTGCTGCTACTGCCGCCTCCTAGACCTCCTCGACCTCCTGGACAGTATCGGTGTCATCATGTCCCTGATATGGCGCATCGCCTGATATAGCTGCTCACTGCTCATCGCCTCCTGAACCAAGTAGTCATCAGCCTGGCTAGCAAGTCCACCAACCATGTCAATGGTATCAGGCGAGCCATGGGCTGCTTACCAGCTCTTGTCGTCCTATTTTGGTTCTGATCAGACATATCTACACAAAAACAAAACTAAAAAAATTAGGCATAATAAAAGCATCATTCTATCACAATTCCAACATTCTCACAATTCTATCACAATCTAAACAACATTCATCAACATACTCATTTAGGCATTTTAACAAACACTTTGAGTGCAACATTCACATTGTGTTAATTGTGTTAATTGGACAACATTCACAACCACATTATACTTAAACATCTCTTGTCATGGGTTGCTTACCAGCTCTTGTCGTCCTATCTTGGTTCTGATCAGACATATCTACACAAAAACAAAACTAAAAAAATTAGGCATAATAAAAACATCACTCTATCACAATTCCAACATTCTCACAATTCTATCACAATCTAAACAACATTCATCAACATACTCATTTAGGCATTTTAACAAACACTTTGAGTGCAACATTCATCAAAATACTCATTTAGGCATTTTAACAAACACTTTGAGTGCAACATTCACATTGTGTTAATTGTGTTAATTGGACAACATTTACAACCACATTATACTTAAACATAGTCTAAACAACATTCACAACAACTACATTCATCTATAACATCATTAACTACACATTCAATCTACCAAAATTTCAATTTAATCTTAAACCCTAACCACATGCAATCTACCAAAATTAACAAAAATAAACCTATCTAAACTAACATTAACATTACAAATTATTAATACTACTTACTTGTTGCTAATGGGTATGAAATTGCTTGAATTTAGTGGAATGGAATTGGAGAGGATTGGAGAGAAATTGAGAGAATTTGGGAGAAAATTATGTTTCTAAACCTGTAAACACAGGTTCTGTTCTGATTCTGTTTATGTATAGATCGCAGCGGCAGTTAACTGCTGATGGGTCTGGCTGCAGTTAACTGCCGATGCACCATCCCAGCGGCAATTAACTGTCGTCGGAGTAAAACAGTCATTTACTGGTGTGTTTTAGCCTTCTTTAATGTGTATACAGCAATTTCCCCTATATTTTACATAGCCGGTCTGGACTGAGCCACTAGGCTTGCGGGCCGACACTTGAAAAATACTTAAAAAATGACTATCACTTTTTCCATCCTACGAGGTTCTCACGCGCCCTATTTTTTTTCTTCAAAAAATGTCCTTTGGATTTTAGAATCCTGAAACCAGTTTGGATTTTAAAATCTGAAATCTGTCTATATATAAAACGAAGACTGTAACTTGCCCCAATTCTACAGTTTTACATTTCACATTCTCTCTCTCTCTCTCTCTCTCTCTCTCTCTCTCTCTTATCCCAAAATCCACAAATTGGACGAATCTTTGAGTTTTTTTTGCTCAAAATCATCATATTTGAAGCTTTATCAAATATCAAAGTAAAAGGTTTCATTCCCTCTGCATGCAAGTGTTTGGGTTCTTTTTTTCTTTACTGTTCATTGCACCTGTTCGGATTATAAAATCTGAACTGGATTAATGTTGTTCGGATTTTATAATTCGAAGTGTACCAGTGGGTTTTTTGACAGTTTCGTGGATTTTTGTTGAATGTGTGTTACATGATTATGCATGTTACATGCATGGATCGTGTTGAGTGCACCAGGGGTGAAAGACAAGCAATGCATGCTTCTGTTAGGAGAGAGCGTGTGGAAAGGTTGCAAGCGGAGGGGGGAGATAACAGTTACAACCTGATTGACCATGGGCTGTGTGTTGCCTTTGTGGAGAGATGGCACGATGAGACATCTAGCTTCCATCTTCCGTTTGGGGAGATGACAGTGACACTTGATGATGTGTCCTGTTTGCTGCATCTCCCCATCGAGGGCATGCTCTTGGCCCACGATAGTGTGGCCAGGCTTGAGGTTGTTCAGCTGATGATGGAGTTGTTGGGGGCTGATGAGGGCAAGGCATGGGAGCAGGTGGAAAGGACAAAAGGTGGCCATGCACGATTTAGCTACATAAAGGAAATTTTCAAGAAGCGTCTTCAGAAGGCACATGCGGCCTACCATGCTGGTCATTTCGATAAGATGCAGCTGAAGCGGGACCAGTCTCTCCGCATATATTTTCTCTACTTGGTGGGTATCACGCTCTTCACTGACAAAAGCGCCACCTATGTGGATGTCACTTATTTGAGGTACTTTATGAGACTTGAAGTTTTTCTCTGATTATGCATGGGGAGCTGCTGCCCTTACACACCTATACATAGAGCTTAACATTGCCTCCCATTATAAGACCAAACATCTGGCATGATACTTATTTTTGTTGCAGGTATAAATAATAAATAAATAATAAATAAATAATAATGGATTGTCTGTTTATTCATCTTTATGTCTTGATTGTTGTATGTTCATATGTTGTTGACTTTGTTGCAGGCTTGGGTGTTTATGCACTTAAGGGGTATGAGTGTCAGGGATGCATGAGGTGGATATCTAGACCATTAACATCCACATGCCTTAATGTATCTACCGCTTAGAGGTCTGTCTTCACCAGACGAATACAGAGAGCATTTAGATCAGCTGGATCTAGAGGGTGTTATCATGTCTCTGTATGCTGAACACCGCGAGGTATGTCTGTTCAAGCAGGGTCAGCCTTTACTCTGGATGACTCAAATACAGGTACTAGTAGGATGAGATATCTGCCGGAGCAGGTACTTCACCAGTTTGGGTATGTCCAGACCATCCCAAACATCCATGCGAGAGTGCATCTCCCAGACGACCTTAATGAAGATCAGCTACCGCTAAGTGCACCATCTTGATCATATGCAGATACCTCAGGACTTAGGACTTGCTGCTTTGACTGGTGTGGAGACGTCACAAGGATACATTCAATGTTTTTATTCCATCTCACATCCACGCATCATACTTCCGAGCGAGGCTGTTCATGTCCCAAGGCCACCCGAACAGGAGGCCCTTGATGAGATTGCTGCTGAGCAAGATGGAGAGCAGGGGTACTTGGTGTTGACCGGAAGGTTGGGCCGTAACAAAGACCATGTCTATGCAGTCATGGCCAATGGTGTGGTGGAGCAAGGGTTTGATCAATGGCGTCATTTGGAAGCAATCCTGGAGGAGGTTCATGGAGGGTGGGTTTATCGTTGTGGGTGTGGTAGGGGTAGCACAACTTAGTTTTATGTAACCTTTGGAATAATTTCTATTTTGAATTTTATGTCTGAACATTTGGTTTGTAACCTTTGAATAATTTCTATTTTTAATTTAAGTTTGAAAATTGTGTTGTGTTTTTAATTTATGTTTTGTGTTGAAATATTTATTTTGTACGATCACGAATGAATGTTTATATCGTTTGGAAGCAATTTCTTACCCATATGCATGTCTCAGCCAAAATACAGTGCTTTTGTCTCTATGCTCAGACTTCTGTCTCTGTACTGAGACATTTAAGATTATATAATTCGAAAGGTACCTTTTTTTACACCAAAATTCGAATTTTCTAGGGTGTTTGACACTTTTCGGATTCTATAATTCGAAATGACAAAAAGAGGTTCGGATTATATAATCCGAAGTGTAGTTTTACAGAGATTACACAAACAGCTCCTAGGTGCCTTTGGCTCCAACAATATTTGAAGAATTCGGATTTTAGAATCCAAACTCTGTTTGGATTATAAAACTCGAAGAAAGGGTATTTTTGGAGAAGAAAAAATAGAGCGCGTGAGAATGCAATAGGGTCGGAAAAGTAAAAGCCTAAAAAAATAGCTTATAAAATAGTTTCATTATGTAAGACTGGATTTTATTTTCTCCAAGGTGGCAAGGTTACACTTTGTGAGTTGTGATAAATACTCTCTATTTTTACATTGATGTTTTTGTGCTATTTACTGTTTATGGATATTGATTTACTAGGATACATCATTTAACTAAGTTTACAAAAATTTGTGATTTATTTGATGGATAATAATTTATGTGGTATGTCTCTATTAAAAAAAAAGTGATATGTACCTTTATTATTCATTGTATCTCTTTTCTGAAAAAAAATTAAAATAATACATTTTGAAATATGAGTTGGGTTGAGCTCAATTTTGGCAACCCATGAATCAAGTGACCGACCCATTCTAGGCCAAGGCGGGATGGACCATTCCGACCCATTTGACAGCTCTATTATCAATTGACTTTATCGACGACCACATTTTAGCAACTTAACAAATTTCTAATCGTTTTCATCAATGCATCTCAAACAAATTCTCCTTTATTTTTGCCATTTTTTTTTACACATCTATGTTCACTTCTTACCACTCTAAATTTGTATTGTAGTCAGGGATGGAGCTAGAAGGGGGACCAACAGAGGCCACAGTCCCCCTCATATTTTTATTAAAAAAAATTATATTAGTCTGCTATATATTTTTTTGTCACTATAGTTATTTTTTGTGAACTTTATACGATCTTGTATAATGAACCTTTTTTTACTCAATATATTTAGCCTTGTACACATAACTTTCAAACTTTAATTGCACGAATCCTTAACTAGAATGCATAACATTGAAAAATAAAGTGAAATTTTTTCTGCAATTTACAGAAGAACCTTAACTAGAACATCAATTTACGATTACTTGTTGCAATTTCACTCAATTTTTTTTGACTAATTGCATGCAGTGTTGTTTGCGCACTCTCGGTCACTACCAACGATTCACTACTCATGATATTATCTTGAATTTCTCCTATTACCTTTGCATTGTTGTTGTTTCTTATTTTCTTTCTTTACTATTAAGAAATCTTCTTTAGTCTCGTCACACTCAAGGAATCCTCGAGGAACTCATCTTTTTATATCTTTGAAATTTCTTATAATTTTGGAAACACATTAACTTTGGATATATCTCATAATTTCTTAAATTTCTTGTGTACATTGTATATGCATATAAAAATTTGTTTTTCTTTACTATGCTATACTCTTAAACTTGGTCCCCCTAAGCTAAATTCTTGGCTCCGTCCCTGATTGTAGTTGATGTAGATTTTGAACTAAAGTAAAATCATTACATGTGTGGATTTTAAGTATGTTTTCTTGTTTATATTTTTATGTTTGCATATTTGTTTATGATATTTCTCAAGAACATATCTGCCCATCTTTGTGATTATCAATCGAGTTCCATTTTTATCATCTTCGTCAGTTATCAATATCATCAATCCTTTTAATGTAACTCATGAAATTGCAACATATTACCGACCATGTGAAAAACATATACTTGGTAAGAACTTATGAGTTCAGACCCTCTCCTGATCTTTTATTGCTTTCTTTGGCTTTTATATTTTTAAAAAAAAGGTAAGAACATGTAAATTAACTTAAAAGTCTATTTATTGTATAAGTTGTTTTTCGTAAGCTAAAAAATAAACCAATCTAAATTGACACTTAGAAAAGAAAAAATAATAATAACAAAAGCTGAAAAACGTTTGGAAAGAAATTATGGACAACTATAGAAATATTATCGGGAGATTTTTATAATTTTTTTTAAATAAACACAACTTACATACGCTTGTCAATTATGTTTGGATTTGGACAATTGACCACAAACATACACCCTTGAGGGTATGCAAGGGAACCCCCTGAACCTATAATATTTAGACCAATTATTCCATTTTATTACAATTTGAATCCCCTGGATCTATTGTCTTGCACCCAAGTTAAGGATATCTTTTCCTCTTCAAGTTTTTTTTTTACTTTATCTAAAGGCAAAAAATCAGCCTCGCAAACTCAAACACGTGAGGCAATGGTCATACCGGCAAGACAATGCTACTAAGTCAAATTAGTTTATGTGTATTCTCCATCTCTCTTGTTATCCTATTCTCTTTCATTCTTTCTTCTCTTTTTCTTTGTCTTTAGATTATTTTTATGATCAATAATCGTTTATTATTAATGATATTCTACTTCTAAATTCTATAAATTAGTTGACAGATAATAAATCATGTTTGATAATTAGTGGTTGAACTTGTTGATAAATTGATTGAGAGCAGAAAAGTTACTAGATTTAAGTTATAGTGTTTGATAAAATTAACAGTTGAATTAGCTTATAAATATGAAATGTCAAAAAAATATTTTTAATTAATGTTTATTGCTTTCAATTAAGATAATAAAAGTAAAATTGATAGAAAAATAATATGTTATAAGTTATAAACTTAAATACTACTTAAAATAGATTATAAGAAACAATGTAAGATAGTAAAAATTGATATAAACTCGTATGTAAAAATTGTTACTAAATAGGTCTGATTTGATCATATGAACTCATAAATGTAAACTTAAAAATTGACTTTACCAAACCACGTCATAATTTTGCACCCCCTGATTAGAGGGTCCTCCCGGCTACGCCATTGCATGCACTAAACGCAAAGCATGCATATAGCAGGCTAACAACCTACCAAAATATTTAAAATACCTTATATACTAAACATAAATAGTCCGACTGTAAAGACCATGCAATAGACAGTATCAAAAAAATTACATCAAATATTAAATGACCTCACATTTATTCATAAAGAAAAAAATGTTCACCCTTTGTAACTGTGCATCACATAAAACATGTCCTAGAGAATTAATGGAAAAAGCAACAATACAAAAACAAAATCAAAATTTAAGATTTTCTCAATCTTAAAAAGGACCAATACATATTTTTCTGCTCCTAACTCCATACTTCAGAGGACAACATCAATCTTGCTCTTATTTTAAAGCTCAAATGGCTTATGCCTCATTCTTCCAAACATAAAAACTAATAAAAATTAGAAAATGGCAAAAGTTGATTAACAAACATACATAACTCTAAGAATCATAAGGTACACCAATAGCAATGATGCAGAATACAGATAACTAATCAAATGATAATAGTTCCTGCAAATGAGAAAAATTTGTTATTGAGTTAACGAGAGGCCATAAAATGAATAACATTTTTTCTTCAATCTTCAACATCATAGTTGGTGAATGAATAAAAATCAAGATAAAAGAACAATACCATCTCATTTTTTGCAAGTGTGTCCACTATCCATCATGTCCATATTAAAATAAATTGGTTAGATATCATATGCAAAAACAATGAGGGATGAGGAAGCCAAGAAGGAATTAAAGAAGAGAAAATAGAGATAGAAGAGTTAACAGTGAAATGTAAATGGTTCAACAAATCTTTACATACATTTTGTGACTCGTTTCTCTAGACGCTGATACTTTGAGTTTTTAGAATTCTGTAAGTATGATTTGTGACTAACCCCTTCTTCCAATGAAAAACTACTATACATACATAAGAGAAAAAACTAACAAACCAACAACTAGAAACTAAATCCTTTCGACATCTTTAGCATGTTTTCCACGTGTCTAGACCTTTAATCTTGTCTCTTCAGTTAAGGATTTGAATCTTCATGTTAAAACAAAGAATCTTGTCGTAATCCTTTGATGTCGAATCTCATCTTTGTCGAAATCATCAAACCTCTCTTGGAGTTAGAGAATTCGGCAATCCTAGCTTCCATCTTACCAGTAGAAGCAATTGAAAATATAGTCTAACAAATTGCCCCCTAAAAATGTCATTTTCGACTGAAAAACAATGATGGAGAAGATGGACATTTTTAAAAAATTTATATATTCTAAAAGAATGACGTTATTTTCACCATAAAGTTATTTCAAAAACTGTCTTTTCAGTTTTCATCATTACTGCGTCACTTTCTGCGGATTTAGTGGGCCACCTTATAACCCTGGAAAACACAACTGTCAATAAAGGCATTGCATGCTTCCACTATCTCTGAGATTTTCGACCACGTGGCCAGTTTTTAGTGGCTCAGAACTCAAAAACTTTTTCTTAACTCTTTCTCTTTCCAAACACTATAAATATCATCTTCTTCTTCACTTTTCACTTTTATGAACTTTTCTCTCTCTAGCTCTCTTATTCTCTAAAAACGCAAAACCCTCCATTGCTACAAAACTAAGAAAACTTCAAAAATCTTCAGATCTTTTCAACTTTCTACACCAAAACCCAGAATCAAAACACTTTTTCCTTTTAAATCTCTTTCATTCGATCAAAATGGCATCAACATCTGGAAAATCTGGAAAAGAGGCTATTGTTCCCCTCACTGCTGTTGTTAATGTTCTTCCCACAATGAACAACCAGGTTCATGCACCAGAACCCAATTTGGATGTTGAGAAGGCAAAAATCTGCCAATCCCAGGTATTAATCCCTTATATTGTTTCTGACACTACGTTTGCATTCCTAGGTCCTTTTCCTGAACCCCATATAACTGACAAATGTAAGAAAATCTTTCCTAGTTGTCGAATTGGAAAACCTAGGATATTTTCTCTAGGACCCCATTCTATGACTTTTATGAATGCACCTCGTAGAGTATTTAGGTTGGCTCCCTCTTCTCAAAACACTTTGACTTACCTTCAATGGTTAGAGAAATTCGAACTGAAAAAGTCCCAGTTCTGAAAAGAACTTGGTATTTTTGACCTAATCCAACTATCAAGAACTGGCCTTAAATATGACGACACTCTCCTTTTAGCAGCCTTACATTTTTTAGAAGGTACAACTAACACCCTACAATTAAAATGTGGCATGTTAACTCCCACCATATTAGACGTGGCAACCATAATCGGGCTTCGACCCACAGGAGAAACTTATGATCCTACTATAACCAGTAAGACAAACCAATTTGACTTCCCCATAAAAAGAGCCCCTTATAGCAACTTTTTAGCTGACCACTTTGACACAGGCACCACTGAAGTCTCTGATCAAGAGCACATAGCTTTCCTTACCTTCTGGTTATCCCATTTCGTTTTCTTCCCTGGTTCTCTTCAAGTAACCAAAAAATATATAGGAATGGCTCCATGAGGGCCACATGTTTGGACTGGGTAAGCTGGTTTTAGGGAACATGTATGAATCATTGGGATGCGAGAGTGAATTTATGCAACCCATCTGGCAATTTCAACTGTGGCTGGTTGCAACCTTTGAAAGAGACTTGAAGTTTTTTGTTCCACCAGTCTATGATGATGAGGTGAATGGTCGAAACATAAAAGGATTAAGATTGGCCTATCTCAAAAGAAAAGAAATCAATGTCTCAACCTCTCAAATGTTCTCAAATTATTTCAACATTTTCCTTAACTGTGATTCCTTCAAACCTGCAATGGCCCCTTTTGTTAGTCAAAAACTAGGTCTTGCATGGTTCCAAAGAGAATTTCCTGCCAGCAACCCTGAAAAACTTGAAGAAAATATTGAAATATGGAGAGCATACTTGACCCCCACCGTCTGTCAATCAGAACAACCATAGGCAAAACTCATTTGGGTTTGGTTGGTTACCTCCCCAATTTAGTTGCCAGACAATTTAGATTAAGCCAGTTTCAAGCTTCTCCCTTGTATAAACAACCAAAAGAGGTTTGTACTGGTTTCTTCTCTATGTCAGAAACTTATTTTCACCAACACCTACGACTTTTGACAGAACAAGCTCCACAGTTTAAGCCTATCCCATTTGAAGCTTGTTTTTATTTCACTGAAGATTTCACCCAATGGTGGACTGCACATTTTCACACTAACCTCATTGATGAAACTACACTGCTCACCAATTTGATAGCTGCTTTCCCTTCTATGCAGACCAAGTCCCAGAAAACTCAAGGTACACATGTCAAAGAAATTTAAGCTTTTCATTTTTTTTTTGAAGTTGTGTATAATCCTATGATTGTCGAAAAAACTGTAAGAGAGGCTGCACTAGTTTTAAAACAAAAAATGATTGAAAACATTCCAAAGCTAAAACTTCCTTTCGATATGAAAGACAAGTATAAAAATGCTTTAAAATTCCATTGTATAAAATTCCCAGCTTTACCTAGTGCATACTTTACTTTAGCTTTTGCACCAAACTCTCCTTGGTTTTACTTTGGTTACAAAGACATTCAAGAAACTTTAAAACCAAATAAGGATAGAGTAGTCTGGGCTAAGCAACATTTATTCGATGTCAAAGGGCACTTACACATTGACTCTCAACATGTCGAAGCCAAGGGAAATATCCCTTTAGCAAGTGAAACATTAAATCACCTTAAGAGATTTCTTTTGTTCTTGGTTTTTCTTTTAATGTCTTATATTCAAATAACATTTTGGACAACCATTCCTCGTCGAAACGGCCTAGCAAACACTGCCAACCAAGAAACTCAAGAAAGTGTAAGCAGTGAGTCGGAACCACCAAAGAAGACTCAAGGGAAACAAGTAAGAATCAACACATTTTTTTTCTTTTTTTTGTTGAACTTTTTATCAAACTATGTATGTCGTATTCATAACTTGATTCTTTTATTTTCTCAGAGTCGAAACTTCGCATCAGAGGTTGCTAGCAAGAAACCCAAAAGAACAACCTCTTCAAAGGCTTGTGAAAGCTCAATGATAAGTTACTTTTGTTTTCGACCTTTAATTAAAAACCTTGTCTCTTTCCCTAACTTCTTTTTTGTATCTAAACATGCAGTCTAAAGCCACCATCAAAAATCAAGAAACTGCATCCACTATGGTTCCAGAAAAATAAACCACTCAACAAGTTGAAAGACCTCCCCAAGAAAAAACCAAGGGAAAGACTGTCGAAGATACTTCTTCTGGGGTAGAGAAGAAGAAAAAGTGGAAATCGAGTGAAAATACTTCAAGGCCTAAACTTGAAGTGGTCGAAGAAGACAATCATTTTCCCCTTACCAATCCAAAATCCAAATAATCAAAGAAAAGCCATTCCAGCAAAGGATCTGAAAGTGCCAGTTCTTGTCCAGGAGCTGAAAAGGTAAGAATTTTGAAGAAGTTTTCCTTTTTTTTATATATATTTTCTCTAGCTTCGACTCAATTCTCTTATGATTTTAACTGTTCACACTCATGTAGGATGCCTCCTCAACTGACAAGCCAAATCAAGAAACTATTCCTCTCCACCAAGAAAAAACTCCTTTCCCTTCCACCACTTCTCCAATCTTGGAGACTGTTGTTGAAGAGGAAATCGAAAGTCCCATGCAAAGGGCTCAAGAAAATATCCTCAGTCCTCCACCAATGCAACAACAAAGAACCGAAACCCCAATGCATTCAACTGTGCTGGAGGAAGCCCTCAAAATCAAGAGATGGAAAGGATAGCTCGAGAGACCTTACCACCAACTCCTCCTCCATCTTCACTAGAAGGAAGTGAAAACCTCAACAATGACATGGTCGAAGACCAAATCCCTCAGGAAGATGAGGATGTGAACATGGGTGAAGATAACCAAATCCCTTTGAGGAACGAAGAACCTGCTGACTAGGAAAACGTCGAAACTCTTCCTGTCGAATCTTCTGAAGAGAGAGAGACATTGCAGATGATACCTCAGAGTCTGAAGATGAGATTCACATTGCATCCAATGCCGCATCAGCCTCAAATCTCCAAACCATTTTAAGTCAAGAAGAATTTGGAGAGTTAAAGGCCAGGGACCCTCTTGCTGCCTTAGAACTGGTCATGAGCAGTAAGAGCTCTTCCTCCAACCAAGCTCAAGACACTTCAACCTCTATTGGAGCAGAATTTCTAGCGAACACTCATGAAGAACTACTCCAAAAATTGCAAGACAAGGTTTTGAATGTGGATCTGTTTCAAACACTTCGACAGGATCCTGGTGCATACTATGAGATGAAATGTTTGGTGGATATCGTCCTTAATTCCCCAGAGTTTGCTACCAATGAATCACTCATTGCTTTCCTTGTCGAATTTGAACCTATCTTGGAACAAATAGCCAAACGATTTCAGAAGAAAAGAGAAGCCAGTGAAAAAGTAGAAACTCGAGTAACCTTTCGACAACAAGGATTGAACAAAGGCGAATTTTCACAATCTGAAGCACTTTCACTAGAGACAAAGGTCAAGAAAGAAGAAGATGAACTAATGGCATTGGATGTCAGCATTTCCCAATGGGAAGAAGAAATTGAAAATCTCCAGGCTAAGGTCAGAAATGCCAAGCAAATGAAAGTCGAAATTGAAAATACAGATTCATCTTCAATAAAAGCTCAAATGGAGTCGAAGGCCAAAGCAACTCTTCAACATTATGAGAATGTTGCCAAACTTGAAGCTGAAATTGCAGCATTGGTCAATATTGAGTCTTTTATTGATCTAAAACTAAAACATGCTGAAGCAGCATATGGAAGATTGAAGAGTAGCCTAAGATTTTGATTTCAACTAGCTATACTTTAATTTCTTTTTGTTTTGGTGTTGTCATGAAGATGTGTAACATGACAATATCCATTTTAATTTTGTTTTGTAATAATTTCGACAATTGCCCTTTAATTTCGACAATTGCCCTTTGGCATTGATTCTGCTTTTAATCCATATGCCATATTCTGAATATCTGTCGAAATTAATTTTGACTTATTTTAACTTCCTGTAACATAGGCTTATATTTATTTAAATACTTGTTATTTATGCGAAATATTCGACTGTCGCCCCCCCCCCCCCCCCAATTTAGGGACCATTTGAAGGGATTTAAAGAGGGGTTTTTCAAAAAATTTAATCCTCTTAGCGGAACAAATCCCATTGAAACGGATCTTGATTAAATCATTAATCACAAATCAAACACATACTTAAACACTTTAAGGATTCATGTGTTTACCTCTTGAAGAGCAGAACCTTTGTGGCAAAATTGTTTCTGATCACGAGCAAAGCAACGTAGCGATGCCTCTATTCAGTCCACACGAACAGAACTTCTCCGATGACCGGTGCTAGCCAATTCCAACGGAGATTCAGAGAATAGGGTTTAGAGAGCGGCGGCTAGGTTTCACAACTTTTGTGAATTAGGTTAAGTGTTTCAACAAAAGTCTATAATGCTTCACTACAAGGGTTCTATTTATAGAACCACTTGTGTGGTCAACAAGTCAAGCACTTAAATACACTGTATCCTATGGTGCACCATATTTCACTTAAACACACTGTACCTTACGATGGACCGCGTTTCTCAATTTCATAAATTAAATAATAAGTCATACTTAATTATTTAATTACTAATAAGTCCTACTTATTATTTTATAAATAAGTCTTACTTATTTATTTCTCTCATCTATCTGTCCTTTGTGTGTGACCCCTATAGGTTCCCGTAACGTTGGCAATAATATTAAAACACATATTTAATATTATAAACAGTGAGTGGTATCTAGCAACACATCACTGCTACCCAAGTGACGAGAATGTCATGTGATCTGACGAAACCTTTCTGTGATAATGATCATGTGTATAATTACCCTTTTGCCCTCATGTCTATATTGAACACAAGGCATAGACCGTGTCATCCTTGTCTAGTTCAATATTGGGCCCATAGACATTTCTCCTGTTATGTAGGAGGGGCAAATTCCATCTAGGTCACTCATGTCCCTCAGCATGATTCATGGAGTACCCATCAACCAACTTTATAGTCATCCTATTACAGACAACGTTTGAATGGTGATAAAGCACTCGACTCCTACATCTAGGGTACATAGTGGTTTCAGGTCAAAGGGTGGAATACACCACTATCACTATGAGAATATCTTATGACACTTTTCATAACTTTTACTATGTAGTATTCTCATGGTGGGTCAATCCAGTATAAATATTACTCCTAATATTTATACCTATGTGAAGACTTGATAACTCTTTATCTATGATCCGTGAGATGTGATCATCAGTCTACCCACATAATAGTCTCTATGCTTTAATGTTATCCCATTTCACAATAAAGCTTGACTACGGATACTTTAAGAATAATGTCCTTTCGTTTAATGGATCTCACGATTAAGTCACACTTAATGCTCCATTAAATGGACTAATTATTCTAGGGAATTTATTATTTTGAAACTAAACAAAAGAATAAATATAATGCCTTATATATATTCATAAATATATATATCAAAGTCATGATACAAGGCCAAATCCAATCAAAATAGATTGGCTATTAGGGCTTATTCCAACAATCTCCCACTAGCACTAAAAGCCAATCAAATATTATCTCAATATCTATTGGTCAATTGTTAGCATCAAGCACACTCTGGGCAAGATACTATTCTAGCAGATAAGGAACTTTTCCTATGTTGGTAGGTTATACTTCTTTCAATTTCCACTTTTGATCTTCTATCAAAAGGAAATTGAAGTGTCAACATATACATTTGAATCATTGGTAAGATCTAGTTTCGTTGCTCGCAAGATTAAACCAATTTCACCTCAGACGGGATCAATGGAATCCGCAACGCAAGAAACACATGTTTTCGCTCAGCTGTGAGCTAAACAATCCAAATCATATATTTGACATCTGTAATAGAAACAACAACTATCTGAAGCTTGTTCTTTTACAAATTTCATAGTTGATATACAAGCATAACATTTATTCCAGATTGTGATCTGAATATACTGTATACTAATATGAAAGTTGTCATCATTGTAACTCCTTTACAATGTTCCTTTCATCCGTGTTTAAGAAACAATCCTAAGTCCTTTAAGACATCCAAGGATATTTTGAAAGTATTCTAGTATCAAACACTATAATCAATTTTGGTACATATCAGAAATAATTTTCTAACCATGTCTCACATGTGTAGACAAATTGTTTTGGTGACTAGTATGTCATCCACATACTCCACCAAACTAATATCAATGCTCCCACTAATTTCCCTGTGTGCACAATGTCATACCCCATTTTTTGACTTATATTTTTTATGTGTTTTATTTGTTATTATCTCATTATTTATTTTTACCTTTTATTATTTTATTATTGCTATAATATTTTATTTGCATTTTATCATTTTCATTATTAAGCATTACTATTATCATCATCATTATCCTTAATATTATTAATGTTATTGTTATTCTATTTTTCTTTAATAATATCATTATTATTTTATTACTATTAGTTTTATCTTTTAATATTATTAAGTTTTATTTATTATCATCATTTTTATTATTATTGTCATTTACTATTTTATTTATTTTCATTATCAATTGCATTTTTGCATTTATCATTATCATTATTATTTATTTTTACTCATTTTTCACCTTTTTATATTTAATTACAAAAAATAAAAAAAAAGGGGAGTTCGCAGTGCGAAATCACCTTCGCACTGCGACCTCTGCGAAATTTTATGCAGAATTTTGTATATAGGTTTATCCTTTTTGCTTTCAACTACAATTGTTGTTATTAGCATTATTACTTTTATTCTTGCTATTTTGTGACTGATTTGGTGCAGCAAGGCAAGAATTAATGTGTGACATTAAAGGTAAAAGGAAAGAAGGATTTTCTTCCAACCTCTCATGTGATCAAACAAATTGGCTATCCTTGGTCAGCTTTTGTCCCTCCAAATTGACCCCTCACCCAACCTAAGCTTGCCAGCCAGCTGCTTGATCCCTTTCCTTCCCTTTTTCCCTGCCAAAACCAGTCAATCACAAGTGGTTTTTGTTGCAAAAAGGCTGTTTGATGTGCCCTGTTTTGACTTGGATTTCTCCTCCCACACATAAGCCCACATGCTCATTTTGCTTCCCCCAATCTCCCTGTACATGGCAGTACACGTTTTGATTGCTTGACCTTCCAAGATTGCAAGGATTGATCCCAAGAATCATCCCTTTTGCAGCTGCCCTGTTTTACAGTTTTTTACCATCATTACCTTCTAGAATTAATGGCATTTGTGGCTGAGATCAGTCAAGACCTTGCCCCTTGGCACAAGGCAAAGCAAGTTCTATCCATTAGCATTAAATTGAAAGTGTTCTAGCCTGAATTTAGCCCAAATCAGCTAGTGTTTTAGGATTTTGTTCATCATTGTTCATCATTACAAAGATTTGCATTTTGGCCTATAAAAGGAATGCCAAGGCCCAAGGATTAAGCACCAGTTGAAATCACAAAAAAAACAGACCAATTCAGAGAGCCAATACACACGAAATTCATACCAAATCTCCCACATTGCAACAACAAAATCAGTTCATACACAAAGCCAAAATCAACTAGAACCTTGTTCTTAACCATCAATCAAGCAAGCAAGCCACTCCAAAACTACTGCTGAAGCATTGCTAGGAGTTCTGTAAGTCTCCTTTAATCCTTATTTTGCATTGTGTTTGCTGCTTTCATCCTTTGTTTTGTCCAATTTTGCTTTGTGAACAAAAACCCCTTTTGAAACTCAAAAAGGACCTCAAAGGGGCCAAGCTTTAAAACTGTGATTTTCCACCCCTTTTTCTTCCATTTTGTCAAGCTTTTTAACCTCCTTTAGGTTCTGAATCTTGCTTAGAAGCAGTTTCTGAACTTCTGTTCAGAAACAGCTTCTGAGTTTGAAAATTCGCATACTTCGCAGAGCAAAGTATTGCTCGCACTGCGAACACACCAGAACCTGACTTCGCAGAGCCAAGTTCTGGTTGCTCTGCGAAGTATATGAAACTCAGAACATGAATCAGGCATTCAAATGTCAAATTTTTGGGATTCTAGCCCTTGATTCAGAACCTAAAGAGGGTTAAAACCATTTTGGTCCAAATCCAATTCATAATCATGCACAACTTTGAAGATTTCACAAGTTCGTGCGACAAATTTTGAGTAACTTGTGAAACAAGTTATGTTCTTTAATATTTTCAAAACTAAGTTTAAGCAACAAGCTAAGTTCGTACATTTCAAAACAAACTTGAACAACCATGTTGTTCATGATTTTCAATCCAAACGCGAACTTAAGCCGAGCTTGCTCATTCTTTTTAAAACCAAGCTCGAATCGAGCCAAACTTGTGAACTTTCCAATTTTTGTGCGTTCTTATGTTTGTGTTTGTCATTCAAACTTGAACTAAACTCGTTCTTGAGTTTCAATAACTTAAGCAACAAGTAACGTTCATGATTTTTAATAAAATCGAACAACAAATTTGTTCGTGTTTTCTTTTCTTTTACAACTTTCCTTTTAAAGCTTTGGTTCCCTTCGAGGTTTCTCCGAGTGACAAAACCAAACTTGAATGAAACGGGAATGGCTTGACGTATGTCTCCCCAAAACTCGGTTGCACGAATGCGTGACGTATGTCTCGTCGCTCGGGCAATCGTCATTCCACCCTTGACGCGTCTAGCACGCTAAACCTTCCCTTGGCCCCCTTGTGGCCATTTTTATCCTTTTTCTTGGCCCTCGTGGTCAATCCGAACCTTTCGCGCCTTGCGCGTTTATTTTAAACCTTTTTTCGCCTCAGTGCGTTTGTCTTTTATTCCTTTTAAAACATTCACGCCTTGCGCGAGCTTATCGCCTAGCGTCCATCTTTCACCATTTTAAAACTTTGTACGTCTTCGTACGTTTTTAAAACCTTTGTTCAAGTCCGAGTGGAAAACTTTTTTTCATCAAATCATTTACTTTTATACATTGTCGTCAGTGGCCAGTTCGGCAACAACCCGAACAGCTGACATTTACTTTTATTTTCTTGTCGTCAATGGCCAGTTCGGCAGCAACCCGAACAGTTGACATTTACTTTCATTACTTTTTTCCTTTTTTAAAAACTTTTACGCTCGGACGCGATCAAATCTTTTTTAACTAAAACGAACCAACATACAAACGTTTTCTACCAAAGAACTACGTACGCTTTGAATTCTCCGACTACCGGGAGATACGTAGGAGCAAGATCGACATCTTGTCAAGCCCATTAATAAAAAACCTGTTTTTCCCTTTCGTTTATTTTTATCTCTTTCTTCATCTCGCATTATGTTTTTTATATATTTCCTTTTATACATGTATAAACACGTAAGTAAAACATCGAAGCATTTTAAGCCTAAGCCGACTAAGAGGTTCCCGTTGAGTACAACGGATGTGAGGGGTGCTAATACCTTCCCCTCGCATAATCGACTTTCGAACCTAAAATCTTTTCTCAAGGTAATTTAGAACTTTTTTCCTTTTTTCCCCGAAAAATTAAAAGTTCAGTCGTAATTTAGAATTAGTGATTCAATGCTAGTCCATAGCTTGACATCCGAAATTCGACGCGACAGAAATGGCGACTTCACTGGGGAATTTTGCATTAAACACTTTGTTTGCGCATAAACGAGTCAAGCCTATCTCAGTCGACTTTTAGGCTAATTTGCTACATTTTACTTACGTGTTTATATTTTCTTGTCATTTACTTGTTTATTCTTTATACTCTACATACATATATATCATTTGTGCTTCATATTCATATATATCTCAATTGTGGGGGTTACTTGAGCGATGTTACTCCACATTGTTCGGGTTAATGCCGGACGTATGAGGCTCTCTACCCGAGCTCGAGAGAAAACTAAGTTAGAAGGAGGTTGTGTGCGGAAGCCCGCGTTGACGTATATCCGTGAGGTAGGATGCCCAACCCCGCTTAGACGAGATTTTCATATGGAATTAATTGAAGTCATGTCGACGTATGTCCATAGACAACCCTAATCCATATGAGATTGATGACTCTAAGGACCTCTTCTTAGGAATCTTACCTATTAGAGCCTACACGTGAGGATGGGGGAAATTTTGAACCTACATATCACACCCATGCATATCATACATTTACATTCATGGAAAATAATTTTCGCACATCACTTTGCTTTATAGGAATTTAAAAGGAACAATCAAATATTAGCAAAGAGAAATATGGATTCCGGAAATAAAAGTACGCTCGCTTTCAAGGTTAAAGCTCCTAGGGTGGAAAGTTTGTTAGCCTTAAGCAAGAGGCTCTCCCCGGTCAACAAGAGTGTTTTTGAAGCAAGCTATGGGTTGATACTTGATCTCCTACCCGTAAGGATAGATTCAACGACATTAACTACTTTGGCACAATTCTTCGACCCACCACTCCGGTGCTTTACATTTCAAGATTTCCAACTAGCTCCAACATTGGAAGAATTCGAGAAGATCTTGGGTTGTAGCATGAAAGGTCGTGAATTATATTTAGGTCCCGGGAAAGACCCCACATTGGAGGCCATTGTCGAATCCTTGTACCTTGATGTCCAAGAAGTAGCGTCTAACTTGGAAATTAGAGGAAATGCTAGAGGATTCACAAGAAAGTTTTTGGAAGCCAAAGCTCGGGATTTACTAGCCAACAAAGAGGTAATGGCATTCAACGCCATCTTAGCCCTCTTAGTCTACGGGATTGTTTTATTCCCCAACATGGATGATTTCGTTGTAATTTCAGAGTGCAACCTAAGAGGGGGGGGGGGGTGAATTAGGTTGTATGACTTTTAATGGATAATTTTTCTGGTTTATTGTGTTCTTGTAAATTTTTCCGGAATTTTGTATGAATGTATGAACGAATGCTTGGAAAAATAAAGAGTGTAGGGAAGAAGAAGATGGACACAAGGAATTTATAGTGGTTCCCCTACTGGTACTCCACTCCCCCACAACCCTGTGAGGAATTCACTATGTTAGAATCTTTGTTACAAGCAATCTCTCCCCAAGACCCCCTAACAATCTTTCTAACATACACAAGATAGCACCCCACTATCTTTCAACAATTCTCACCAAAACTATGGCAAGAATTCACAACAATGGTTTTTGAAGAATAATAAATTGTATGGCTGTTATCTTTCTCAATATCACTTTAACAGATTATAACTTAGTGCTCAGAAAACTTTTATAATGATATGAAAGTGTGTTCAAAGTTTTCTAACAAGGATAATGAAAGTTTGTAAGTATGTGATATTGAAAATAGCAATTTGAGATATTGAAAGAAAATGATTGTTGTTGTTAAAATGTTATAAGTTGTTGTAAAATGTTTCTAATCTCAAATGCATATATAGAGGCTAAAAAGATGTTTATGAAGCAATGCTACTTTTCAAAAGTTTTACCAATGAATAGACACATATTTAAAATGGCACCTATTCATAAAAAATGAGTATGAAAAACATTTGAACCAAATATGGCCTTTGGAAAATAAATTAGAAAAATAGTCGTTTGACAAATTAACGGTGCTTTGAAATCAATTGTGCAATGGCAATTAAAATTGAGACATTCAGGCATTAAAATAATGTAGCCGTTACAACTCAATTCTCCCTTTAATGATCAACGGTCACAAAATCAAAAAATGCTTCATCATAATTGATTATGCCTTTGATATGGTAAAGATACATAAATCCATTTTGATGTGTAGCCATATCATAATCAACTATATGATTTTTCCTCAATCAATTATGGACCAAAAGAAACACGTCCAGGAGCATTTTCTTTGGCAGAATTAAATTAGTATTTAATTCAAAATCATGCTCAAAATATTTTTAATGTCAAAACCAATTATGCAATTTCCAAAATAAATTATAACTTTTCATGCAAAAACAGTTTCTAGCAAAATCATATTTAAATGAAAATCATTGTGAGTGTGTGATTTATTTTCAAAAGATTTATAGGCGTTGTTTCATATGGGGACTTAGAAAAAATATCTGTAATTATTTTCTGAGCATTCTAAGTTGTTCCATAAGTTAAGATGATAAATCAAAAGAAGTGCCATACTTACAAAGTGTATAACCAAGAAGCCTAGGCACTAAACTTCATTCTTTAATCTTGAGCCTCCATGATCATTTCTCTTTTTGTGATGTGAGTTTGTTATCATCAAAACACAGCCAATGTCAGAAGGAAATCTTCTTCACAATCTCCCCCTTTTTGATGATGACAAACTATATCCTTTTGACAATGTTTGCTCAACGAAACTCCCCCTATCTTGTATATCTCCCCCTTTGTTTTGCAATTGGATAACCTGAAACAATTTAAGCACAAAACACAAACATACACTTTCTCCCCCTTTTGACATCATCAAAAAGAAGAAAGAAAGGATAAAATCCAAAGGGTCGAAATATAAGAGAAATAATAAATTTTATATAAAAATAACTTATCTTCTTCACAATGAATATTCAATCCTTCACATTATTTTGCACATATCATATGAGATAAATATTTAAAATACAATGATTTTTATTTCAAAAAACACTTAAAAATAAATATGTTTAACACATATAACAACATATTATCATAAAAATGCATATAATCCTATATATAAAAAATCATATAATTTGAAGAAATAGACACCTAAAATAAAAATAACATTTTTTGCATGTACATATGTTAAATATCATTCTCATCCAAGATTCCCAATTCTCTTCTTATTTTAAAAAATTGTTCTTTTGCCAAAGGTTTTGTAAAAATATCCGCTAATTGAGAATGAGTATCCACAAAAGTAACTTCAACATCTCCTTTGAGAACATGATCTCTTAGGAAATGATGTCTAATGTCTATGTGTTTGGTCCTGGAATGCATGACTGGATTTTTAGTTAAATTAATTGCACTGGTGTTGTCACATCTTAAGGGAATGCATTCTAAATTTAAACCAAAATCACGTAATTGTTGTTTCAACCAAAGAACTTGTGCACAACAATTTCCTGCAGCAATATATTCTGCTTCTGCAGTACTCAAGGCTACACAAGCTTGCTTTTTACAAGACCAAGAAACTAATGCATTTCCCAAAATGTGACATGTACCACTAGTACTTTTTCTATCAGTCTTACATCCAGCATAATCAGAATCAGAATAACCAACCAATTCACATAGACTCCCTTTGGGATACCACAAACCAACATTGGGAGTGCCTTTTAAATATTTCATAATTCTTTTAACAGAAGAGAGATGAGATTCTTTTGGACAAGATTGAAATCTAGCACATAAACAAACACTAAACATAATATCTGGTCTACTTGCAGTAAGATAAAGGAGAGAGCCAATCATACCTCTATATTTTGTAATGTCTATTGGCTTACCAGATTCATCTTGATCTACATAAGTGCTAGAACTCATAGGTGTTGCAATCTCCTTGCAATTATCCATATCAAATCTTTTAAGAAGTTCTTTGCAATATTTTGATTGATTGATGAATATTCCATCTTTTGATTGCTTTATTTGTAGACCAAGGAAGTAATTAAGTTTTCCCATCATAGACATTTCAAATTCTCCTTGCATCATGTTAGAAAATTCTTTACACAACGATTCATTAGTAGCACCAAAAATGATATCATCAACATAGATTTGCACAAGCAAGGTATGATGATTAATTCTTTTTATAAAAAGAGTAGTATCAACTTTTCCTTTTTCAAAACCTTTTTCACAAAGAAAATTGCTTAATCTATCATACCATGCTCTTGGTGCTTGCTTTAGACCATAAAGTGCTTTCTTAAGCTTATATACATGAGAAGGATTTTTAAAATCTTCAAAACCTGGAGGTTGTTTAACATAAACTTCTTCATGTATATAACCATTTAAAAATGCACTTTTGACATCCATTTGATATAATTGAAAATCTAAGGAACATGCATATGCTAAAAGTAATCTTATGGCTTCTAATCTTGCCACAGGTGCAAATGTTTCATCAAAATCGATCCCTTCTTCTTGATTATAGCCTTGAGCAACTAATCTGGCCTTATTTCTTACAATAATACCATTTTCATCTAATTTATTTTTGAAAACCCATTTTGTACCAATGATATGTTTATCCAAAGGCCTAGGTACTAATTCCCAAACTTGATTTCTTTCAAATTGATTTAGTTCTTCTTGCATGGCTAAAATCCATTGATCATCACTTAAGGCTTCATCAATTTTAGAAGGTTCGATTTGTGAAACAAAAGCCATATTTAAACATGCGTCTTGAAGATTAAGTCTAGTAGATACTCCCTTATTTATGTCACCAATGATGTTGTCAATTGGATGGTCTCTATGAATTCTCCATTCTTGTGGTAGATCATTATTTGTTTGCTCTTGTTGTGGCATTTCTTCTTCTTGGTGTGCATTGTTTTGTTTGTTCTGTTCATCTTCAATGTTGACTTCTTTTGGTGAACTATCTTCATCATCTTCATCAGAAAGAATAACTTTTTCCTCCTTGGAGGGGTTAGTTTCATCAAAAGAGACATGAACAGATTCTTCAATAGTAAGGGTTCTTTTATTGAAAATTCTATATGCCTTACTAGTGAGAGAATAACCAAGAAAGATACCCTCATCAGATTTTTCATCAAATTTACCAAGGTTATCTTTCCCATTGTTCAAAACAAAACATTTACAGCCAAAAATATGAAAATAAGCAATATTGGGTTTTCTACCCTTATAAAGTTCATATGGAGTTTTCTTTAAGATAGGTCTTACCAAAACACGGTTACTTACATAGCATGCTGTACTTACCGCATCTGCCCAAAAGTACTTAGGCAAATTTGTTTCACTCAACATGGTTCTTGCAAGTTCTTCAAGAGACTTGTTCTTCCTTTCAACAACACCATTTTGTTGTGGTGTTCTAGGTGCCGAGAAGTTGTGTGAAATTCCATGTTCATCACAAAACTCTTCAAAAAATGTATTTTGAAACTCTCCACCATGATCACTTCTAATAGATACAATCTTCAAGGATTTTTCATTTTGAACCAATTTTGCATACTTCTTGAAAGCTTTAAAAGCATCACTTTTATTTGCAAGAAATAAAGTCCACGTATATCTAGAGTAATCATCAACTATAACCAAGGCATAATAGTTTCCTCCAAAACTTCTAGTTCTTGAAGGACCAAAAAGATCCATATGAATTAATTGAAGAGGCCTAGAAGTTGAGACTATATGCTTTGGTTTGAAAGAAACTTTTGTTTGTTTACCTTTTTGACAAGCATCACATAATTTGTCTTTAATAAACTTAATCTTAGGCAACCCAACAACAAGGTCATGCTTTATTAATTTATTCAAATGATCCATGTGAATGTGTGCAATTCTTTTATGCCATAACCATGCATCATTGTTGTTGTTTACCACAAGACATTTAAGCTTTAACGACAAATCATCTAATGAAATCATGAAAATATTATTTATTCTTTTTCCAACAAGTTTGATTTCATGTGATGCTACATCTTCAACAAAACAAGAATCTTTATTGAAATTTACTCTAAAGCCTTTATCACATAATTGACTAATACTTAGTAAATTATGTTTTAGACCTTCAACATATAGCACATTATCAATAGTAGTATAGGGAGGCATACCAACTTTACCGATACCAAGAATCTTTCCTTTATTGTTGTCTCCATAGGTGACATATCCTTTTGATTTTAGGGTCAAACTTGAGAATCTTGATTTGTCTCCCGTCATATGTTTTGAACAACCACTATCAAGGTACCACATGTTGGTTGAAGATTTCAACCCTCCCTACAAAACAGAAAGTTTAAGTCTTGTTAGGTACCCATTGTGATTTGGGTCCTTGTGGGTTAATACCTTTCCTTACCCAAATATACTCACCATAAGGAACACCAAAGTTTCTTATGTAGCATGTATTTGGAGTATGGCCTTTCATGTTGCAATAGAAACATGATAAATTTTGAACATGATATACACTAGAATTACTTCCATTGGAGACATTATTTCTAACCTTAGAATTTGTTTTCTTATAAGACTTGTTAGAACAATTTCTTCCATAAGAATTATTTCTAGTATTCATACTTTTAAGAGGAATTACAACATGCATTTTCTTTGGTTCCAAGTTGTTGGAAGTTGTGCTTGCTTTAACAAAGATTGTTTTACTTGTACTTGGTTTATCAAAATTTGAAAATCCAAGACCGGTTTTATTTTTTAAATCTCTTTGTTTGCTAAGAACATCTTCCAAACTATTGTGACCTTTTTCAAAATTTTTTATTACTTGATTTAATTTAATAATTTTTGTTTCATGTTCTTTACATTTATTACATGAAGAATTTTTGACCTTTTCTAAATCCACTTGTGCATCAAAAACTTTTCTTTCAAGTGAAACAATTAATTTCTTCTGTTTTACACAAGTTTTAGAAAGTTTACTACATTCTTCATATAATTCATCAAATGCATTTTGTAATTCATCATATGAAGGTTTAATATCAAGTTCAGAATCACTAACCTCTTGTTCATCATCAGAGTGATGAGATGCCATTAGTGCAAGATTTGCATACTCTTCATCCTCTGATTCAGAAGATGAACTTATGTCATTTTCTTCCCATGCAATGTAGGCCCTCCTTTGCTTGAATTCTTTCTTTCCTTTGTCACCATTTTTGTTTGTAAAAGATGGACAATCTGCTTTCATGTGACCTTCTTTCCCACATCCAAAACATGTAATGTTTTGGTTTGACGTAGAGCCCTCATTCTTCTTGAAAGATTTTCTTTTATTACCAAACTTGAAGGACTTGTCCTTTTTAAGAAATTTTTTAAAACTTTTTGCAAGAAGATTGATGGTCTCACCTTCATCAGAACTTTCTCCTTCATTTTGTTGTTTTGACTCAACTCTTAGAGCAATGCTTTTGTTCTTCTTCTCTTGCCCTTCATGCTTTTCCAATCTTCCAAGTTCCATTTCATGTTCTTGGAGTTTACCAAACAAAGCGGCAGAAGTCATTTTAGAAAGACTTTTCTTTTCTGATATTGCAGTCACCTTTGGTTGCCAAGCCCTTGTTAATGATCTAAGGACTTTGAGATTTAATTCATCATTTGTGAAAGTCTTTCCAAGAGCCATCAAGTGGTTTGTTAAGTGAGAGAATCTCTTTTGTAAATCAAGAATTGATTCACCGGGCTGCATTCTGAACAATTCATATTCTTGTGATAAAGTGTTCAGTTTTGATCTCTTCACTTCTTCTGTGCCTTCATGGGTTACTTCTAGAGTGTCCCAAATTTCTTTTGCAGTTTTGCATTGAGAAATTCGGAAGAACTCATCCATGCCAAGGGCTGAATGAAGCATGTTGATTGCCTTCTTGTCAAACAACAATTTTTTCTTATCATCATCAGTCCAAGATGTTTTTATTTTTTCTTGGACAACATCATTCACAACCGTTGTAGGAATGAATGGACCATTCTCAACGGCATTCCATATTTCTTCCCCTTGTGCTTCCAAGTATGCACGCATGCGAATTTTCCAGAAATCATAGTATTCACCAACAAAGCATGGAGGTTTGTTGCTACTACCACCATCTTTGAACACAATGTTTGAATTTGAAGCGGAAGCCATTTTTCTGGATCAAGGAGCAAATTACCTTAACTTGCTCTGATGCCAATTGTAATTTCAGAGTGCAACCTAAGAGGGGGGGGGGGGTGAATTAGGTTGTATGACTTTTAATGGATAATTTTTCTGGTTTATTGTGTTCTTGTAAATTTTTCCGGAATTTTGTATGAATGTATGAACGAATGCTTGGAAAAATAAAGAGTGTAGGGAAGAAGAAGATGGACACAAGGAATTTATAGTGGTTCCCCTACTGGTACTCCACTCCCCCACAACCCTGTGAGGAATTCACTATGTTAGAATCTTTGTTACAAGCAATCTCTCCCCAAGACCCCCTAACAATCTTTCTAACATACACAAGATAGCACCCCACTATCTTTCAACAATTCTCACCAAAACTATGGCAAGAATTCACAACAATGGTTTTTGAAGAATAATAAATTGTATGGCTGTTATCTTTCTCAATATCACTTTAACAGATTATAACTTAGTGCTCAGAAAACTTTTATAATGATATGAAAGTGTGTTCAAAGTTTTCTAACAAGGATAATGAAAGTTTGTAAGTATGTGATATTGAAAATAGCAATTTGAGATATTGAAAGAAAATGATTGTTGTTGTTAAAATGTTATAAGTTGTTGTAAAATGTTTCTAATCTCAAATGCATATATAGAGGCTAAAAAGATGTTTATGAAGCAATGCTACTTTTCAAAAGTTTTACCAATGAATAGACACATATTTAAAATGGCACCTATTCATAAAAAATGAGTATGAAAAACATTTGAACCAAATATGGCCTTTGGAAAATAAATTAGAAAAATAGTCGTTTGACAAATTAACGGTGCTTTGAAATCAATTGTGCAATGGCAATTAAAATTGAGACATTCAGGCATTAAAATAATGTAGCCGTTACAACTCAATTCTCCCTTTAATGATCAACGGTCACAAAATCAAAAAATGCTTCATCATAATTGATTATGCCTTTGATATGGTAAAGATACATAAATCCATTTTGATGTGTAGCCATATCATAATCAACTATATGATTTTTCCTCAATCAATTATGGACCAAAAGAAACACGTCCAGGAGCATTTTCTTTGGCAGAATTAAATTAGTATTTAATTCAAAATCATGCTCAAAATATTTTTAATGTCAAAACCAATTATGCAATTTCCAAAATAAATTATAACTTTTCATGCAAAAACAGTTTCTAGCAAAATCATATTTAAATGAAAATCATTGTGAGTGTGTGATTTATTTTCAAAAGATTTATAGGCGTTGTTTCATATGGGGACTTAGAAAAAATATTTGTAATTATTTTCTGAGCATTCTAAGTTGTTCCATAAGTTAAGATGATAAATCAAAAGAAGTGCCATACTTACAAAGTGTATAACCAAGAAGCCTAGGCACTAAACTTCATTCTTTAATCTTGAGCCTCCATGATCATTTCTCTTTTTGTGATGTGAGTTTGTTATCATCAAAACACAGCCAATGTCAGAAGGAAATCTTCTTCACATTCGTAGACTTTCCGGCTTTAGAGGTATTCATGATTAAAAATCCGGTTCCCACAATCTTGGCGGATTTTTATCACTCCCTCTACTCTAGGCATGAGCAAGCAAGAGGACGCAAGATTTCTTGTTGCACTCCTTTAGTGCAAATTTGGATGATGTCCCACATGCCAAGAAACCGAGACTTTGTGGAAAATCGGGCCAAGCTCAAATGGTCACAACGGATGACGACCCTCGTCGCGAAGGATATCCATTGGTTTTCTCCAAATTTAGAGGACCCGGAAATTATCCTCAGTTGCGGGGACTTCCCTAATGTACCCCTCATTGGTACTAAGGGATGCATTAATTACAATCCGGTCCTCTCTCTCCGACAACTAGGTTTTTCAATGGAAAACAAACCTAATGACCTTTTGTTGGAAGCTTTCTTTTTAAGGGAAGGCGATCAAAACCCGGCATTGCTAGAGAGAATCCAAGGGGCGTGGAGCCAAGTACACAAGGGAAGGGTCGGCAAGAGGAATTGTGTCGCCAAACCCCTTTATACTCAATGGGTGAAGGAGAGGGTTAAAACAATCAAATTACCCTTTGTGGTCGTATGCCCTCCAAAACCTCCTACACCTAAACCTATCATAATCATTCCCAACCAGGAAGCGGAGGAACTCAAAGCTAAGATTCGAGAGCTCCAAAACAAAAACGGAGACTTAGAATTAAAGCACCTCCAAGCTTTGGGAGAGATCACTAGGATGAAGAGAGATCGCGATGAAGTAACAAACTCTCTTCTAGTGTGCCAAAAACGGCTAAAGATCTCCGAAGGGAAGAGAAATTGGATAGGAGGCGGCTTGGTTAGTGCGGATGCCAACCTTGTGGCCAAGGACGAAGAGTTGGAAAGAATCTTGCATTCCAACCAAGAGCTCAAGAAGTTCGGCGAGCTAGCTATCGAAGCTCAACGGAAATGGAGGTTGAAGTTTCAAGAGAAAAATCAACAGCTCCAAGAAGTGGTCAAAGACTATAAAGAGCAGCTTCAAGCCGAACGCGTCCAACGGCGAAGACATGAGAGCCTTTCTCATCAAGGGAAGCTACATTGCAATCGCCTCGAGGCGGACATCAAGAAATTCGAAGAATATTTCGATAAGATTGCAAGAGAGCATGGAAATCACATTGCACGACTCCTCGATGAGATTAGACATGCAAATATCCAGCTAGCCCAGCGCAAGGAAATGATTGAGTTTGTATGGCAAGATGCCTCCCGACTAAGTGAGGACTTCACCAGATTAGTCGCATTCTCAAACTTAGTCATCGCCGAGCTTCCGAAGAAACTTGCAAAGGCCGAGATGGTCGTGCCGTACTTTGTCATCCCTACGGAAATCCAGGAATTTATGAAGTTCTGCAAGGACACATTAGATTTCTATAGGGAGGAAATAGGCAAGGCCGAAAGGCGAGCGGCTATTTGATTTGTATTAGCATTAGTTACACTTTGTAATCTCAATGTTATTCAATCAAATATATATTTTGACAATGTTAATTTTCCGGTTTCTAATACTTTTAATTGCTAATATTAATTGCTCACTTTTAAATTTCCTTATAAAGCAAAGCAAAATTTTTTCATGCATACATCATTCATTATCATGCATACGGTCATCCTCGAGTCCAAACTCATTTCCCTTTTCTTATCCTCAGGATTTCTTATAATCCAAATTGAGTCTTCAGTGTTTGCATTCTCTCCGCAACACTACGCGTCTTCTCGTGAGGAAAAGTGGCTCATTATCCCGAGGCAACTCACTCCTACAATACCCGAGCGACCCTAAAGAGGAAAATGGAAAACCTCGAGCAAGAGAATCAAGATCTTCGTGAAGAAGTAACATCTATGAGAACGGAAATGGAAAAACTAACAGAGTTAGTGAAACTACTAGCAGCCGCACAAATCCCGGCACCTCCTCCTCCCTCTAGCTCTCAAGCTCCAGCACTAGCTTCCACTTCAACACCGACCTTACATGATGGAACTCAGCGCTACACTAAACCCCCCGGTTGCACATGGGGTATGCCATTTGAGTTCGGCGAAGAGTCCGTCCCTATTCCTACTACCTTTCAAGAAACCCCGGTCATTCAACCCGAGGTTACCTTTACCCAGGCTGCTGCGGCCTTCACTACACCAGTGGTTCATACCACTCAAGAGGATTACGGGCCTATCTTTCATGCCGAAAGTTTAGGCGCCCAGGATAGGATGGCGGATTTCCTTGAAAAATTCAATGAGATGCAAAAGGAGATTAAAGCCCTCCGAGGGAAAGATTTATTCGGGAAGGACGCCCATGATCTCTGCCTAGTACCCAACGTCAAGATCCCTCCTAAATTCAAGGTCCCGGATTTTGAAAAGTACAAAGGGAATACTTGCCCGCAAAGTCACTTGGTAATGTACGCAAGGAAGATGTCGACACAAACCGACAACCATCAGCTGCTCATTCATTATTTCCAAGATAGCTTAACCGGTGCCGCTTTAAAGTGGTACATGGGTTTGGATAGTACCAAAATCCAAACCTTTAATGACTTGGGAGAGGCGTTTGTCCGCCAGTACAAATATAATTTGGACATGGCCCCGGACCGGGACCAACTCCGGGCTATGGCCCAAAAGGACAAAGAGACCTTTAAGGAGTACGCACAAAGATGGAGAGAGATAGCGGCTCAGATTAACCCGTCTCTAGAAGAAAAGGAAATGACCAAGATCTTTTTAAATACCCTTGGTTCCTTTTACTATGAACGAATGGTTGCCAGTGCGCCAAGTGACTTCACCGAGATGGTAAGCATGGGCGTACGTTTGGAAGATGCGGTCCGAGAAGGACGCTTAATAAAGGAAAGTGCTCCGTCTAGTAGCACAAAGAGATTCGGGGGTAGCTACCCAAGGAAGAAAGAGCAAGATATCGGCATGATTGGCCACGGCGGACCTCGTCAAGGGTACTCAGCATATCCGCATGTCTCTGCTATCTCACCTGCCATCTCTACACCTCCAAATTACCAAGTTCAAGTCCCGCAAAGATCTCTCCCTCAATATCAGCAATCCTATCAACAACAACATCCGCAAAATCCACAACAATCATACCAGCAGCCCTGCCCACAAGGTCAGCAGCAGTTCCGACCTCAAGCACCTCAACAGCCCTTCAACCATCAGAATCGCCCAAGAGCGGCATTCGATCCGATACCCATGAAGTACGCGGACCTGCTCCCGGCTTTACTTGCGAGAAATCTCGTACAAACAAGAGCACCACCTCCCGTACCGAGTGAATTACCTCCATGGTATCGACATGACCTTACATGCGCATACCATCAAGGGGCATCAGGCCATGATGTTGAACGTTGCCTTGCTTTAAAGAATGAGGTCCAGAAGCTAGTCCGTACCAAAGTGTTGACCTTCAAGGACTCAAACCCAAATGTCCAAACTAACCCGCTGCCGAACCATGGTTCCTCAATCAACATGGTTCAAGAACACCAAGGAACCCATCCTATTTTGAAAGTCCAAAACATCAGGACTCCTTTGGTTCCATTACACATCGGAATGTGTAAAGCAGCTATGTTCGAGCACGATCATGCTAGGTGTGAAGAGTGTTCAGTAAGTCCTCAAGGATGTATGCAAATCCAAAATGACATACAAGGACTAATGGACAAGAAGGAGCTCGTTGTCATCAAAAAGGACGAAAGTGTATGTGTCATAACTCCGGAGTTTGATATTCCGGAACATTTGGAGGTAGCCTTCAGCAGCCAAGAGCCTGCCACTACTCCACTTGTAATATGTTTGCCAGGGCCTGCCCCGTACACTTCCAACAAAGCGGTTCCTTATAAGTACCTTGCAACCATGAAACAACGACCAAGAGACGCCTATTCCTCCCTTAGCCCCTGTCGATAATATCACGGACAGCAGTAAAGTGTTAAGGAGCGGACGTGTTCTTCCCACAATAGTCCAAGAGAAGGTCAGCACCCCGGTGTTTAAACCGAAGCCAACCCAGGACCCCTGCACAAGCAAAGAAATGGGTCAATCCAGTGGGGTAAACGCCGATTCGGATCTCGATGAAGTATTGAAGCTAATCAAGAAGAGCGAATACAAGGTCGTGGATCAGTTGTTGCAAACGCCTTCCAAGATCTCTATGTTATCCTTATTGTTGAACTCCGACGCACATAGAGAATCATTGATGAGGGTCTTGGACCAAGCCTTTGTAGAGCACGACATAACCCTCGGCCAATTCGGAGGCATTGTCGGAAACATCACTGTTTGCAATAGCTTAAGCTTTAGTGATGAGGAACTCCCGGAGCAAGGAAGACACCATAATTTGGCATTACATATATCGGTAAACTGCAAGTCGGATGCGTTATCAAATGTACTTGTAGACACCGGCTCTTCATTGAACGTAATGGCCAAAACAACCCTTGACCAGCTTTCTTACCAGGGGACCCCCATGAGGCAAAGTGGGGTAGTGGTTAAAGCCTTTGATGGCTCGAAGAAATCAGTGATCGGTGAGGTGGATTTGCCTATTACCATCGGACCGTCTGTCTTCCAAATAACCTTCCAAGTAATGGACATACAAGCAGCGTATAGTTGTTTGTTAGGTCGACCATGGATCCACGAGGCCGGAGCAGTGACATCCACACTGCATCAAAAACTGAAATTTGTGAAGAATGGGAAGCTAGTTACAGTGGGAGGAGAGGAAGCTCTGTTAGTCAGCCATCTGTCGGCTTTCTCGTTCATCGGTGCTGATATCGTTGACGGGACATCATTCCAAGGTCTTTCCTTAGAAGATGAGAGTGCCACAAAGAAGGAAGCGTCCATGTCTTCTTTCAAGAGCGCACAAAGAGCAGTGCAAGATGACTTACTCCCGGATTGGGGAAAGACAATAAGTCTGCCGGAGCGTAAGCATAGAGAAGGTTTAGGTTTCACTCCAACTACGAGAGTTGCCGAACCAAACACTAACATTGAACCGCTCGAGAACATCTTTCGTAGCGCCAGCTTCATTCACTCCGCAAAGGAAACCAACGCCATCACTGAAGATGGGCCGGAAGAAACAGCACCTGTCCATGTAACGCCCGGAGGAGCTTGTCGCAATTAGGTTGCTATCGATGTTCCCTCTGTTATCCAGTCTTCAAAGTAATGTGTTTGTCTATTTTATCTTTTTCAAAAAAAAAAACCCTTTCGCCTCGCCCGGAGCGAAAGGAGACTCATGTAGGGCTTGTTTAATATACTATCATCAAATAATAAAAATCGTTGTTTCTATTACAACTTCCACGTATTTATACGTTGTCTTTTTCTTTTTATTTTAAAAAAAAAAACCCAAAAACCTTTTCTTTTAATTTCAAAGAGTCTGCATTTTTCATCTTTTACTAAAATCAATCATCCATCACATGCAGACTAAGCGCCCATAAACCTGTCGAACACCTTAGCCCTAGGCTCCCTCCAAACTTTGAATTCCCTGTTTACGAAGCGGAAGAGGAAGAGGATGAAGAGATCCCGGATGAGATCAAGCGCCTACTAGAACAAGAGAGGAAGACCATTCAGCCTCACAAGGAAACAATAGAGGTCATCAACTTGGGTTCCGAAGAGGAAAAGAAAGAGGTTAAGATAGGAGCGTTATTGGATGCGCCCGTCAAAGAGAAAATAGTCAAGCTTCTTGAAGAGTATGTGGATATCTTTGCATGGTCATATCAAGATATGCCAGGATTGGATCCTGAGATCGTGGAGCACCACTTACCTCTAAAACCGGAATGTTCGCCAGTCAAGCAGAAATTGAGGAGAACTCGCCCTGACATGGCTCTTAAGATCAAGGAGGAAGTGCAAAAGCAGATTAATGCAGGATTTCTCGTTACCTCGGAATATCCTCAATGGTTGGCCAACATAGTGCCAGTTCCCAAGAAGGATGGTAAAGTCAGAATGTGTGTCGACTATCGAGATTTAAACAAGGCTAGTCCGAAGGACGACTTCCCGTTACCTCACATTGACATATTGGTTGACAACACCGCCAAATCCAAGGTTTTCTCCTTCATGGACGGTTTCTCAGGATATAATCAGATTAAAATGGCTGTTGAAGATAGAGAAAAAACGTCTTTCATTACGCCTTGGGGCACCTTCTGCTATCAATTGATGCCTTTTGGCCTAACGAATGCGGGTGCTACCTACCAAAGGGGCATGACTACTCTCTTCCACGACATGATACACAAAGAAATCGAAGTGTATGTCGATGACATGATTGTCAAATCAAGAACGGAAGAAGAACATGTCGAGTATTTGTTAAAGATGTTTCAACGCCTGAGAAAGTATCGGCTACGCCTGAACCCCAACAAATGTACGTTCGGCGTGAGATCAGGAAAACTCCTAGGTTTCATTGTCAGCCAAAAGGGTATCGAGGTAGATCCCGATAAGGTCAAAGCTATCAGAGAAATGCCTGCTCCTCAAACTGAGAAGCAAGTAAGGGGATTTCTAGGACGCTTAAACTACATCTCTAGATTCATATCCCATATGACAGCCACTTGTGGACCCATCTTCAAACTGCTCCGCAAAAATCAAGAAGTGGTATGGACAGAAGATTGCCAAAAAGCTTTTGATAGCATCAAGGAGTACCAGCTAGAACCTCCAATACTCATTCCTCCAGTCGAAGGAAGAACATTGATCATGTACTTAACCGTATTGGAGGACTCCATGGGTTGTGTACTCGGACAACAAGATGAGACCGGTAGAAAAGAGCACGCCGTCTACTACCTAAGCAAGAAATTTACGGACTGTGAGTCCCGATACTCTCTACTCGAAAAGACTTGCTGCGCATTAGCCTGGGCTGCTAGGCGTCTTCGCCACTACATGCTTAATCATACTACTTGGTTGATATCCAAGATGGATCCAATCAAGTACATTTTTGAAAAACCCGCCTTAACCGGAAGGATCGCCCGTTGGCAAATGTTGTTGTCAGAATACGACATCGAGTATCACACTCAGAAAGCTATCAAAGCCAGCATTCTCGCTGACCATTTGGCTCATCAACCAATTGAGGATTATCAACCAATCAAGTTTGACTTCCCCGATGAAGAAATCATGTACCTAAAGATGAAGGATTATGACGAGCCACTATTCGGCGAAGGTCCAGATCCCGAATCTAAATGGAAGTTAATCTTTGATGGAGCTGTCAATGTCTATGGCAACGGAATTGGAGCGGTCATCGTCACCCCTGAGGGCAAGCATCTCCCTTTTGCTGCAAGACTATCGTTCGACTGTACAAACAATATGGCAGAATATGAAGCTTGTATCTTAGGAATTGAGGAAGCCATCGACCTAAGAATCAAGAACCTCGACATTTATGGAGACTCAGCTCTTGTGATTAATCAAATCAATGGAGATTGGGAAACTCGCCACACCGGCTTGATCCCTTACAAAGATTACGCAAGACGCTTGCTAACCTTTTTCAACAAAGTCAAGTTGCATCACATCCCTCGAGACGAGAATCAAATGGCGGATGCTCTAGCAACCTTGTCTTCTATGTATGAGGTCAGTCGCCGGAATGAAATCCCAACAATCAAGGTTCAACACCTAGAAAGGCCCGCACATGTATTTGCAGCCGAAGCAGTCGTAGATGACAAACCATGGTTCCATGACATCAAGTGTTTCCTCCAAAAGCAGGAGTACCCGCATGGGGCATCCAACAAGGATAAGAAAACTCTGCGAAGATTAGCCGGCAACTTCTTTTTAAACGGAGAAGTTTTATACAAGAGGAATTTTGATATGGTGTTGCTCAGATGTGTTGATAAACAAGAAGCGGACCTCATAATGCATGAAATACATGAAGGCTCCTTCGGAACCCATTCTAGTGGGCACACAATGGCTAGGAAAATCTTAAGAGCCGGGTATTACTGGATGACCTTGGAAAGCGATTGCTACAAGCATGCCAAGAAATGCCACAAATGTCAAATCTATGCGGACAAGATCCACATGCCACCAACGGCTCTGAATGTCCTCTCATCACCATGGCCTTTCTCCATGTGGGGCATTGACATGATTGGTAGGATCGAACCCAAAGCTTCTAATGGACATCGCTTCATCTTAGTAGCAATCGACTACTTCACCAAATGGGTTGAGGCTGCATCATATGCCAACGTCACCAAACAAGTGGTGGTCCGATTTATTAAGAATCATATCATATGTCGATATGGTATTCCCAACAAGATCATCACGGACAATGGGACCAACCTAAATAACAAAATGATGAAGGAGCTATGCAAGGAGTTCAAGATCGAACATCATAACTCTTCTCCTTATAGACCTCAGAAGAATGGTGCAGTTGAAGCTGCAAACAAAAACATCAAGAAAATAGTGCAAAAGATGGTAGTCTCATACAAGGATTGGCATGAGATGCTACCATACGCCTTGCACGGATACCGTACTTCAGTACGTACGTCGACAGGAGCAACCCCTTTCTCTTTAGTGTACGGCATGGAAGCAGTGCTCCCCGTAGAAGTCGAAATCCTGTCATTGAGAATCTTGATAGAAGCTAAATTGTCAGAGGCTGAATGGTGTCAAAACAGATACGATCAGTTGAATTTAATTGAGGAGAAACGCATGACAGCCTTATGTCATGGACAACTGTACCAACAAAGGATGAAACAAGCTTTTGACAAGAAAGTCCGTCCTCGGGAAATCCAAGAAGGAGACCTCGTGCTCAAAAGGATCCTATCCTTTCAACCTGACTCTAGGGGCAAATGGACGCCTAACTATGAAGGCCCTTATGTCGTCAAGAGAGTATTCTCCGGAGGAGCCTTGATTCTCACGACAATGGACGGCGAGGATTTTCCGCGTCCCGTGAACTCCGATGTAGTCAAGAAATATTTTGTCTAAAAACAAAAGAATAGCTCGGTAAGTCGAAAACCTGAAAGGGCGGCTTAAGCAAAAAAGAGCGTCTCGGTGGACTGAAAACCTGAAAGGGCGGTCCAGGCAAAAATTAGAGACATAAAACAGAAATAGCTATCCTGATAGGTCAAGCATCTGAAAGGATGACCTATGCAAAAATTAAGGATCAAAAGACAAGGTAACTACATCGGATTGGTCGTGATCTACTCGGGGCACATCAATTGTCTGAAGATTCCGAATCGGAAGCATCCAGACAGGGAATTCAAAGTTATTAGGGATACTAGTGGCCATCGTGTTCAATGTACCCTTCCCTTTTATATTTACCTTTTTAGACTTTGTAAGATTTGTGGAACCACGCCTTTGACAGGCTACCACCCCTTTAATAAATTTCATTTCCCAACATGACATTCTTTACATTTTTTGTCAAATCCCTTCCATTCATTTTTATTCTTGATGATAGTATTTCAAAAAAACAAAAAAAAAAACTTTTTCAAAATTTATTGCATGAGTCTTTTATTTTTATCCAATAACAAACACATTCCTTTTCGAACTTGCGAATATTCGGAGTGAACATCGATGTCTATCCTTAAAGCAGATAACGCTTCGCAGGCCGAGCATGGTCAATCGCAAAAAGGAATTCCCCAACAGAATCCTCGGCGAATTAATCGAAAATTCCCCAGTGAGTTAAGAGCCCGAAAGGACAATTCAGGCAAAGACTTGCCAAAGCGTAAGCATCCCCAGCGGAATCACCAGTTCTTCTCCCCAGCGGGTTAGCACAATCCCCAGCGGATTAACAAACTCCCCAGGAAGTCAATCTTTGTCCTATTCTCAAAAGCCCAATTACCATTGGCATCGAAGGCTGGATATCGATCATGCTTCCAAAATGATCCTTATATCCCCATCGAATTCACAAGTGAAGCCCAATCTTATTGGCATACCCCCCAGTGGAGTCTTACATCATCCAAGCCCGACTTTGCTCGGCATTCAAATCATAATCCCCCAGCGTCCCACGTGACGTCTGTCATCCCCCAGGTCAGCATAATTCATGCATCATATCATAATCATTCATTAGCATGCATCTCATATTCATATCATGCATTTCCCACAACAAACAGTCGAGTGTCATCCCCAGTTTGTCTGGTCTAGGGATGTCATCCTCATTTTCGCCAAGCGATAGTTCTTTAGGGAATAGCTTGTGCAAGTTTTTCATTGTATCCAGGGGCAATTCCTTAACAAACAAGTTGGGTATCCCCAGTACAAGTCCATCCCTCACATGACGTCCTCAGTGATAGTCATACATTCATGCATTCATACATATGCATACAGCATATCATACATGGTTGTTCTAACCATCATGAGTCTCACCAAACAATCGCGAGCAATTCGTGAATTCTTTTTTCCAAGTGTCATCCCCAGTCTGTCTGGTTCAGAGATGTCATCCTTTTCCGCCAAGTGGCAGTTCAAACGAACAGCTTGCGCGTCTTTTTGTCAAGTCTTTACGCCAAGTGGCAGTTCTTTAATGAACAGCTTGTGCGTACTCCCCAGTGTTGTGCCAAGTGGCAAGTTCTTCAATGAACAGCTTGTGCATTCTTTCTCCCTGATTGAAGGGGCATTTTTTTGTAAGGAACGGCTCGTCAGCCGCATCCCCAGTATCGTCAGTGGCAAGTTCGGTAACCATCCGAACAGCTGACATCTTTCATTTTATTTTTCTGTCGTCAATGGCAAGTTCGGCAACATCCGAACAGTTGACATTTTATTTTTCTGTCGTCAATGGCAAGTTCGGCAACATCCGAACAGTTGACATTTCTTTTTCCTGTCGTCAATGGCAAGTTCGGCAACATCCGAACAGTTGACATTTTATTTTCCTGTCGTCAATGGCAAGTTCGGCAACATCCGAACAGTTGACATTTCTTTTTCCTGTCGTCAATGGCAAGTTCGGCAACATCCGAACAGTTGACATTTCTTTTTTCCTGTCGTCAATGGCAAGTTCGGCAACATCCGAACAGTTGACATTCTTTTCATTCTTTTGTCGCCAGTGGCCAGTTCGGCAACAACCCGAACAGCTGGCATTTACCTTTTCATTCTTTGTTGTCAGTGGCAGTTCGGCGACAACCCGAACAGCTGACACTTATCCCCGGTATGGTCTTCTTTTTTATCGTCTTTGCATCCATGTTTACATTACAAGCATTCATAACATTTGCATACATGCATTTATAGCATTTGTAATTCATGAAAATATTTAGTCAAAAAATGGCGTACTCTATATTTAAGTCTCTTCGGCCCATCCATTTCAAATTTCACTTTCAACCTCCGGGACGAAGAAACTTAAATAGGGGCATCTGTCATACCCCATTTTTTGACTTATATTTTTTATGTGTTTTATTTGTTATTATCTCATTATTTATTTTTACCTTTTATTATTTTATTATTGCTATAATATTTTATTTGCATTTTATCATTTTCATTATTAAGCATTACTATTATCATCATCATTATCCTTAATATTATTAATGTTATTGTTATTCTATTTTTCTTTAATAATATCATTATTATTTTATTACTATTAGTTTTATCTTTTAATATTATTAAGTTTTATTTATTATCATCATTTTTATTATTATTGTCATTTACTATTTTATTTGTTTTCATTATCAATTGCATTTTTGCATTTATCATTATCATTATTATTTATTTTTACTCATTTTTCACCTTTTTATATTTAATTACAAAAAATAAAAAAAAAAAGGGGAGTTCGCAGTGCGAAATCACCTTCGCACTGCGACCTCTGCGAAATTTATGCAGAATTTTGTATATAGGTTTATCCTTTTTGCTTTCAACTACAATTGTTGTTATTAGCATTATTACTTTTATTCTTGCTATTTTGTGACTGATTTGGTGCAGCAAGGCAAGAATTAATGTGTGACATTAAAGGTAAAAGGAAAGAAGGATTTTCTTCCAACCTCTCATGTGATCAAACAAATTGGCTATCCTTGGTCAGCTTTTGTCCCTCCAAATTGACCCCTCACCCAACCTAAGCTTGCCAGCCAGCTGCTTGATCCCTTTCCTTCCCTTTTTCCCTGCCAAAACCAGTCAATCACAAGTGGTTTTTGTTGCAAAAAGGCTGTTTGATGTGCCCTGTTTTGACTTGGATTTCTCCTCCCACACATAAGCCCACATGCTCATTTTGCTTCCCCCAATCTCCCTGTACATGGCAGTACACGTTTTGATTGCTTGACCTTCCAAGATTGCAAGGATTGATCCCAAGAATCATCCCTTTTGCAGCTGCCCTGTTTTACAGTTTTTTACCATCATTACCTTCTAGAATTAATGGCATTTGTGGCTGAGATCAGTCAAGACCTTGCCCCTTGGCACAAGGCAAAGCAAGTTCTATCCATTAGCATTAAATGCAAAGTGTTCTAGCCTGAATTTAGCCCAAATCAGCTAGTGTTTTAGGATTTTGTTCATCATTGTTCATCATTACAAAGATTTGCATTTTGGCCTATAAAAGGAATGCCAAGGCCCAAGGATTAAGCACCAGTTGAAATCACAAAAAAACAGACCAATTCAGAGAGCCAATACACACGAAATTCATACCAAATCTCCCACATTGCAACAACAAAATCAGTTCATACACAAAGCCAAAATCAACTAGAACCTTGTTCTTAACCATCAATCAAGCAAGCAAGCCACTCCAAAACTACTGCTGAAGCATTGCTAGGAGTTCTGTAAGTCTCCTTTAATCCTTATTTTGCATTGTGTTTGCTGCTTTCATCCTTTGTTTTGTCCAATTTTGCTTTGTGAACAAAAACCCCTTTTGAAACTCAAAAAGGACCTCAAAGGGGCCAAGCTTTAAAACTGTAATTTTCCACCCCTTTTTCTTCCATTTTGTCAAGCTTTTTAACCTCCTTTAGGTTCTGAATCTTGCTTAGAAGCAGTTTCTGAACTTCTGTTCAGAAACAGCTTCTGAGTTTGAAAATCCGCATACTTCGCAGAGCAAAGTATTGCTCGCACTGCGAACACACCAAAACCTGACTTCGCAGAGCCAAGTTCTGGTTGCTCTGCGAAGTATATGAAACTCAGAACATGAATCAGGCATTCAAATGTCAAATTTTTGGGATTCTAGCCCTTGATTCAGAACCTAAAGAGGGTTAAAACCATTTTGGTCCAAATCCAATTCATAATCATGCACAACTTTGAAGATTTCACAAGTTCGTGCGACAAATTATGAGTAACTTGTGAAACAAGTTATGTTCTTTAATATTTTCAAAACCAAGTTTAAGCAACAAGCTAAGTTCGTACATTTCAAAACAAACTTGAACAACCATGTTGTTCATGATTTTCAATCCAAACGCGAACTTAAGCCGAGCTTGCTCATTCTTTTTAAAACCAAGCTCGAATCGAGCCAAACTTGTGAACTTTCCAATTTTTGTGCGTTCTTATGTTTGTGTTTGTCATTCAAACTTGAACTAAACTCGTTCTTGAGTTTCAATAACTTAAGCAACAAGTAACGTTCATGATTTTTAATAAAATCGAACAACAAATTTGTTCGTGTTTTCTTTTCTTTTACAACTTTCCTTTTAAAGCTTTGGTTCCCTTCGAGGTTTCTCCGAGTGACAAAACCAAACTTGAATGAAACGGGAATGGCTTGACGTATGTCTCCCCAAACCTCGGTTGCACGAATGCGTGACGTATGTCTCGTCGCTCGGGCAATCGTCATTCCACCCTTGACGCGTCTAGCACGCTAAACCTTCCCTTGGCCCCCTTGTGGCCATTTTTATCCTTTTTCTTGGCCCTCGTGGTCAATCCGAACCTTTCGCGCCTTGCGCGTTTATTTTAAACCTTTTTTCGCCTCAGTGCGTTTGTCTTTTATTCCTTTTAAAACATTCACGCCTTGCGCGAGCTTATCGCCTAGCGTCCATCTTTCACCATTTTAAAACTTTGTACGTCTTCGTACGTTTTTAAAACCTTTGTTCAAGTCCGAGTGGAAAACTTTTTTTCATCAAATCATTTACTTTTATGCATTGTCGTCAGTGGCCAGTTCGGCAACAACCCGAACAGCTGACATTTACTTTTATTTGCTTGTCGTCAATGGCCAGTTCGGCAGCAACCCGAACAGTTGACATTTACTTTCATTACTTTTTTCCTTTTTTAAAAAATTTTTCGCTTGGACGCGATCAAATCTTTTTTAACTAAAACGAACCAACATACAAACATTTTCTACCAAAGAACTACGTACGCTTTGAATTCTTCGACTACCGGGAGATACGTAGGAGCAAGATCGACATCTTGTCAAGCCCATTAATAAAAAACCTGTTTTTCCCTTTCGTTTGTTTTTATCTCTTTCTTCATCTCGCATTATGTTTTTTATATATTTCCTTTTATACATGTATAAACACGTAAGTAAAACATCGAAGCATTTTAAGCCTAAGCCGACTAAGAGGTTCCCGTTGAGTACAACGGATGTGAGGGGTGCTAATACCTTCCCCTCGCATAATCGACTTTCGAACCTAAAATCTTTTCTCAAGGTAATTTAGAACTTTTTTCCTTTTTTCCCCGAAAAATTAAAAGTTCAGTCGTAATTTAGAATTAGTGATTCAATGCTAGTCCATAGCTTGACATCCGAAATTCGACGCGACACACAAGATTTAAATTTGTTCTTTTATTAATCTAAGTTTTCATAAAACTCTATTAATAAAATAAACAATTCAACTTCGAGAAGCTTGCTCCATTCCATACATGAATTTTGTAATATATGTACCTTTCTAGCATCCGATTAACGAAACCCTACATATATGTCAAATACATATATAAGGTCATTCCAATTAAGGAATGCAACCTCGTTATCCATCCTCCAGAATGTGTATTATAAAACAATGGCAAATGGAATCGTTAGATTTAAGAATTATCATGATGTAATGGTTTCATCACGATTTGCATCATGATTTTGCAGGAAACCGTCTACGATCAATCATATCTTAAAGGTATTCATAATACCATCCATGTTAGTTTTATATAAGAAAACCCACATTCATCTTATGAGTCGTACTCATTGGATGATATAACCAATATCCATATATGGTTTGTGTACATGGACTCTATATAAGATCCCATGGCATCTAGCCACTTCTCAAAATTCAGGTCATTTAAGACCTTCTAGTAAGTCGGGGCTCATCTTCCATGAGTATCATATCACCTTTTTGAGTCATGACAAAATCATGTTTTTCATCCTTGTGATATGTCATATCAGACTCATCTAGATCTTGTGCTACTCGAACTAGTGATTTAACAACAACCCTTTGTTGAATCAGTTCATGTTCCATTCTTAGTGAAACATGTATTTTGTGGTACTTGACTTAATTCAAGTTCTACATCACTCCCACTGGCTCTTGCAGAGACACACTACTTCAAGAGGAATACTCCAGATCCAGAGACAAACGACTTTTGTCATATAAAGTGATGTACAATTAGTATCCCTTATTTTTCCTTAGGGTACCTCCACAAATATACATTTGTCTAATTTGGAATATAGTTTATCTAATAAACTTTATAACCCCAAATTATCATAAAGTCAGACTAGGTATTCTTACCTCCATATCTAATATGGTGTCTTTATAATTACCTCAATTGGAACTTATAGTGGGGAAAGAATAACTGTAATTTAATCAATTTCAAGAGTCATGGAGTTATAATCGAACTATTTTAGATCGAGTCATGTCAAACATGAAGCGATATAAATTATCAATTTACTCCTTAATTAAGTATTAACCATCATGACATACTCATATGATCTTTATACTTTTCAAAATTATTCCTTTACTCCATCGTTGAACTCTTTGAACCAATTCAAAGATTTCTAACTCGTGTCAAACACATATTTACATTTACTAATCTAATCAGTAATGTAAATGAAGTAAGAGAAATAAATATCTCTAGCAAATGTGTTTGGTGATCCATATACATCATATGTATATTGATTCGAATAAATCAGATGTTCTCTAACACTGAAATATTTTAAAGGCGGAACTCATATCCTTCAAATGATAAGATATCAAATGAGTCTAATAGTCCATATTCATGGAATCTGAAATTGTGAATCACACTTCTTTGCGACAATAATGCCGATGATATACAAAAGGTCCAAATCTCATTTGATCCTTTCCTCATATGTCATAGACCAGCTTATCAAGATCATGGAACTCAAATCCATTATTTGATTAGCACACTTGTATAGCAAACATTATTTGGATAATAGGACAACGTTTGTCTTTTATTCAAGTACACAATCATTCTCTTGTCGATACAAGATATATAGTTTAATGCTTCTATTTTATGGAATTTAATAACAATTATTTGGTTCCATATCAAGTTAAATTTAAGTCCAAACATTAGCTTCTATGTCAATGAAACAATTTGTTCCATTCTAGACATAGGTGGACTTCACTTATAGTTAATGTCTTATTTCCTTTAAAAACTCTATTTCAACAAATATGAGATCAATCATCAAGTATCATATACTTATGATGCAGAAGTAGAAATTTAACCTTATATAACCATATGGGCAAAAAAGAAGTCTTACCTCTTTCTTATATTTTGACTCTTTTCAAAACATTAACAATTTTTCTTGTACTTGAGAACAATTCTCAATTCTTGTACCAATTCAGAAACTCCTTTCTGAAGATTTTGTTCTTTATAAGAACATTTAACAGTATAATAAAATAAATGTATCATGATTTAAAAAACATATTTAATTAGGTCTTTAATTAAATATGCTCCCACTATTTTACTCAAAACAAATGACCTTCAACATTTGATTCGGAAAATCTCATTGGAAGATTTTCTAGTGGGTTGAAATCCATATTTCACTTCGTTTTAAGTCAGCGAGGGCTGATCCCCCAAAACTTAGCTATTTAGGTAGGAACTCCTTCCAATTGTATCTCATACAACTTTCAAACCATTTGGGCGAGTAACTCCTTACTCTAATCTATCATATAAATGTTCCCAAACATTGCTTCTAAATATATTTTAATCTTATTAAAATAATTTAGTTAAGTTAGACCCAAAGAATAACAGTCGGGTAAATGGAATTACCTCACCGCAACTTACTAGTATAGAAAGTGCACTTCGCTAGGGCGAACCCACACTATTCGAGACTAGTCTTGAAGGGTGCTATCCTTTGGAAAGCAATTAACTTAATATTCTATTTGAAGTTAATATATTTTTTAATCTTATTAAAATAACTTAGTTAAGTTAGACCCAAAGAATAACAGTCGGGTAAATAGAATTACCGCACCTCAACTTACTAGGTATAGAAAGTGCACTTCGCAGAGGCAAACCCACACATTTCGATATTAGTCTTGAAGGGTGTTATACTTTGGAAATCAATTAACTTCAATTCTATTTGAAGGATTTTTATTAAGTTTGATCTCATCGACATGTGTATCTCATACACATGTCTCTAGAAATGCATGACATTCATGCTCATATTTAGCAAGTATATAAAACATTTAAAACATACATGCTAACATACATCTAAAACGCGTTAAGCATACACATCATACATGCGCTTGATTAAACATATATTTCATGCATCACATACATAAAATAAATTTGGTAGGCTGGTTATGACCTCCTAACGCGTAAGAATTAAATAAACTACTTTATTACAATTCTTTGACCCACGAGCAAGCTTAAAAAATTTCTCCATCGGAATCATCTTTTGGCGTCGTCTTCTCTTCAACTTGAGCAATTACATTATTTAACATTTAAATAAAATAAATAAATGACACGACACGCAGGTCGTATTTAAATAAAATAAATCACGACACGCAGGCCGTATTTAAATGAAATAAACTATGACACGCAGGTCATATTTAATTTAAATGAATAAACGCCAAAATAAACTAAGGTCATAACCATATACCTTAAACTTAATGATAAATAATAATAACTATTTATTATTATTATCATTAAACAGTTTTAGAGTCAATCAAGATTTGGAAATAATATTTTGACCGAGATATATGCCATATAAAATTGATTCATATATATAAACATATACTTTGAAACTATTTTCAAAGTCAATCGGGTCATAAATAAAATTAAAATATGCAAATATTATGACCAAATCTAAAAGATCATATCCGATATTGAAACTCTTTCAATATCATGATTCTTTTAAATTAGAAACAAATTATGTTAACATCGTGCAAATCTTTTAAATAAATTCAAAATCATACATGACATTGAAACTATTTCAAATCATGACATTTTAATTTTACTATCAAATAACGATCGTTTACTACCATTTCAAACAACTTTTGAAAAACAATCCAAAAAGGTAGAATTTTTATTTATTTAATTACAGTAATATTGACACTCAATAATTATTATAATTAAATCTGCTTTATTTAGGCAATCAATCTGTTTCCAAAACAAATTATGGTGCTAAAATTATGCAAATATTTTACTACCAAATTCAAAAGATCATATTTGATATTGAAACTTTTCAAAATCATGATCCTTTTAAATTGGAAATGAATTAAACTAAAGATATGAAAATCTTTAATTACCAAATTCAAAAGACCATACCTGATATTGAAACTCTTTCAAAATCATGATCTTTTAAATCTACCTTTCTCCAATTGAATTAATTAATTAAACATTATGATCGATCACACCACGCAGATCACACTACATCAATAGTTTCAAGGATTGTTTGTTTAGCATGAACAATCGGATCTTTGATGCTTCACCAGATTCAGATATCGAAGCTCAATCTCACGAATTGTTCAAATTCACAACAATCTTTCGAAAACAATCGACGAATGATACAACCATAATAATACAACTCTTGTATAGTTAGGTAACCTAATACGACGATCAAACATCAATAGTTTTAACAATTGTTTGTTCAGTATGGACAACCGGATCTTTGATGCTTCACCAGAATCGGATATCGAAGCTCAATCTCACGAATTGTCTACAAATTCACAATCAATCATATAAAACATATTGAACGAATGACACAATCAATATATCACATATATTGATGTCGTATCAGAATCATATATCACATATATGATATCGATCAATCAATTTTAATTAATATTTAGTAAAATAATTTTACAAGATTAATTTCAAAATAAATATGAAACATTTATTTATACATATCACATATATACAAAATATGTTCTGATTTTATTTCAAAATTAAATCAATAACCCTTATCAATTTTAATTAGTTTGACTCATGCGCTGGATTTAGTGATATCCAATATCACGTTTCCTTTCAAAATCGAAACTATATGCTAATCAATTTCAATCATATTAAAACTGATAAAGCATCAAATCATGTTACGGAACCAACATATTTGAATTCAATGATTTAATCAGAACCAAAAGCTCTGATACCACTGAAGGGATTTAAAGAGGGGTTTTTCAAAAAATTTAATCCTCTTAGCGGAACAAATCCCATTGAAACGGATCTTGATTAAATCATTAATCACAAATCAAACACATACTTAAACACTTTAAGGATTCATGTGTTTACCTCTTGAAGAGCAGAACCTTTGTGGCAAAATTGTTTCTGATCACGAGCAAAGCAATGTAGCGATGCCTCTATTCAGTCCACACGAACAGAACTTCTCCGATGACCGGTGCTAGCCAATTCCAATGGAGATTCAGAGATAGGGTTTAGAGAGCGGCGGCTAGGTTTCACAACTTTTGTGAATTAGGTTAAGTGTTTCAACAAAAGTCTATAATGCTTCACTACAAGGGTTCTATTTATAGAACCACTTGTGTGGTCAACAAGTCAAGCACTTAAATACACTGTATCCTATGGTGCACCATATTTCACTTAAACACACTGTACCTTACGATGGACCGCGTTTCTCAATTTCATAAATTAAATAATAAGTCATACTTAATTATTTAATTACTAATAAGTCCTACTTATTATTTTATAAATAAGTCTTACTTATTTATTTCTCTCATCTATCTGTCCTTTGTGTGTGACCCCTATAGGTTCCCGTAACGTTGGCAATGATATTAAAACACATATTTAATATTATAAACAGTGAGTGGTATCTAGCAACACATCACTGCTACCCAAGTGACGAGAATGTCATGTGATCTGACGAAACCTTTCTGTGATAATGATCATGTGTATAATTACCCTTTTGCCCTCATGTCTATATTGAACACAAGGCATAGACCGTGTCATCCTTGTCTAGTTCAATATTGGGCCCATAGACATTTCTCCTGTTATGTAGGAGGGGCAAATTCCATCTAGGTCACTCATGTCCCTCAGCATGATTCATGGAGTACCCATCAACCAACTTTATAGTCATCCTATTACAGACAACGTTTGAATGGTGATAAAGCACTCGACTCCTACATCTAGGGTACATAGTGGTTTCAGGTCAAAGGGTGGAATACACCACTATCACTATGAGAATATCTTATGACACTTTTCATAACTTTTACTATGTAGTATTCTCATGGTGGGTCAATCCAGTATAAATATTACTCCTAATATTTATACCTATGTGAAGACTTGATAACTCTTTATCTATGATCCGTGAGATGTGATCATCAGTCTACCCACATAATAGTCTCTATGCTTTAATGTTATCCCATTTCACAATAAAGCTTGACTACGGATACTTTAAGAATAATGTCCTTTCGTTTAATGGATCTCACGATTAAGTCACACTTAATGCTCCATTAAATGGACTAATTATTCTAGGGAATTTATTATTTTGAAACTAAACAAAAGAATAAATATAATGCCTTATATATATATATTCATAAATATATATATCAAAGTCATGATACAAGGCCAAATCCAATCAAAATAGATTGGCTATTAGGGCTTATTCCAACACCATTTGCCTAAAACTCTATCTTTTTTATCCATAGGCAAAAGCACTTTCCAAACCAAATCCCCTATGGAGAAAGACTTTGACTTAACCTTTTTATTATAAGCTTTTGCAACACGTTCCTTTTGTCTTAAAAGAACTTTTAATGCAGTCAATCTTTCTTCATCCAACATCATATTCCAATAATGATATGTAGGAATTTCCGTTTGTCTTTGAACTCTAGTTGATTGTAGACAAATTTCTACTGGCAAAATTGCATCATGACCAAAGGTTAGTCGAAATGGTGAAGAATTTGTTGATTCTTTTGGAGAATCGACAAGCCCATAGGACTTGACCCAAAGTTTTATGCCAATTCTTAGGTTTTTGACCCACATGTTTTTTAATCAAATTAATGATGATTTTTTTGGCTGCTTCGACTTGACCATTTGCTTGTGCATAATATGATGTCGAAGTTAATAATTTAACACCTGCTTGAGAGACAAATTCAACCATTTTTCAACCAGTAAAGACTGAACCTTGGTCTGTAGTTAATACCAAACCTATAAATAATATGGTTATGAATGAAACTAATAACTGCCTCTTGATCAACATTAGGCAAAGGAATATCTTCAATTCACTTAGTAAAGTAATATATTCCAACCAAAATATAATGATGGCCTTTTGATGAGGAAGGGTGAATTTCACCAATTAGATTCAAAGCCCAACCTCTAAATGGCCAAGGTTTTACAATTGAATGTAATTCACTTGCAGGTGCATGTTGTATCCCTGCATGTTTATGATATTCTTGACAACCTTTTGCAAACTCTATGCAATCTTTCAGCATAGTTGGCCAATATACCCCTTGTCGAAATAAAAGTCATTTCATTTTATGACCTGCTTGATGAGATCCACAAGATCCACTGTGTACACTGGAAACTGCCAAGTATGCCTCAATTTCACCAAGACATTTGAGCAAAACTCCTTAAGGAGTACTTTTTAAACAACTGATCATTTCCAATGATCACATAATTTAAAGCTCTACATTTAATCTTTCGTACTAACTATTCATGATGGATTCTCAAGATATTCGACAATTGGTTTTCGCCAATCATTGTTCGTCAAATTGTCAATGGCAAAAATTTCAAAAATTTCCAAGTTTTCAAAATCTGAATCACTTTCTCCATCTGCCCCCCAAGTTTTGGCATTGACAATTGTGTCAAGGAGAAATTTGTCGAAATCAATTTATCCTTGATTTCAATCAATTCTTGGAGTTGTAATTTGGGAACTCTATGGCCTGAGGGCAACTTGTGCCAGGTCATTGGCCTCTTGAATTTTCAATTCGAGGCACATGTTGGATATTAATAGAGTCGAAATGTTTTAACAATGAGTTAACAGTAACAAAATACATGATCAGATTTTCACTGATACATTTGTATTCTTTTGTTAATTGTTTCCCCACCAATTCTGAATCTTCCTTTATTTCGATATCTTTTGCCCCTAATTCTAACAGCATTTGTAATCATGTTATTAATGCTTCATATTCAGCCTCATTATTGGAGCAATAGCCATTTATTTTAAACTTGAATTTGGTCGGTATGTTTAAAGGAGAAATTATCAGTATACTAACTCTAGTACCATTTTTATGGCTAGAACCATCAAAATATAATGTTCAAGGCTTCTTATCCACATAACTTTGTGTTGCTTTGACCAAAGAATGGTCTACTATAAAATCATCAACAATTTGACCTTTAATTGCTTTCAAAGGTTGATAAGTTAGTGAATACTCAGTAAGTGCCAAAGCCCATTTTCCAATTCGACTATGCAAAATTGGTTTAGACAACATATGCTTTTTTTTAGCAATGACATCATATGCTTAATAACACCAAAATGCGAATAAACATAATCATCAATAGACTTTATATATTGCTTAAGTTTAGTACATGAAAAATACAGACATAGACACAATTTTTCAATAGGACTATATCTAATTTCAACATCATTTAAAACTCGACTAAGATAATACATGGCTCTTTCGACACTATTATCACCCTCTTGGGCTAACATGCTACCTATAGTCGAATCAGATGCTGAAATATACAATTTCATGTTCTTATTTTTAATTGGAGGCAATAAAATTGGAGGCTTTGTCAAATAATCTTTGATTGTGTTGAAAGCTTTTTACAGCATCAGCATCCTGGTTTCTATTCACCAAAATCATTGGAGGATTTCCAACATCTTCCATTTGGGCTACAGGTTCAAGTGGTCGAACTTGGGGAACATGTTATTGTCCCTGATTTCCCTCATTGTTGGCCTTTCACCTATTTGTAAAGGCCTGTGATTTTGGACTTGGGGAATTTGCTGATCCCTTACTTGGGCAGGGGCAAAAGAAATCTGTTATTTTCCCCATTTGTGTGGCTAACATTTGGTAACTTTGGTTTGTGTTCTAAATCATAGGATTGAACACTGTTCCAATTTGTTGTGTTAACATGTTACCATTTCATGGTTACTCTCATCCATCTGTTGTCTTAAAGAAATTAAAGAATAATTTGTCAAAGATGACAAAACATTTCGACCAGGAATGCTAGAACTTGAAGGCAAATGTGTGTTATATGATGTAAGCACAGTTGCATTATTTGCATATGTGGATGCACTTGTGTGCAGGCCAGCCATCATTGCTGTTGGCATGCCATATGGAAATTCCCCTGTGACCATGGACATAGTTAATTGTTGCATATAAATGAATCTATTACCCAACGAAGTTCTCACTTGATGATTAGGATCCCTAGGGGTCAAGGGAAAGATTATTGGTGGTGGCACAGAAGCCACATAATCAATTTGTGTCAATGCAGGGGCAGTTACCCCCATAACTGTCGAAACTGGCATGAGAGCATTTACTCCCATAGCAGTTGACACATTGGCATCCACTGTAGGAGCAGATGCCTGGGCAGATTGTGCATGTGAAGATTGATCATTATTTTGTGAAGATGATGCAGAAGTACTGGGACGAGCCATTTTTTTAGGGCTTTGCCACTTCTTAAATGCATGCACAAATAAAATTTTCCATAAAAGTTGATCAAAACGACTTAAAAATTTCCATAAACGCTTTTTCACAAGAACTCTCAGAAAAATTTAAAGTAATGAAATTTTCTTCCAAAAAATGCACAACACAGGGTCCCACTGGGCATGCCAATTTGTTTACCGGTGTTGTTGGTAAACAATAAGACTAGTTTTAAAATGTTAGTTGTAAGATCAAACTAGAAATCCTAGGACATGTTGTATATTGTTATTCCAGAAAATGTATGAACATTCATCATATTCATGAGTTTATTTATGAATGGATGAAGAAAATTGGTTTTATATGAAGATAACTGTCAATTTCGACAGAGATCAACAAGTATTTTTGATGATTAAACAGTAAAAAGTTTAAACACAAGAACTTAAAAGGTAAATTGCATTGCATTGAAATGTAAATGGTTCAGCAAATCTTTACATACATTCTGTGACTCGTTTCTCTAGACGCTGGTACCTTGAGTTTTTAGAATTATGTAAGTATGATTTATGACTGACCCCTTTTGCCTATGAAAAACTACTATATATACATAAGAGAAATAACTAACAAACCAACAACTAGAAACTAAATCCTTTCGACATCTTTAGCATGCTTTCCACGTGTCTGGACCTTTAATCATGTCTCTTTAGTTAAGGATTTGAATCTTCATGTTAAAACAAAGAATCCTGTCGAACACCTTTCTGTCGAAATCCTTTGATGTCGAATCTCATCTTTGTCGAAATCATCAAACCGCTCTTGGAGTTAGAGAATTCTGCAATCCTAGCTTTCACCTTACCAGTCGAAACAAGCACTTTGAAAACATAGTCTAACACATATGCAGGGCCGATATCGAACCTCGAACACCCCGCTTATTCACCTTCAAAGATGAATTTCTAATCACTAAACTATTTGACAAAAAAAATGTTATACCTCGGCCCCCAAGTTATCAAACTAATCCGAGTCATGATATCAAACTGATCCGAACCATGGGCCCCAAGTTACCAATGATAAAACCCTTGGTCCCAAATCCTAGTAACTTTTTTTTATTTTTTATTTTTAAGGGAAACCCTATTAACTACTAGTGAGGAGAGTAAAACCATCCGAGTCATGATATCAAACTTATAAATAAATTAACCTAGAAGGAGACAAACGAATGGAAGAGATTGAGCAGAAGCAAGAGATTGAGCATCCAATGGCGATAGAAGGCATTGACAACAGGTTTCAAAATTTCAGTTTAATTCATAATACCTATGCTGCGTTATTTACATCCATTTAATTTCTCTGTTATCATTAATTATTTAGCTTCGTATATTTTGTCATGCCACCTTCAAAATAGTTTAATCTATGATCTTTAACTATGTATTCATTTAATCAGTGGACAAAATGGATCAGAGAAGAAACAAACACAAAGATATGTAGAGAACCATCCCAGATGGACAACCTTAGATCATCCTCTCATAAGATATCCTTTTGTCTTTCCTCTCTGCAAGGATTTTTCGCCTCTCATTGAGCTCCAACTCTTTGTCATCCTCAATGAACTATTCGATTCTCAACAGTTATTAACCACTTGGGTTTTAAGTTGGGCCGCACCCGAGTGATCTGGTGCGAACGCCTACAGGAATTGGCGCTATCCAGCCCGTGTTTGCTTTCTGGTGTTATTGGGCACTTGTGGACTATTAGAGCACCTTAACCTCTCAAAGCTGTCGTCACAACTCTCGGCCATGTTCAGCCCCGCTTGATTACTTCAACAACTCGTTCGATGTCCAGCCTTAGGACACCATGGCCAAAACACCGTACTGCTTTGTAGTTTTCCCAACCATTGTGTACATTATCGTGAAACTGTCAACACTTTACTAATGATTGTTAACCCCTTGAATTTTAACTCGGATCTAACCCGCCACATCTGGTTCGTGCAGACGCCTAAGGGATTTGAAGCTATCCAGCCCATGTTTTCTTTTTGATATTTTTGGACACTTGTTGAGTATTATAATTTATACTCCCACCATCAGAACATAATGTATTACTAAATTATAATGCTCAACAAGTGGACATTTTTGCATATTCTTAGCCCTCACTAGATTTGCTCAAAAAGTAAAAAGAATGCCTCTTATATTGTTTTATTAAATTAGGTTGAAAGCTTCCAGGGTAAAATAGTTGCTCCAGAAAAAGGCAATTGAGAAGGAGGAAAAAAAAGCCGAGGCAGTCGCCTCTGGAATTGACCGGCAAAGTATTGACTCGAATGATGAGCCTCAGGTAATCTGTTTGGACTTTGGTGTTGTTCTACTTTCACTTCCAGCAATAGCCTTACTTCATTTTCTATGAGAGTCTAATTCTCTTGTACCCTAAAATGAGAAAAAGCTTTTGATGTTGTTGGAGTTTGTCACTTTCTAACAAACAAAGTTCGTGCATGCTTTCATTTTAAAAAATTAATTTACATATGGAAGAAATGGTTAGTTACTAAGCAGTGAACCATTTTCAAATGCAGATAACAAGGTGATCTTGGTCAAGAGCTGGATGTACTGGGAGCTGGATTATAATGCTTTTGATAATCACTTAAGTATTCATGTTTACCTGCTTAATGGGGTCTTTTAGATATTGCTTGCATAGCTGATCTACTTTGAAATGTTTTTTTTTTTCTTTTTCTTTTCAGAAGCCTTTCGAGATAGCTAGATTTTTGTCATTTTGAATTCCTTATGGCATCAACCAAAAACATTTTTTTTACAGACACCGACAATAAACATTTCAAGAATATTTTTATTTTGTTCTACCTTTAGAATATTTTATCATCGAATTGTCACGTAATATGTCGGCTATTTATGAAGAATTTGTTTATCAATTCTGTTTGTCTAGCTATGTTTGGTTTTTATGTAATTGTTAATTTGTTTATAGTTCTCCTCTATCTAGACCACCTCTATTAATACTCTCATTCTAGTTCTATGGGAGTTTCATACTCTTGTGCTTAATCTTTGTTTTTCAACGTCTTCTTTTTTTTTTTCTTCCTTTTTTGGCTTATTTTCTCATGTAAAAAATAAAATAAAAAGACTACCTCTATCAATATCACTCTAGTCACAGCCAATTTTATATCCACTTAGCCATGTTTGATTAATATCATATTGATTTGTTTATGCACCATTCCTTTTTCGGGTACAGATGCATCATACTTAATGAGGCTATGAATCTTGTAGTGAATTTTGCATACATGGAATTGGCTTAATGATTTTTCTTTTTTACAGAAACAAACTTAACTCATATCATTAATTCAATAAGTTTGGTATCAAATAAAAAACTGAAGAATTAGTTATATATATGGTCACCCTAGCTAAATCATGGGCTACCATATTAGCTAATTGCCTCCTAGAAAACTCAACTGACGAGTTACGACATAAGTAATTAAAATGAAAAATATAATTTTAACAATGACACCAAAAGAAGATAAATCCGACCGCGACTTATTGAAGTTGTCTACGACCACTTTTGTATCTAGCTCAAATATAAATAGTGATGAGTAAGTGACAGTCTTGGCATTAACAAATCAGCCTTCATGGTCCCTAATGCAAATATCAATACTAACTTTATTATTCATAAAAGCCGCATCAATGTTGCATTTCAACATACTGAAAGGTGGCTTCCTCCAATGAACATGGTCTATTCACGGTTGCCCTTTCATATTCAGCCCTTTAAAACAACAACACAATTTTGTTTTGAAAACTCGGTATCCAACCCAAGAGCCAACAACAATACAAAATATCATGTCGCATAATTTTTCAAAAGTGGCATTGAGATTTAATAATGTATAATAATCAACCATATAAGAACAATTGCTAAATAAAAAAAAATAAAAGAATGGAACCTGACATTGGACAAGAGGATGACATAAGATAAAGCATGAAAAAGTCTCAAAATTTTGGGTGAGACTGTTGAATGGGTATATTGTTTGTATTTTTAACTAAAAGGTTCACAAAATTCATTCTACAAAACAATCCCGTACGAGTTTTGAATACACTTCTTTTTTGGTACCATGAGAAAAGAGGAAAAAAAAAACAACTACACTCTTAAACAATCAATCCTTGAAACATCATCTTGAAAAATCAGTACATTGATTACCTTTTTTTGAAGTACGACTTGATTGAACATTCTAATATAATTTCAATAAATCTTAAATGATAAAAATTTTAACTATATAACAGTGCAAAAGATTGACAGAATCGACAATAAAGCTGAGAGCTACTTTAACATACTACCTGAACGATGTTCAAATTCGTGACAAATTATAAATTGTGAAAAATCTCAATTAAACATCATAGAATTTGTTGCTCTAGAAAATATATTATTGTCTTAAAAAAATATTGAAGTCACGTGCCAACATTAAGAGAAGCCACATGACAAATACACCGGATTTGTATCCCCACCTAATTGTCTACGCAACTCTAATTTTTTTGGAGGGTTCTTTTTGCACATCACTCTTTGGTTCATCACTCAGCAGAATGGAAGAGATTAACCAGAAGGAGGAGGAAGATTATCCAAGGGCGATAGAAGACAGCGACAATGCCAATGAAGACACAAGGTATGGTGTGGAAGAGAACGGAGAAGAAGAAGAAGAAGACGAGTCAGAGAATGAAGAAGAAGAAGAAGAAAACGATACTGTGGATGAAGATGATCAATTCATCTTCTCCGACGGTGTAAATCCGTTAGACTTCGTTCGTAACAATGATTCCGGTCTTAAATTGTACCAGAAATTTAAAGATTACCACCAGAAATCCATAGAATACCGAGCTCTCGATAACAGAAAGCGAAAACTACCCCTACAATCCTACCGGTAACTAACTTCTTCGTCTTTTCTAATTTCTCTAGGGTTTCAAAATAAAATTAATGTTCAATGCTATCAGTGTTGATTTTGAGTTCCGATGCTATCAGTGTTGTACATGTTTTGCATGAATGATAAACCCGGCATATCCGACATTTGTCCGCGTTGGACACCTCACATGTAATTACATTACATTAAATAGTGAGAGAAAACTTGTAGTAGAAAAGATGGTGGAAAATAAACCTAGGTGGTTTCAGCATGTAGAGAGAAAACCTGTAGTAAAGAAAGAAGATCAGATGGAGGGTAGTCAGATCGTCACTAGAGGCAAATGAAGATGTACATAAACTATAAGAGAAACTCTTGGTGGTGGGGGGGTGGTGCGTATCTCAACTGGTTTGAGCTAAGGGATTAAATGAGTTAAGGGTTCAATCTTCAAGTCATGGCAAGGAGAAAAATATTAACATAACAATTAACATACTCACATTTGTCATTAAAAAAAAGCAATTAGAAAGATTTAGAGATTAATGAGCTGGATCCAAATACGGTCTACTATAGAACATTATGGCATAATTTGATCCATGTAGCTGACCCCACTTAGTGGGATAAAGTTTGTTGTTGTTGCAGCACTAATTTATATATGTTTGACACATTTTTGTGTTGAATGACTCTAAATGCAGTGAAGAGACTTCTTCTAAGAAGGCAAGGGAAGATGATATTTTTGGGGTAAACCCAACTGAGGTTGAGGAATTTATAAATTTTGGAGAGGGCAAGAGACCAAGAAAGGTATGATGTACACATGTTCAATCACAATTATGCAACATTTTGATAAGAGAGTCGCCACTGCAGCATTCATTAATTCCTTTAAGAAAGGTAGATTGCAAGTTTTAGAATCTAGCAATGGAATGGGCATTGGTGAATGAGGCATTTGGTATATTATAATTTTTGGAAGAAAACTGTTTACATTCATGCCAATTACAGTTATCCAATCCTAGCTTCTTCTAGAGAATTTTCATTTTATACATGGCAACTTTGCTGCAATTTTTTTTTTTTGTTTTTCTTATTCCTTGTTTTCATTTAGATGTGAGATCTTTACTAGTTTACTTTTACACCTCTTTCTTTGTAAGCTTTTGGTCCTTCGCTTGCTGATTGTATATTTTTCTTTTGAAAGTATTTAGATGAGAGTGTGAAAAAGATGAACATTCTCAATTACATGTTATGGATTCGCTTGATTATTTGCCTTTAGCATAACTACATTCACCTTTTCAATATTGTTTATATTCCAGAAGAGGTCAAAAAAAAGAGGTAGGCAAAAAGGATCAAAGAAGAAACTTGACGAAAAGATATCGCAGATGTTGGGTGATGCCTATGTTCACTATGCAAATCACCGTTATAAAATGGTACATTATTCTGTGATCTAGCAATCTAGAGGTTTTGGCATTCAAGTCTGTTGTTCCATTTATATCAAAATTCAAGTTCACCAAATTGATTATGTATTCACACGAACCCACTTTTGGTCTTGCTACAACACAATGTTTACCTTTTCGAAGAGACAAAGTGTCCTCCAACAACAACACACAGCTACAAGTTGCATCCTTGTCTACTGAAATGCTTTTTGAACAGTACTTGTTGAAAGTTCTACATCAGATATGATAGAGCCTGAAACATGTTTATAAATTGGAGACATTCCTCATGTTACAAGATGGTTTTGTAGGGTTGAGTTTGACCAAACACAAATTATAAGATGGTTTATGTGCCTATCTAAAATCCGTCGGGACACCCATTATAAGACCACTCAAGTCCTAGGCGTGAGAGAGGTGTGTTGAGAGTCCCTGAACAGATGTGATTTGGCCTGAAAAAGTATGTACGAGTGAGAGACATCTTTCATCTTACAAGCCGGTTTTGTAGGGTTGAGTTAGACCCAACACAAATTTCTAAGAGTACCCATTTTTATTTGGCCCAACTTTCATAATAAGAAGCGGAACAGTTAATCTTAGATTGCATTAAAGCTTGATGTTAAATTTTTCTGATTTTGCACAGTTTGTGTGTTTGTTTAAGCTTGATATACGTTAACATAATATTGTTATGTTAGGTTTTTGAAAATTAGTTATACAATGCTATGTTGGTTTTTTTTGCAGGCTATATCTGTATTGCATGAAGTTGTCAGGCTGGAACCAAATTTACCTGACTCGTATCACACCCTTGGACTTGTCCATGGTGCAATTGGGGATCACGAAAATGAAATGGGTTTTTACATGATTACTGCTCATTTGACTCCAAAAGATCCATCGCTTTGGAAGACGCTTTATGTGTGGTCCATGTAAGATGGTTACTCGTTTTTGTTTCCATTGTTTTTTCTTAAAAGTTACTTTTCTGGAAGTTTTCAGCTGTATCACTCTAAAAATGATAAGGTTTATAACAGAAACTTATTGAATTCAATTGAGTAAACAACACATAGATGTAGTAGATCAACTTCCCTGCCAGTCTTAGAGCTGAGGCTCTCCTCTGAGAAAATAGTTCTCAGTCTATTGCAAAACAAAAGAAAAGGTGTGCTAAACTGCCCAAATATCCCCTATAATTATCCCAAATACATTCACGTAACTCTTAAATAACTGCTTTAACATATAACTACCCTATTGCATAATTAGATTAACTACTTAATAATTTTTTTTACTATATATCTTCATGTAAGAGAAGTATCTAGTTAGTATTTTCTGGTTAGTCAATTTTGTCACATGTTAAAATAGATTGTCAGCTTGGTGCAACTGCCTCAATTAACCGAGTGCAGGTTAACTGATGTGATGCAGGATAGTATCTAGTATAAATATACGATTCTGCATATACACAGAATCAGAATGTACAATTTCAGTTTTCATCGATAAGAATATGAAGCTTTTTCTCTCAGTTTTGCTTCACTTTATCATGATATCAGAGCTTGGTTCGATCTATAGCGTCCGAAACTGAAAATCCGCCTCCTCCTCCCTCATCTGCCGCACACCTCACCGCTACGCCCTACTCCGGCGATGGTTATTCCTCCGTCTGACGACGATTTCCCGCGTCAAATTTCAATTGAAAATTTCTGAAAAATTTGATGAAAAGAACTTTGTGATTTGGCGTCAACAAGTTGAGCCAATCATCAACTCTCATAATCTATAGAATTTCATCTATTTTCCCGAAATTCCTGAAGAGCTGATTGATACAATGAGATTGAGGTGCACTCTGATATATATATATATATATATATATATATATATATATATATATATATATATATATATATATGTGCACTCTTTGAACTCCCAACTCTATGTCACTGTAACTAACCCAGAATTATGGCGACCTGTCATACAGCTAGCAATAAATGGCACACAGCTGATATACAATGAGTCTTGCTAAGCAAGCTTTGAGAGTAAACTGAAACTAGAAAATGATCTAAATGATTTACTCTTACATTTTCTAATGGTTTCATTTAAACAATCAGTTTATATATGGAAGAAATGGGTAGTTACTAAGTAGGGAACCATTTTCAAATGCAGAGAACAAGATGATATTGGTCAAGCCAGTTATTGTATTTCGAAAGCAATAAAAGCAGATCCCCAAGATAGTAGTCTTAGGAGTCATCAAGCAATGCTTTATGCCGAAAGTCAAAATTATCAAAAAGCTGCTGAGGTGTATGAACAAGTATATCAACTTTGTCGTGAAAATGTTGATGCACTAAAAACAGCAGCTAAGGTTAGTCAGTATGCTTTTGAGCTCATATATTTTTTTTATACAAATAGATATTTGGCGGTTGACTTTTGATATTGAAATTTAAATGAATTTTTACTGCTTATTTTTAGTACTACCAAAAATGTGGTCAAGTTGAACGCTCAATTTGCATTCTCGAAGACTATCTGAAGAGTAAACCAGATGGAGGAAATGCAAGTGTAGTTGATCTACTTGGTGCCATATTGATGGAAATAAAGGCGCATGACAGAGCTCTTCAGTACATAGAACAATCTCAAGTGGTTGGAAAAGAATTGCCCTTAAATTTGAAAGTTAAAGCCGGAATCTGCCATGTTCATCTTGGAAACTTGGAAATGGCTCAGGTGCGTTGCATGCATATTTCTAATTGAATTAACTTTGTTCGGTTTATTGTGTTTGGGCTTTCTCGATTAGCTTTGATTTTCTCTCCTACCGCTTGTTATTATCCATGATGTTATGCCCATACTGTATAGCACTTCCAAAATCTGAATTTTTTAAAGACTTTCACTCGTAACTTTGTTCAAATTTTCCATGTGGATTTTTTTTTCCCACCTGTTTAATGGGTAATATAGTTTGAATGTAACTTGTATGATTTTACAGCTACCAAAGCTTGTTATTATCCACAAAATTATCTCCATCTTGTATATCATTGTTGAAGTTTGAAAGAGATTCTCATAATTGGTTTCGATTTTTTTTTTTTATGTTGTGGAGACTTTTTCCCTGTTGTTTCAGTTTTTTTAATTATACCTCTTGTATTCTGTCATGTTATCTTTTTGGCTTTCTAATTAAAAAACTCTTCTTTTCTTTTGAGAAAGCAAAGAATTATATTTTAGGTTTTTGTCTTTGTATTCCCCTCTCCAAAGCTCGTCAGTTTATCATTTTTTTTGTTTCTCATTAGCTTCAGTTAATACAACGATGAAATGCATGTAGAATTATGAGTTTTATTTTGGTTTTACGTTATTTGTATGCATTACTTACATTTATACATGATTAACAGGTTTTTTTCAATGATTTGAAACCAGAGAATGCAAGCAAGCATGTTGAGTTGATCACCGAGGTCGCAGACTCATTTATGGGTCTTGGACATTATAATTCTGCATTGAATTATTTTAAGATGTTGGAAGGAAATAGTAAAAATGAAGAAGTATGGTAACTCATTCCTATCAATTGTAATTTTCTATTTTGATTTTATTCGGGTAATTTGATTTTGCAGTCAACTTAATATTTTTTTCTGTCTTACTCTCTAATATTCAGATGTACGTATAGTCTTTGCAAATGTTATCGATACTTCAATCCGCTAGTTGCCAAGATTAGTAGAGAACTGCCAGGATTAATAGGTTGCCGACTTCTGGGAACTGTCAATAAAAGACATATGGGGTTTTGACTTTTAAGTGCTAGTTGCCAATTTTGGCAAGATTGGTGATTTTAGTTTAGTTTAGTTTTGTTTTGTCGTGGTTGAATTTCACACTTTTCTAAGAAGAGGTTTCTATATTTTTAACAAGCTGGAAGCTTGTGTATTCTGTGCCATAATGTTTAGTGACCTGGAGATTTTATGAATATTTTATTGGTTAATTGTTGGGGAATATATGGATCGTTTAGTCATCATATCATAATCTTAATATAATAGATGAAGGTCAATGTTATGGAAACTAGAGATCTATTTCAACAAATTTATTTCTCTCTCCTCATTTTGCATTTTATCATCTCCTTTGTGTTTTCCCCCATAATCTATTTTTATTGCTGCCTGATATTATTATTGATCGAGTCTTTTGGAGGGATGAAGGGTATGTTAGAGGAATCACATTGTTTATTTCAATAAAATGAAAAACTTCATTGTTTACAATTGATTGTGTTTGTTTTATTTATTTTTTTGCTCATTATGATTCCATATACTTGTCGAGAGTTTCACGTTCAATAGTGGTATGGCCAAAGTATTGGTTATCAGTGAAACACAACACTCACCATACAAAGTCGGTTTTGTGGGGTTGAGTTAGGCTTAATCCAAATTCTAAGATAGTATCAAAGCTTATTTTAGATTTGTTGGGCCACCATATGTCAGACCACCTGTGACACGCTTTAGATGTCTAGTCCTAGGTGCTAGGGTTGTTGAGAGTGCTACATTGGATAGTGGTATGGCTAGAATAGTGACTATTAGAGTGGGAGGCACCCTCGCTGGGTGTCAAACTTGACTTGTAAGAATTTATAAATAAATATAAAGACAAAATCAATATTAGTTATATTAGGTTAATCAGGTTAATGTATTTTCATCATCATTATTGTACTATCAGGTTAATTCGACATTGAAATTTAATTTCTTTCTTACAGGGTCTTCTGTATCTGAAAATTGCTAGATGTTATCAAGCGTTGGGAGAAAGGAAACAAGCAATTATCTCTTTTTACAAAGGCAAGGTTTTATTTTTATTAAGAACAGAAATTAGGCAAATTATACTTCATGAGAACCATTCTTCTCTTGTTTTTCAATACACGAAATGAAATTTCTTTTCCCCTAACATTTTCATCTGGTGCTGAAGCTTCGAAAATAAATGTTTCTTTTAAAATTTGGGATTTTAGCCTACCTCTACCTCAAAAGCTATAGCTCTAGAGGTGAGGATTGTCCAAGCCTTATATTATAAGGACTACTTGGCCAGAAACATACCATAACTCTGCCCAGGATCATGTTGTCCAATAACTAACAACACCTCCTCATGTCCCTAGTATTGGACATATGGAGCGTGGACAAATACAGTCAGTGATGACCCAATATAGATGTAGGATATGCTCTAAAACCATTTTAGAATTTGAGCTTTAAGCCTAACTCAAAAAGCTAGACCAAGAGGTATGGATTCCTCAAGCCTGAAAAGTACTACTTTGGCCTTATCGGTAGTCGGTGTGTGATCTCAAAACAGTTCCCAACAACATCTTTGAGTTTCTTCAAACAGTTCCCAACAACATCTTTGAGTTTCTTTACCACCTTTCTCTTGGAGGATTTTTCTCGAGTATTCAGAAGATTCAAGTCTTGCAGCTAATGTACTTAAACATTTTCATTTATTTAGCTTTTTGAGTCTTGAGTGACATGTATATTTGTAGGTTCTAGTATGGCGGCTAACGTTCTTCATTTTTTTTATTGTATCTTCTAGAATCTTCGTTGCATCTCGGGTGACATGCATATTCTTTCTTTGAAGTTAATTATTTGAAGCTTTGAAATCCCTTTTTGTTTCTATATGCTTTTTGATAGAGTAAAAAGGAAATAGAAAAAAGAGAGTCAAAAGAGAGTGTATTGGTGCTGCACACTCTTTTGACATAGGCTTGCAATTTTACGATCAATGCTGCAATACTCTTTGATTTCTGATTATTATTCTGCTTGAATAGACTTCACTTTTTTTCCACTATTTTTCCCTTTTTTTTTCTTCTTTTTTTGTTGTTGTTAATTTTCATATTCTTTAGTTCTAATGAAGATTTTGTTTCAGTCGTAGAAACACTACAAGATGATGTTGAAGCACGTATAACTTTGGCTTCCCTTCTAGTTGAGGAGGGGAAAGAAAATGAAGCCATTTCCTTGCTGTCTCCTCCAAAGGATTCTGGTACTGGTAAAAATGTTTTCTTTCTTTGTGATCGCAGTTCTCCCATGGAGACACTAATGTTGAGGTACTTGCAGACTCTGGTGAATCACATTCTGAAAAGCCAAATAGATGGTGGGTTGATGTGAGAATAAAACTTAAGCTCTGTAACATATTTCAGATCAGAGGGATGCTTACTGATTTTGTGGATGTATGTTTCCCTTTGGTACGTGAATCTTTGAATGTTGCAACTCCTAGACGAAAGGTAATATTTGAAAAACTATATTTATGCATACATTCTCGCTTTCATACAAGCACATTCACACACAGAGCTGAACATAGATATATGGGTGGTCACAAGCACCTCTGTGTACATGCATGCTCGGTCCAAATTTAACATGTTGCAAAAACTAATGATTTCACCTTGATCTTTAAAAAATTAGTTGCTCTGTTAAAAAGGTTTAGCTGGAGACTTGTCAATTAGTTGCATTTATTGGTTTTAGATGTTGGTTTTGAAAAATAAACTGGCACCCTCCCTCCATGTGGGAAAAGACTTTTGTTGTTGTTTGCTAGCTAGTGAAACCTTAGGTTGATGATAATCATGCTTCAAGAAGGGTTATATGTTTTAGTTTTGCAATTAATTGAGCAAGTAATATCAAGTTTTTGGTTATTAAAGTTAATTTGAGAATGTTATGTTATGGATGGTCAGTTAGTTGGATTTTGTTTTGATAAAATCATGCAAAGGAAAGGTCTTCTATTTAGGCTGCATCTATCTACTATCCATTTATGAGAGAGATAAGACAAGTGAAAGATTAGTGGGACCCATTTGTGGGGTCCACTTATTAAAATGGGTCTCACTAATTTATCACTTTTGTCTATCTCATAAATGGACAATAAATGGAGATAGATAAATGGAGCAAACCTGGACTTGGTCTTGAGGGAACTGGCATATAACGGCAGGACATTCCGTATTCTCATTTCTTTTAATCCTATTCATACATGTACCATAAATTTCAGCAGTTTCCATTTGGATCCCTAGCTCCTTAGGTATGAGGAGGTGATCTTAGCACATACATGAATTGACTAGTCTTTTTTGTTCTCACTAGATCTAGTTGGTTCTCGTTAGATATGCCCCCTATGCTCCCACGATCGTGGAAGTCTTGCTTGAGTTCGTGACTAAGCAGAGTCGGAAATTGATAGGCACAGGTAGGATCACCGTGAAAAGTCATAAACTCGAGATCAATCGAGTTATGTGACCGTCAATATAAAGCAACCGGGTTTGTGGGTCGGATCCGAGACCCTGTTGCTTTAAACCAGCTTCGTTGATAAAAAAATCCCTAAATTCTTGTGCTACACATCCCAAACTTTTTCTCCCTCAACTAAGTCTCTAACTCATACCCTCTCTCCTTCATTTGCCTGTGTCCTCCTCTAGCTTCTGTGAACTTCCCTCTGCTCCTTGGCATCTAAACAGGTTTTTTTGGTCTTTTTCAGAAAAAGCTTGTTATGCGGACCAAACAAGTGAGTGGTCCGTTCCTAAATACATGTCGCAGTTTGACCATGTGCACTATTCACATAACCTACTTTGACCATATTTTTTTTTACTAATATATAAATACAAATGTTAGTATATAAGATGTTTGTCGATTTGTCTTAATGAATATTTTCAAAATATAACTTTTCATAACTTTTTATTATAGATAATTACTACAGACAATAATGGTCAAAGTTGTGATTGGCATGTGTGAAGTGGACAACTGCGGTAAGTATTTAGGAATAGAGTGAGTAGTTCTCTTGGGAAAAGAAAAAACTATTCTAGGGAGAAAAAAAAAAGCTGCCTGATTTCCAAAAAGTCTTATTTTTCTCATAAACGAGGGAGATGCAATGTAATTAGAAAAAGAAAAAACTGTTAGGTACTTTTTTTTACTTTTTTAAAAAAAAAAAAAACTATAAACTATTATTATGTTTATTTTAGAAAATTAATTTCCTTATAATAACAATTAAATATACAAGACATTAAAACATTGATGGTAAAATAACTATAAACTATTAAATATATTCTAACTGAAATTATAGTTACATTTTTATACTATTAAATTAATTACATCATCATATGTTTATATTAAAATTATAGAAATATGCTCTATATTTCATTAATCTGTACAACAGTACATTGGAGGTATTTATAGAAAACAAGTGACTATAGGCAGAGTGCTAGTCTTGCCAGAAAATAGGAGAAATTATTCCGTCTATAAATGCTAATTATTCTCCCTTTAAATGCTAATTCTAATACAGCTAATTACAATTAATTAGTATTTACAACCAGTTATAATAAGCAAATCAAGAAAGAATCTGATTGATTATGTGCTGATATTCAACACTCCCCCTCAAGCTGGCATGAATATGTCATTCATAGCAAGCTTGCACACCATGTCATCGAACTGTCTCTTGGGTAGACTCTTTGTGAGGACATCTGCTACTTGGCTTTTGGTAGGTATATAGGACATACAAATCTCACCACTGTCAATTTTTTCTTTAATGAAGTGCTTGTCCACTTCAACATGTTTCGTTCTATCATGTAGAACAGGGTTATGAGCAATAGAAATAGCTGCCTTATTATCGCAATAAACTTTCATTGGAGTTGGGCCTGCAATCTTCAATTCTTGCATGAATTTTTTGATCCACAGTACTTCACAAAAAACATGAGCCACCGATCGAAATTCAGCCTCTGCACTGCTCCTGGCTACAACATTTTGTTTTTTGCTCCTCCATGTAACTAAGTTTCCACCTACAAAGGTACAATATCCAGATGTAGACCTCCGATCATTTATATTACCTGCCCAGTCAGCATCTGTATAGGCTTCAACCTGTATATGCCCTCTGTTTTTGAACATTAACCCTTTTCCCGGAGTTCCCTTTAAATATCTCAGTATTCTGAAAACAGCTTCAAAGTGGGCTGGCCCTGGTGCATGCATAAATTGGCTTATTACGCTCACAGCAAATGCTATATCAGGCCTTGTATGTGACAAATAAATTAGCCTACCAGCCAATCGTTGATAGTGTTCTCTATCTATTATTTCATCTTCAGCAGCTGATTTTAGTTTCACATTGGAATCCATTGGTGTTTCTGCTGCCTTACACCCCGTCATCCCTGTTTCTGTGAGTAAATCAAGTATATACTTCCGCTGGTTGAGGAAAATTCCTTCTTTCGATCTTGCAAACTCCATACCGAGAAAGTATTCTAATTTTCCAAGATCCTTGATGTCGAACTCAGCCTCAAGTCTTCTCTTTAGATCACTAATCTCTCCAATATCATCTCCTGTCATAATAATGTCATCAACATAGACTATTAAGATGGCAATCTTACCTTCACGTGAGTGTTTGAAGAACATAGTGTGATCTGCTTACTTTGAGTGAAGCCATGTCTCTTGACAACACTTCCAAATCTCTCAAACCAGGCCCTTGGCGATTGTTTTAATCCATACAAGGATTTCTTCAATCTGCAAACTTTACCTCTTCCAAACTTATCTTCAAATCTCGGAGGTAGGCTCATATATACTTCTTCATGTAATTCTCCATTCAAGAAGGCGTTTTTAACATCATATTGATGTAGGGTCCAGTTGAAATTTACTGCAAGAGAGAAGAATTCTGATGGAATTGATCTTAGCAACCGGGGCAAAAGTCTCCTGATAATCTATACCATGAGTTTGAGTGAATCCTTTTGCTACTAATCTTGCTTTGTATCTTTCCACACTTCCATCAGCCTTGCACTTCACTGTAAAGACCCACTTACATCCTACTGCCTTTTTGTCATAAGGTAGATCAGTGATACACCAAGTGTTATTTTTGTTCAAAGCATTCATCTCTTCTTTCACTGCTAATTTCCAATTCGGATCACCTAATGCTTCCTGAATAGTTCTGGGCACAAACAAATTAGAAATCCTAGACACATATGCTCTGTGAGTGTGTGATAACTTGTCATATGACAAGTAATTAGACATGGGGTGTTTAGTGCATGTACGGGTACGTTTTCTTTCAGCAATATATTGAGGTCAGGAATATTTTTTCTCACAGCAATTGGAAGATTGATATCAGGAAAAGACAAATCAGGTAAATCATTGGATGAGTGAGAAGAATTACCGGAGGAACTAGAAGATGAATTATCAGTAGGACCTTCACTTGGAGAATCTAATTGAACTTCTGCCGGAAAGACAATGGGATCTGTACCATCTTTGTGAAATTTTTTCCGAACATACACTCTAAGTTCAGGATTCTTAATCCGTGTTTCTCCCCCTTCTCCCCCTGTTTCAAATACTATATGTTCTGACAATTCAAGGTTAGGTTTTCTAGGTTCTATTATCTTAGCATCTAGGTGATCATTTGTTACAATATCATCTAGAACAGGTAAAATTTCCCAAAAATTATCTTCCTCATTAATACTCTGACTCTCCCCCTGAAGAGAATTTTTTCTAAAAAAAGGTTGATCTTCAACAAAGTGGACATCCATGCTTTCAAAAAATTTCTTTGTAACTGGGTTAAAACATTTGTATCCCTTTTTATTGGAAGCATAGCCAAGAAAAACACATTTTTCGGCTTTAGGATCCAACTTGGAATGAAAAATATTTGGGATGTAAACATAACAGAGACAACCAAAAACTTTAAGGGGAAGATTTGTAATAATGCGAGAAGTGGGAAAATTATTTTGTAACACCTGCACAGGAGTCTCATATTGTAACACACGGGATGGCATTCGATTGATGAGGTGACAAGCAGTTAATAAAGCATTACCCTAAAGATACTTAGGTACATTCATAGAAAACATAATAGCTCTAGTAACTTCTAGGAGATGTCTATTTTTTCTTTCAGCAATACCATTTTGTTGTGGAGTATCACGACAAGTGGATTGATGAATTATCCCATTAGTTACTAGGAATGTACTTAAATATTTGTTGAAGTATTCAGTGCCATTGTCAGACCTTAGAATGCTAATCGTGGTATGAAATTGATTTTTAATCATGTTAAAAAAATCTTGAAACCTTTGTTCAACTTCTGATTTCTTTTCCATGAGGTAAACCCAACACACCCGTGTATGATCATCAATAAATGTCACAAACCATTTTTTTCCAGATAAAGTTTTAATTTTTGAAGGACCCCAAACATCACTATGAATTAGATAAAAAGGTTTGGAGGCAGAATAACCTCTTGAATTAAAAGACACACGATGATCTTTAGCTAAATGACAAGCATCACAATGAAATTGTGAGGAACTTATTTCTTTGGAAAATTCAGGAAACAAATGCTTAAGATAAGAAAAACTAGGATGACCTAATCTTTTATGCCATAACATGATTTTATTTGAAACAAGAGGTGGACTTGTACGGCTTGAACCCAACATTGCTGTATTGCCAAGACGAGTTTCATCAAAGTAGTACAATCCATTAATCTCTCTAGCAGTTCCAATCGTCTTCCCCGAGTTCTGGTCCTGAAAAACACAAGTAGAAGGACGAAAAAGGACAGAACAGTTAGCATCCTTAGACAGTTTATGAACAGATAGAAGATTACAAGTAAATTTGGGAACATGTAAAACAGATTGCAAAGTGATTTGCTCTGAAATTTTTATGCTGCCTTTGCCTGCAATACTGGAATAACTACCATCAGCTATCCTAACTTTTTCAGAACCTGAACTAGGAAAATATGAACTGAATAGATGAGAGCAATTAGTCATGTGTTCAGATGCCCCTGAATCTATTATCCAGGGGTTGGAGTGGTTTTGGACAGATAGTGCCCAAGAATCCTTACCTGTTTGTGCCACAGTGCCACAGTACCAACAGGAATATTAGGGGATGAATTGAACTTTAGAAGCTTAAGAAGGTGATCCATCTGCTCCTTGGTAAATGGAGATGAAGCAGCATCGTTGGTTGTAGGCATAGGACGGTCACCAAACTTACCAGCCTTGCTATTGTTTGGCCTATCATGTAGCTTGAAACAAGTTTCTCGAGTGTGACGATTGCGGCCACAGTAGTCGCAAACTAAATGGGTCTTGTCACCACCTCGTGGATTAGGGAAAGATTTGCGATTGACTTGAGGAACGGCCAAGGCAGATCCTTCAACTGGTGGCGGGACAACAACTATCTTTTTTCCGAGCATCACTTGCCTACGACTCTCTTCGCGACGCACTTCCGCAAAGACTTCACCAATTGAAGGGATAGGATTCCTACCAAGAATTCGGCCACGAACCTCATCAAACTCAACATTTAAACCTGCAAGAAATTTGAAGACACGGCTAACATCCACCATCTTCTTGTGTGCTTGCAGTCCTCAGGTGACTTCCACTCATATTCATTGAAGAGATCCAGATCTTGCCAAATACGTTTGAGACAATTGAAGTATTCGCTGACTGAATCTTCAGCTTGCCGAATTTCTCCAAGCTGGAGAGTTAATTCGTAAATTTGGGACTGGTTTCCCAAATCAGAGTACATTTGAGAGACTCTCCCAAAGATCTTTTGCGGTAGCATAACAGAGATAGTTCGCACCTATCTCTTCAGTCATGGAATTGACTAACCATGTCATGACCATGGAATTTTCAGCATCCCATGTATCATAATCAGCACCTGCCTTGTCTGGTTGTATCTTGTCTCCAGTGATGTAGCCAATCTTTCCTCTCCCCCTGAGATACAACCGAACAAACTGTGACCAACGAAAGTAATTAGCACCGTTCAGCCGAATTGTTGTGATCTGAACAGGGTGGTTTTCATGGTATGTCCTGACAGGTTGGGGTGATTCAGGTTTGGGTGAAGAATGTTTGGGTGAATGCTGGGACTCGCTATCAGACATGGAATCAAACATTATGTGGGATGGGAAAAAAGGAACGGAAGCAAAATAAACCCTATGGATTTCTTGCTGCCATTGATACCATATAGAAATATGCTCTATATTTCATTAATCTGTAAAACAGTACATTGGAGGTATTTATAGAAAACAAGTGACTATATGCAGAGTGCTAGTCTTGCCTGAAAATAGGAGAAATTATTCCGTCTATAAATGCTAATTATTCTCCCTTTAAATGCTAATTCTAATACAGCTAATTACAATTAATTAGTATTTACAACCAGTTATAATAAGCAAATCAAGAAAGAATCTGATTGATTATGTGCTGATGTTCAACAAAATATATTTTAATATTTATCATAGGAACTTACAATCTGTGTTATGATGCCACGATTTACGATCTTGACTTCTTTCTGGTCTTAGGTCGGGTCTCGATTTTGACTACCTTGAGTGTTGTAATTACTACTCAACATTTTATATTTAATGAATATGTGTAAGATCGACTGTGTTGTTTCCATTAATCAACTATTTGAAGTCAGTGTTTTCATTTTGTTTTTGAGTACTATGGGATTTCTTGCCTTCTCCCAATATGTACTCTTTTTTCGTGCTTTTATAACTACTACTTTCATTAAAAAAAAAAAGGAATACATCCTTAATGGTTGTTGCTGCAGGGTAAACCGTTGCTACAGGGCAAATCAAAGAAGAAGCGTCTCTCCACAAGTGATCTGCTTAAAAGGGTAGAGAAACTTGCTGCTCCGGAAACAGATAGTGTATTTCGAAGATTCAAGACAGTAGCCACACCATCTGATCGGTGAGTGTTGTTTCTCACATTGTGTAATCACATTCCTAATTGTACTTTCGCATTGTATGTACAGTTACTCTATTATCTATCACCTAATGTTGTTGAGTTGAGTATAAAAATATTAAAGAAAAATGAGTTACTGTTGACCCTTAATTAGAGGTGATTAATTTGATGATTGATTCTTATTAGGTTTTTATATTGAGCCTGACTCATCCTTACAAAACCGGCTTGTAAGGTGAGGGCTGCCACTCTTTATAAACTCTAATCAGGCCTTATCAATATTCTAGGTGGGACTGGAGTTTTTCCCAATACACTCCCTCACACCTAGCACTATTGGACTTGGTGCATAAATATAAATGGTGGGTGGCCCAGAACGATAGACTCTGATACAATATTCGGTTTTATATTGGGTATAGCTCATTGTTACAAAACCTGCATGTACGGTGACGGGTGCCAGTCTTAAACTCTAATCAGGCCTTATATCTATTCTGTGTGAGACTTGAGTTTTTCCCAGTAGTTTTAGTTAATGAGAAATGATATTTGAACAATCATTTTTTGACAACTTTTGTACAACTTTCTCTCATACTCACATTGTGTTTTTACTTTCTCTCTCTATCGCTTTTGTTTTTGTGCCACTACCTAAATTTCTTTGTATATTTTGGTTGTCCAACAAGTTGTCCCAACAAAGGGTTGTTCAAATAACATTTCTCTTAGTTAATATATTTATGTTGATGATTGTTTAGTCTATATATACTATAACATATAAGAGAGTTATTAATTTATTATGCCAAAATCTTTCATTTTGATTTTTTTTTTTAAATGATTTAATTGAATATAGCCTCTCGGCTAGACAATTACTATATTCTATATTTTGTTAGTTATATGATCCCCTTGCCAAAATCTGTATGGCACTCGTATCATGCATGGTCTCTGTGTTTCATTGGGTTATAGGATGCACCACTAATCTAAGCTATTTCATCTAATGACAAAAAAACGGTGATTCTAATGTTATAATTTGTAATTCAGTCCTTCTCTCTGTAGTAGTCCAGAAGGAAGCTCTACTCTACCTTTTGCTTCTAACTCCGACAAAAATGGTGACTTGTTGAAATTTGAGGCCTGACTCATCCTTACAAAACCGGCTTACATGGTGAGGACTGCCTCCTCTTTATAAACTCTTATCAAGAGTTTTATCTATCCGATGTGGGACTTGGGTTTTTCCCAATATGGCTAACACACATCCTTGTCTAGTCACTCCCTAACTTTTCTTCACTCCAAACATATCCCCAAAAATATCTGAATGGATTGTATAATCTAATTTAATCACAAACATTAAGTTAGAGCGAATTGGGGATAGGATTAGAAATGACAACATCAGAGAGAGAGAGAGAGAGAGTTGGGGTTGCACCTTTAGTAGAAAAGATTGTGGAAAAAGGCTTAGGTGGTTTGGCATGTAGAGAGAAGACTTGTAGATTATGTAGTAAGGAGAGTAGATGAGATGGAGGATACATGATAAATTTATAAACAAACCATTATCCAAAAGCAAACAAAGGATATGTAGAGAATAATCCCAGATGGACAACCTTAGAGCATCCAACTCGTCCTTCCTCTCTGCACGGAATTTCCCCCTCTCATTGAGCTCCAACTCCTCATCATCGCCAACAAACTATCCGATTCTCAACAGTAATTAACCACTTCAACTTTAAGTCGGCCATACCCAAGTCATCTGGTGCAAACGCCCAAGTGAATTGGAGCTATCCAACCTATGTTTGCTTTCTGATGTTATCTGGCACTTGTTGAGTATTATAATTTATACTACCTTAGCCTCTCTGAGCTGCCGTGACAGCAGCTCAGCCACTCTTATCCCCGTTCAATTACTCCAACAACTTGTTTGATGTCCACTCTCAGGCCACCTTGGCCAAATCAACCTCAATGTTGTGCGATTTTCCCAACCATTGCTAACATTATGGTGGCCCACAATGGGAGAAGTGGAAGGAAAGAAGGAGAGCATATCTCTGCAAATTTAATTGAGGTATCAATGAACTACTTTTGTACCCTATTTTGGACCTATGTTTCACTGATCGATGGTCATTATTTTCGTTGAATCCTTTGTAAGTATCAGAACAAAATATTTTAGGGTGAATAGTCTATGGTAGTGGACATTTTTGCATGTTCTTAGCCCTCACTACATCTGCTTACAAAGTGAAAAGAATTCCTCTTATATTGTTTTATTAAATTAGGTTGAAGGCTTCCAGAGCAAAAAAGGCTCTTGAGGAAAAGGCAATTGAGAAGGAGAAAAGGAAAGCTGAGGCAGTGGCCTCTGGAATTGACTGGCTAAGTGATGACTCGGATGATGAGCTTCAGGTAATCTGTTTGTTGTTGTTTACTTTCAGTTCTAGTACATTTGTTTTAATGATAATGTGTTAACTCGATTTTTTTGTATATTGCGTGGGATGTCTCCAGAAACCAAACACAGAATCTCTCTTGTGTAATCTTCACAAAGATGAAGGATATCACCAGCTAATCATTGATGTTAGTACTTCTATCACTTTTTTCTGTATCCCCTTCAATTTTTAATGTGTTATCCATTAATATCAATGTACAGTTGTGCAATGCATTAGCATCCTTGCAAATGTATAGGGAAGCATTAGAGATTATCAATCTCACTCTGAAATCGGCTCATATTTCTCTGTCTGCTGAGAAGAATGAGAAGCTTCGATCTCTTGGAGTTCGTAAGTTCTAAACTTTAACAAGATTGTATTTCTTTCTAGGTTAATTTTATGCTTCCAACTTTTCTTGTTTCAAGAAATCAAAATAAAAATTGAATGGATTAACTGCTTGTCTGTTTGTTTCCCCTTCTTTAGCTTTAGATATTTTGAAGAGATCAATTAATTTGTTGTTCTAGGGTGGGATAATGCATATCTTGCTGACCAAGCAATTTTGTGTTCACAGAAATGGCATACAGCACCCCAGATCCTAAACAAGGTTTTGATTGTGTAAAAGGCATTGTTAAACAACATGCACAGAGTGTTGCAGCTTGGAATTGCTACTACAAGGTCATCTCGAGGTAAATTTGTAGATGCAAGTAACCAGACGTTATGGTCTAAAGTAAAAGTAGAACCCAGTTCTTCTATAATTTTGTTTGCTTGTTTTTATCATGTTTGATAGATTGGAAAACCGAGATACAAGACATGACAAATTTTTACGTGATATGCAAGGAAAATTTGTGGATTGTGTGCCTCCTATCCTCATTTCTGCGCATCAGTTTACTTTATGTAGCCATCATCAAGACGCGGCAAGGAAATACCTTGAAGCTTATAAACTTTTGCCCGAGAATCCATTGGTTAATCTTTGTGTTGGTATGCTCTTTCATTTCACATTGTTTTATATTGTGCTTTCTTAGCCAAGAACAAGCAGAAATTGAACTGTTATTCATCAATGTTTCTTAGGAACGGCCTTGATCAACTTGGCGCTGGGTTTCAGACTTCAAAATAAGCATCAGTGTGTTGTACAAGGTTTAGCATTCCTCTACAATAATTTGGAGATCTGTAAGAAGAGCCAGGTTTGTTTTCAATTTCATGAATTTCCTTGTGCACATTTAAGAAGAATATGTTCATTACTTAAATAAATGAAAATAAGAACAGTGAGGAACAAGGTTTATTTATATAGTGGATTGTTTCGGCTCATTTACAACATATTATAGTTCTGTTCTTGTATTTATAATTTGGTCATCAAACTGATCCTAAAACTGCAAAGAATGTACGCTGCCTATAATTCTTGTGAGTATTGGTTTTGAAAGGGATGTTTGTAGCCAAGACAACAATGGTTGGTCCTATTCCTCACATCACAGCTACTATATGTTGGATTTTCCTTGCTGACGTCTTTGTCTTTGATGATAAGAAATTTTGGTGGGAATTAACCAAATACCTATGGTGGCAATGACCCTTCATAACTAGTAACTATCTCAATTTGCTGCTTCCACAAGAGAAAGTTCTTGTCACTGAGAGTTTTCACAAGTTTGCAGAGAGGTTGATAGGGCTGATGCAGGCAGCACTTGGTTCGCCTAAGGCATTGAATTCACCAAAGGTGGTTTGGAAGGAGAAGGAATTTCCCATTGAGTTGTTGGAGGAGGAGGGTGGGTGTTCATTGGAGTAGGGATTTGGGGTGCGAGAAAGTCTCTAGAATTTAGGTGGCGAAAGCCATGGTTAGCACTTCAAGTTCTTGATACGATGTGCATAATAAAGGAAGCCGTAGAAAAGTTAAAATAGAAATACTTCCTCCATTCCTAACTATAAGACCCTTTAGAAGATTTGTTTGTCCCTAAATATAAGCCCTACCAATTTCTAGACGCATTTATTGCTTTTTTTCTTCCAATATAGCCCTTATTAAGCGGTGTGCTAGGAACACTCCCTTTTTAACACTCTTTAGCACTCATTCTTTTATTGGGTGAAATCCATATGGGTCCCACCACTTTATATGAGACACATTTCCAAAGTGTATGACCCTCATTGATCTCACACAATAAAGGAGTGAGTGTTGAGACACATTTCCTGCGTGGACAAATGCAGGTGTTATAATAATATCACCCCTACATGTAGAGCTTGGACTGTTAGAATATATGAAATATATCAAAATAACTTTGATATTATCTTTGTTTATCTCCTAACATCAGATTCTAATCTTAGAATATCTCCCATGATTAGTTTTCATATCACTTAGTTATTATCATGATTTGTCTCTTGATGTTTTTATTTATTTAAGATTAGGAGTTTTATATCCCTATAAATAGATGTTAGTGTTTAGTCTTTTATATTAAATCAATATCAAGTTATTAACAATAATATTCTAAGTTCTTATTGTTAAGAGTCCCACATTGGATGAGAGATTGCCTGAACAAGTGTTTATAAGTGGGGGCGTCTTCACCTCACAAGCCGGTTTTGTGAGGTCGTGTTAAGGCCTAACCACAATTTCTAAGACCTATCATTTGTCTCCTCCTTTTGTCCAAAACTCATAACTTCAACATGATATCTAGAACCTGGTTCGATCCTCCATGACTTGTCTCGTCACTATTCTGCTGAAAAGTTCACAAAAGTTTTGGGTTGTAATAACAGTTGTGTAAAGATATGTAAATTCTGTGTAAGTTCTAAGTTGTGTGTCTAATGAGATCACACACCTTGTATTTATAATGGTTTTACAATAAGTGCATTGAATGCTTAATTAGTAAGCACTAGCCTAGGAAGTTGAATACTCTAGGAGTAATTACAATCAATCTAGGAAGTTGTACAATTAAAGGAATATCTAAAGATTCTTAACTTTGACAAGTTGCGTTCAGAATTTATTTTATTGAAATCTCTTATTTTTCTTCATAAGCTTTTGTCCCAATTCATTCCTCACTAATGGATCATGTCAACGTCTTCGATTCCCACTAATGCACTAGCTTCAGCCTTTGTCCCAGATGCACTGACTTGGCTCCTTCTTTTACTCAGATGCTCTGTTTATTATCCTTTGTTCCAGATGCACTGACCTGGCCTTTGTAGGAGAAACAGTTTTAAGAGTTGGTTTAAATATTTGGGTCTACTATATTATTGGTTTGAACTTTGAAGCTTCTAAATGTGGTTTTGAGAAGGGCGTCTATCTTTGCTTGATTGCCTGCCTCAAAAATTTCTCAGACTAAAGATCATGCCATCTATCTGGCCAACGTATCTTTATAACAATTCTACCCGACTTCTGTAGCATCCCTAAGTTGCCTTCCCAACCATTAATTCTACTTGCAGCAAAATGCAATGTTTTCTTTAACAAGATTAAAAAGATCAGGCTTAGTTTTAGTAAGCTTAAGCTTGAGTGGGGGAGTGTTTGAATGTACGAAATATCTTAAAATATCTTTGACTTTATAGTTTATCTCCTATGATCAATTTCTAATATTAATGTATTTTAGATTATCTCCTAGGTTTAGTTTCCATATTACTTGTTTAAATTCTCCTATTCATATTGTAAATTTTCTCTGTTTTTTCTAATAAAGATTAGCCTTTTCACCCAAAGGGATCCAGTAGGGAAATGTAATTGAATGAGTAAAAGATATCAGCGCTAGCAGCACTGGGGACTGATAGAATTTAAATGACTGCATCTCAAAACATTTAATATCTCCAATGATAGAATTTAATCATGATTTAATATTTTGAGTTGGTTTCTACATTCTAATTAAGTTGACAGTGTCTCAGATTTGTTGGAATGTCAACTGCTGAAATTTCACCTTGTGGATCCTTGAATTCATGTAGTCACTTTCAATGAGATATGAATAAATACACATCAAAATATGTGTGGTAGTTTATCAGATAAAATACTTACAGCTGGTTGATTCTTGTCATGAGTTTTTTACTTTATACATTAATTTCTTTATACATTAATAAGGTGTAACTGAAGTAACTGATTGCCATGCCTTGCAGGAATTTACTGAACTAATTGATTGCCAAGCCTTGCAGGAATCTTTATACAACATAGCTCGGGCATACCATCATGTTGGTCTTGTAACACTGGCAGCAATATATTATGAGAAGGTGATTGCTATTAGGGAGAGAGACTATCCAATTCCAAAATTTGAAAATGAGAATATTGACGTCAATGAAAATCACAAACCTGGTTACTGCAACCTTCGCAGAGAGGCAGCTTACAATCTACATTTAATCTACAAAAAGAGTGGTGCTCTCGATCTTGCTAGACAAATTTTGAAAGATTATTGTTCCGTTTGAGGTTACATGATCCTTACAAACTGCAAATTATCTTCAGGGTTTTATTGGGATTTCTGTTATATTATATATACACACAAAATTAGAAACATGATGTGCAATATATTTATTCAGTATATGGTTAGTGGTCTTAATTTATTATTTATTATTACGTCATAGTAAACACCCAGCAGCAATGATTCAAAGACATGCTGAAGTGTTCGGTGTTATATTTTTCATGATCTTTGCTCTATATTTTGACGTCAGTTTTTTTTTTTTTTTTTTTATGAAGGAATGCAATTTAGAGATTATTAGGTTTGATTTTGTATATGTAGGGGACTAGGGGTTATATATATATATATATAGTGGTTGAGGTTCGAACCTGAATTCTCTCGGTAAGTATTGACACTTATTTAAATTTTAATAAATAAGAATGAATATAATGAAATGAGTAATGTTGGTTGTTACGAACACTCAAAACGAAATGCACGGAATGATCCAGGCCATTGATTTTCACAATCACACAACCATGGTTTCCGTAAATGAAGGACTTGTTAGTTTTTTAAAATATTAAAATAGCACAAGGTATATTCTTGCTATTCTTGCGTATTTCTTTGTAAAGAATAGCAGCACTCTAATGAAAATTGTATATTACTACACTTTCTTTCAAATAAATGAAGAGAGAAATATGTTTGGTCACTTTGTAAGCTAATTTTACTCCGATGTCTATTTGGTAGTTACGAGTTTTTCTATCATGTGTAAAAGAAGTTCAAAATAGTAAGTTAATATTAGAATTTGTGTATTTTATATTAAATATATAATTTTTTAATAAATAATTATTGTTGTTAATAAAAAAATTGATACTCTTAGTTATTTTAACATGAGAAATGATATTAGAACATCATTTTTCAAACAACTATTTTGACAACCCTATTTATATAGGGGTATTTTTGTAAAAGCAAAAGAAAAAGAAGCTCCAAAACACTGTGCCAATATATCATATGGGTATGTATTTTTAGGTTGTTGAAAAAATTGTCACAAAATAGACGAAAATATATCATAACTCTTTTAACATGTACAACATTGCATTTGTTAAAATATCCTTTTCTAAAGCAAAAACTAGAATACAAAAGTTTCATGATAATAATGACATCACATCCTATTTGCGGCACTTCAATAAATATTATCAAACAAAAATAAACAAGAAACTTCGCGAGCTATGCCAAAATCCAAAAAATAATCAAGATGATGATAAGTGTTAAGAATGATGATGTTAACTATGAAAGGAAAAAGACATATAAGTTTTCACATGGTGGCATTTATTTAAGGTATAAAATTACTACTTTAGAAGCCATTAAACTGAAATTATTTGAGAAAATCAAAAGTAAAAACTCAACTAAAAGGGTTAAATATGTTTTAGTTCTTATAAATATACAAACTTTTTGTTTTAGTCTCTCTAAAAATTTTCTTCAACTTTTAATCCTCCAAAAGTTTTCTATTTTCATTTTTGGTCATTCCTTTAAAGTAAATTAATATGTAGAACTCATATTTTTGAATAAAATTTTGACGTAATGTTTATAATATTATAGGAATATCTCCCGAAAAAAATTAGAATTTTTTCACGAAACAATATAATTTTTTATATTTTTTACGGTTAAAAATTCATATTTAGTTATTGTTTTGTTAAAAAAATTCTATTTTTTGAGAGATTTTTACAATAGTCTACATATTTCTGCAAAATTTCATTAAAAAATATATGAATTGACTTAAAAATAATGATAAAAAATGTTGATTAAAAATTTTATAGAAATTAAAAGTCGAAGAAATTTTTTAAAAGAATTAAAATGAAAATTTGATATATTACAAAAAAAACCCAAACAAAATAAACGTTTTTATTTTTCTGATATTGTTCTCTCCCTCGCTGTCTTCTCATTGCGCCTCTCACAAAAACAAACTCACGCCGCCGGTGCCGTCGTTTTCTTCAGACCGAAACGCTCTCAGTGCCGCTTCATTTTATTGTTGAAGGTATGTTCGTTTCTCGTTCGAGAGAGAAACACTTAGGTTGAGACTTGAAGGTGTTCGATAAAATGTCTTCTTCATACACTGGTTCTGTTCTGTTATGTTATGTTCGTGGTTTACAAGAATATTGTGTTTCATCGGATCATTAGTGATTTTAGCATGCTTTGTTACTAACATTCTTTGCCATTAGTAATTTTTTATTCATTAATACATTTCATCAATAAATAGAATCTGATATTGGAGGCATTTTAATTTTGAAGTAATTGTGAGGTTGCAATTGCATGAATTATTGGCTTGTATAATTAGCTTTATCATCTCTATCGCTTTAAGAACATTTATTTATGTGGTTTTTACTTTGTTCTAATATTGCAGCTGAAGTTACTCATCTGTGAATTTATGATTCATGAACACTTATGACATTTTTTTTTATTTTTTTATTTTAATCAGAAGATATGTTCGTGGATAGATTCTTCTATAATGAGAACACCACACAACAACTCATTTTGTTGTGTGTGGAACTGTAGTGGATTTATATCTTGAGATCTTTGTAACGGAAGCCAAATAAGTCGCTTCTAATTCCAGAGATTTGAATCTTTATTTAGATTCAGATAGAAATGATTGTAGCTAGAAAATTTTCCCCTTCAAAGCTTAAGCCGCTCGTTTATTTATCAGTCCTTTCTGAGTGCAAAACCCATGTGCAGTCAAATCTTTTTACAACCTTAACACCAGACTCAAATCCCCATCTCCGTAGCCTTACAAAAAATTTGCCGCATCCATCAAGTAATTTGATTAGGTATTTCTCTTCAAAAGCTGCAGATTCAGCACCAAAACAAAGATTGCCCTTCTCTCGTGAGGGTAATTATGATGAAGGCATTTCCCAATCTCTTCATGTCTGCCCTGGTTGTGGGGTTTGTATGCAAGATTCCAGCCCAAAACACCCTGGTTATTTCATTAAACCATCTGAGAAGGACATAACGTATAAATTGTATACCCATCTTGAACCTGTTGCACAAGAGTCCGAATTCTCTAAGACTGTTAAAAAAGGGCTTGTTGTTGAACCAGAAAAGCTTAATAGTAGTGATGACAACTTGATCAGGAAACCAGAAAAGCCAGTGGTATGTGCACGCTGTCATTCGTTGAGGCACTATGGGAAGGTGAAGGATCCAACTGTGGAAAACTTGCTACCAGATTTCGACTTCGATCATACAGTGGGAAGGAAGTTGGCATCAGCAAGTGGGACCCGTTCAGTGGTGCTTATGGTTGTGGATGCAGTGGATTTTGATGGGTCATTTCCTAGGAAGGTTGCGAACTTGGTTTCTAAAACAATTGAAGATAACTATTCAGCGTGGAAGCAGGGTATGTCAGGGAACGTGCCTAGAGTAGTGCTTGTGGTTACAAAGATTGACTTATTGCCTAGCTCCTTGTCACCAACAAGATTGGAGCATTGGATTAGACAAAGAGCTAGAGAGGGCGGTATTATTAAGATTACTAGTTTGCACATGGTGAGTGCTCTTAGAGATTGGGGACTGAAGAATCTTGTGGAAGATATAGTTGAATTGGCCGGATCTAGAGGGAATGTGTGGACTGTTGGGGCACAGAATGCAGGAAAGAGTACGTTAATAAATTCTATTGGAAAGCATGTTGGAGGGAAGATTACACATCTGACAGAAGCACCTGTCCCAGGGACTACACTCGGCATTGTTAGAGTGGAGGGTGCTCTTCCAAGTCAGGCAAAATTATTTGATACACCCGGCCTTCTCCATCCTTATCAGATTACAACAAGGTTGATGAGGGAAGAGCAAAAGCTTGTTTACATGACCAAGGAGTTGAAACCTAGGACATATAGAATTAAGGTTAGTGCACTTAAATTACTAATTTGTGTCGTTGAATTTAATATTATTGTTTACATATGTATGCTAATTTGTGCTCTAGTGTTGTTTCATCTTTTTTGTCTTATTAAAATCTCATGTACTTTATTCTTTTACCAATTAATTGTGGTAGGCTGGTCATTCGATTCACATAGCTGGTCTTATGAGATTGGATGTAGAAGAAACGTCCCTGGATACTATCTATGTCACAGTGTGGGCATCTCCTTATCTTCCTCTGCATATGGGTAAAATAGAAAATGCAAGTAAAATGTTCCACGACCATTTTGGACACCAGTTACAGGTATTCTCTTTGATCATTTTAATTGACTACGTATTAAGCAAATCCCTTGCCCATGCTTATAAGCTGATTTTCAACTGTGTTCCTTTAGTTTTGTCTAGGTTACAAATAATTGATTTATATCTTAGTTATTACATCCTGACTAAAAAAAGTGTGTACCAAATGCTGTTGATATGGACTTGAAATTTGTTAGTCCTCTCTGCATAATCAGCCCGGTCCAAATCTTTAGTAGCATTTTTTTTCGGTAGTTTACTGAGATTATTTTCACAGAATGACTTATAATACAATGTTAAGCAATATCTAGATATTCAATTGCCATAATATGCTTATAACAGTGAAGTTTTTATGCATTGGTAAAGTGCATGTAGAAAGCTATGTTGCAAGAAAAGACAAGTTTTTCTTTTGATTCATAGGCATTATTCATTGCGCATTACAGTTTTCACTCGTATATAACACCAGTCTGAATTTTCCATTGTTCAGCCACCAATTGGAGAGGAAAGAGTCAAAGAATTGGGAAATTGGGTGAGACGGGAATTTCATGTTAGTGGAAACAGTTGGGACTCGAGTTCTGTTGACATTGCTGCTGCTGGCCTTGGTTGGTTTGCCATTGGACTTAAAGGAGAAGCAGTATTGGGTGCTTGGACTTATGAAGGAGTTGATGTTGTTCAACGCAATTCTTTGATACCCTATAGATCAAATACTTTTGAAGTTACAGGATTTACCGTATCGAAGATTGTCTCACAGTCTGACCGAGCTTCAAATAAGCCGCGTCAACAAAGTGACAAAAAGGCGAAGCGGATTGACTCAAAATCGCTATCCGGCTCAGTTGAATCACCTATGTTGGCTTCTGATGGAGGCATGTAATAATGATATCAGTTTGGAAGAAAGCAAAATGAATCGAAATGCTAACTAACGAAACCAATAACTTCCTAGTCATAAATATATCAGGTTCAAGCAAGGGGAGTGATGACACCTCTTTTTTTTCTTCAAAAGAGTTGTAAAAAAAATTCGGGAATATATTAGTGTTTTCTGAGTTAGTTGAAGTGGCTCAATGAACTAAGTAACTTTGCACCCAAAATGGTTCTCGTTTGAGAATTAAAATTCAACTATTGATTTTTATGCTTGGTCTTTTAATGATATTTTTGCATGCTAATTTTTTCTTTAAAAAAATATGAATAGTATGTATTGATAGTGTTGCATTCTTTTTCATAATAAAGCGACTTTTGAATAATTTCAAATAGTGCATTATCGTTTTTCTTCGTCCCTGATTAAAAGAAGAAAATGCAAGGAATAATGGAATCATAACAGGTGAGGTATAAATGGAATAAAAAAATTATAACGCATTTCATTCCGTTCACTTTCTAAACAATGGAACAAGTAATTTGTTACGCTCTGTCGTAAAATACTCAAACAATGGAATGAAATATTTATTCCGTTCCGCTCCATTCCACTCTATTTCATTCCGCTCTGCTCCGTTCTATTCCGTCAATCCAAACAGAGCCCAAGGAAATTATCATCATGCAATAAACTTCCAAATGTCTATTACCCCAATCCATAATGTACGTTGGGGAAAGGGTGGAGTTATATCTGAGGCATAAAAAGTATACAATCGATTAAGATAAAACATACGAGGAATAGTTATTGAAATTCAATCTCAGCATAACTCTATCTATATTGATTCAGTTTTACTTTAATTCAAACCACTCAAACACTTTTATAAACATCCTGTTCAGAAAACCTGTCGATATGAACCTGAATTAACTAAGTGCGGTCTCTATGGATACAATATTTTTATTTGTTTGATAAAAACTGGAATACTTACCACTACCGTGCTGGAGAAACCACCCAGTTTCTTCCTTTATTAGCCTTCAATCTTGCCCTTCCTCTTTTGGTCATTCTCCCTCTCTGGTTCTAAGACTAAAATTCGAGATCATCATAAAAATGGCAGCACATGGCCTTTTATAACAGTTGATTAAGTGCGAATTCTCTTAGAAAAACCTTTGCTCCCTTGGTGAATCAACTTTCTTCACAATAAAACAATTGCTAACTGTGTAAATCGTCTTTTTTACAGTCACAGTTAGCTCAGTGAATTTGCCCTGATGTTTTATGCCAACTTCTTTGTTTTGAAATCGCTTGCTCGCTTGGCTATTTTGACAGGGTTTTATTATGATTGAAAACTCTAACTTGATTTGGCTCAGCAAGCTTTATTTATTTGGTACGGGTGATCACTTATGCTTCTAAGTTCTAACTTAACTTAATACCTTTTCTATTTCACTTGGTTCCTCTTCATCAACCTCTAAAAGCAAAGGACGGTATGCAAATTAGCATTCTTATGATTAAATTGATAAAAATCAAACATGTACGAAAATTGGGAAAATGCATAAGTCTTCTATTGATTTAAGTCAATAAATGTTTATGAAAATATCTTACAAAATAGATAAGTAAATTTAGCACTTATCAAACTCTACTCAACTTAAAACTTTGTATTCAAACAAAAATCCTGTTAAAAGCGTTTCTCAAACATTACCTTCAAGACTTCCTACATAAAATGAATGATCATGTTTTATGACAATCAAGTTTCAAATTGAATGTTTTTACTTGCAATGACCGTAAAGGTAGAAATAATGATATACATATGAAATGCTAGCATGTTTATGAAACTTTTGCTACGTCGAACTGAAATGTTGATGCACGGTTCATTGAAATGTTAATCAACCACAAATTCATTCCTTGCATAACGTATTTCACTTAAAAAAAAAAAAAAAAGCGGGGTGAAAATTTCTCTCAATCAATGTTTTAAAAACCGGACCTGGCCGGTTCAACCGGGAACCGGACCTAATTACGGTCCGGACAGTCATAGAAAACCAAAAGATTAAAGAACCGGGGAAAAACCATAAAAACTGGTGAAAACCGGATGAGCCGCCGAACCGGACCCGGCTTAAAAAAAATGAGCTGAGATTCCTTTTTTCCCCTAATTTTTTAGTTCGCGTTTTACAGTAATTCTTTTGTGATAATAAGATGCTAATCGAAGCAAGTTTCTCCATTATTTTCGAATTCACAAGATTTGCTTCCATTCCATCAAAACTAAGTGGACATAGAAGAGTTAAAGTGAACATATACATGTGTAGTTGGAGAATCACTTGTTGATGAGATTTTAAGGTGGATGAAAGAAGAAATGTCATGGAAATTAGAAGAAGGAATGGAAAGGATTTGAAGTTTGTTTGAGTTAGAGAGGGAGTTTTGTTGACAAAAGTTAGAGAGGAGCAATGAAGTGGTTTACGGCAATTAGGGTTTGAGACAAAGAGATTCTTAAAAGGGAATTTATAATTGGGCTTGCTTTTAGCAATATTATGGGCTTATTACATTTTACTTATTGAGCTCACTAAAATTTTATTTTTTCTACTTGCTAAAATTAACCTTTCCTTTTACTTTTTCTGCACAAACTAACATTACATTTTCTATTGAAGATAAATAATTATATATTAATTGATTAATTAATTATCCGGTTGAACCATGAACCGGAGGTCTCACTGGTTCAATCGACGGTCCGATTTTTAAAAGATTGCTCTCAATTCATACATTGCATTCACTCGAATCAACTTAGTAGTCATCTTTGCACATTTCACAAAATACATAGTCAAAAAGGGATCACTCAAGTATTTGATGGGTTGTAACGTGGCTCCAAAGAATATTTGTTTTTTCTAAATAAGCAAAGGTGTCTCAGAAGGCTAAGAAAACAATTATTTAGCAAAAATTTCAATTATAAGTGAATTACTCTCATTTTCCTCTTTCTTTCTGTAACACCTATACTAAACTGCCTAGAATTTTTAGTATGTGTATTAAACTTAGTATTGGATACATTAAAATTACAAATTTAAGTTTGACTGAATGAACTAAGACAATACAAAATCTCATACATTGACAAGAGTACTAACTGATGAGTACAACCATAAGTCGTATCTGAATATAAATGCACTGACTGGCGAGTACATAAAGTAAAATCCTTCTCTGAATGATAGTGCACTAACTAACGAGTACACAATATACAAGGTAATACGGCTGATAGCCTACTACGAGACATATATGCTTAGTCCTCCAGATCTTCTTCTGCTTGCTCTTGCCACGATCAACCTGCTTATCTGGAAAAAAAATAAAGGGAATGGGGTGAGACAGGATGTCTCAGTGAGTTCCACCTATCCTAGGTTGTAGACAATCTCGGGGACCCTACGATCGCCATCTGTCTCTACATTTCCTTAAATTAGGGTTTACTGTTGTTCTGCATATCTTAGCGATCAGGGGAAATCTAGGATCACTAAGAGTGTACTAACATAATTTTGTCTTGATATATTCATATCATGTTCATAATTAGGTTGGAAGTTAGCGTTGAACAAACAATTATTATCTGAGTTCATTTTACGAAATGAGTCGAGTGGAGTAACCCCGAACACATTCTTCTCATAACCGGTGAAAATTCCTATCTGAGGCCAACACCGGACTCCTTTTGCCGTCGTGCAGGACTTACATGGGTAAAACGCATGTCCACTACTGATGGGGAACCTCAACTCCACTACTGACGGGGGATTAGAGAGTCACGACTTAACTGCTGTTGTGTAGATTTCCCTTGCGGGATAATCCCATCCAGCATAATCTGGAGCCTGATGGACACAACTTATATTTATTATTTTGTTAGGATATGTCTGTTATATCTCTCTAATCATATGTATATCGGATACATCATTTCAATCTTATGCATATCTAATGCATTCTTCAGGGTGGATAATCAACTGATCATAACCTATATACTTAGGTTCTATGCATATCGTTCTCATATGCCACTTACTTAAAAGTTGGTAAACATTCCCACATAGGTATATTGGCTTTATCTCAAGCACAACACTCTTTGGTTAATACAAGGGTCAACTTATGATTATTTCCTTCAATATAATGCATACGGACATTCTGATGTTGTAAGAATGGTCCCTGGACGCAAAAGGACAGTTTTTAAAGGACTCCAACACTGTGAAAATCGTGGCATGTTGGCTTCCAATCGTGCCACGATTCTACCCAGAAAAATATGATCGTGGCACGATCATACTGGATCGTGGCACGATTTTTACAGTGTTCACATCAACGGTGATTTTTTCTAGAAAAACTCAAACGTGCAGAGACACACTCACAGTTCCAGAAAGTCCATTATTGATAGAGATTAGGGTTTAATGCCAGAAACATCATAACTTGATCATGCATTAACATTAGGGCAATTAACATTAACCAAAGAATATAGTTTTCTCACAAAACATATTCCCATGGTGGGTTCTAATCTAAAGGAACTCACCAAGGTATCTCTGGCCACTTTCAAAGCTCATAGATCATCAACTTTAGCTTCAGCAACCCATAACAGCTTCCCCTCTAGTTTTCTTGAAAACCTTAATTTCAACCTTAACCTCAAAACATTGCTTGATTACCCAAGTTTCAGCTCCAAGCTCTCTCTTGATTCCTTCCTTCTAAACACCATAACTAAGCATAATCAACACCTTAAATACACATGCATCTCCACTTGGCTTGAAGTGAAACAAAACCCAAAGGATGATGATTGAGAGGGAGTTCGATCATGGGGAAGAAGAAGGAAAGAAATTGTGTTTGTATTTGAACTATCATGCTACCAAGATCAAGTTTCTAGGTTTGCATGTTGATTTGGAATGGATTTGGTTGATGAATTTGGTAGAGGTTGAGTGAAAGGGGGAGGCCGAGAGAGAAAGAAGAGAGAAGGAGAAGAGAACTTCAGCTTAGTGACAGAAAGTGAGGAGAAAAATGAGAAGAGAGCGTGGCTTCTCCTTTTTATATGCGTATGCGGCAATTACCAAAATGCCCCTCTTTCATTGTTTCCCTCTGACACGTATAATTGACACAACTGAATTCTAGTGATGTTAACTCACCATTATATAAGCCATGTATTTGTCTTTACCTTTATTCTTCCTTTGTACGAAAACTTCCTTAAACCTGATAAGTTCTCGTACGCTCTCCATTTCCTCAGTTGAATCACTCTGCATCCAGATAAATTATTGTGCGGGATATTACACTTTCTACCATAATTATTCACCAAATCCAAGCTTTACTCATTTAAATTTCTTACATCAAGAAGCAATTGTTCATTATTCTACGAAGTTCATCTTCAACCTTCAACTCACTTACGCCAAAACACATGGTTGCTTTAGCATTTTTGCATTACCATTATTTTATGTAAAACACACAATCTTTGGTAATAATATTTTTTGTCTAAATTTAAATACTAATAATTTTATATGAATATATTTTTATGCAAAAGTTTATCTCTGTGATATATTTCTGTTCCACCTATTATTTTTACTTAGTTTAATCTATAAAAAAAGTTTTATTTATACGGGTTGCATGTTTTAATTGACCCTGTGATATACACGATGTCTGGAAAATGACTTTGTAAAATAAAAAACGCATATTCTAACATTGTAATTTGAGATTCTTCAAATTTTTAAGTTTGTAATATACACGAAGTGCAAAAAAGTGACCTAGAGGTTGAATTTTTTCATGTTTTTTTGCATACATGTATAAGACATTGAAATATGGATTTACACAAAAAAAAATTATATTTTTTCGACAAAGGACGAATTAATTATGAATTTTACTTCCCCATAATTATGAATTTCTAACCAGTTCATATATAATTCGTACTTGTCTAAAAACTACAAAATTTCATATTGAAGATTCTTATGATATTCTAACCATACAAAATGGATTTTTTTATCAACGGTGATAATTTGCTCAAACCGACTCACTCTCTAACTCTCACAGAGCCGCCTCCCTCCCTTCCAAACCCATTTTTCCAAGATGCAGTGGTGGTCGGTGGTGGTGTGATGGGTGGCTTTGTCCTCCGCACCATCTCTTTCCTCGATGGGCTGTCTGAGGTCCAGATTTGTGACAGTGTTCAGATGTTTTTGATGGTGGTGCTCCGTCACGGCAGTCTTTATGTCGGCAGCTGCAGGTGGTGGTGGCCTCTCTTTCCCCCACGATTAATCCTCCTTCAACGCAGCTTCCTTAGTTCGTCGTCGCAAGGATCATGGTGGGTGGTGGTCGTTCGTGTCGGTGGTCGTGGTTTGCGTCGGTGGCCGTGTAGCTGTCATCTTCAAATTCGGATGTGGCTGTTTGCTTGATTTGGTGGCAGACTCCCTCCGGGGTCTTTGTATTTTTGTTTGTTTTTGCGGGTTCGCCGTCTGTCGGTTTGGTTTTGGTGGTCTCTATGTTGGTGGTTTGTTTTGGCTAGGTTGATGGTGGTGTTTGTGGGTTGCTGGTTTTCGTCGCCGACATGATGTTTGTTGTTTTGGTCTACGTTAGTTTCGTATGTGTTTCCTTTGTTCTTGTTCAAATGAGGTTAGTGGTGGTTGAAAATCTGAACTCTTTTTGTTGTGGTACTATTTCAAAAACCCGAAAGGGTGTGGTTCCGTTTCATTAACCCGAAAGGGTCTCGAAAACTCGAAAGAGTCTGGTTTTGTTAACCCGAAAGGGTCTGTGGTTACTTACGTTTATGACTCATCCCCCGATCTGAGTTCTTACGTGTATTGCTCGAAAGAGCTTTTCTACTTGTTGTGTTCAGGGAGCTGCAGGCACTTGGATTTTGTTACCGTGTTGGCGGTCGATCCATTCGCCAATGTTAAAACCCTATTGTTCTTTGCAAATGCTTATTTGTTATATTTTTTGTAACTTGGTTTCGCGCCCGTACGCGGGTTCGATGGGTTGCGCCTGTAATGAGTGAATATTTGTTAGGATAGTTTAGGGTTTGTCCGCTTGGTCTGTTTTTATCACGATGTACACTCGTTTGGGTAATACTTGGGTCAGGTCTTATGTCTCCCCAATCTTTGTACCTCTTTATTTTAATTTATTTTATTTCTGTTTTGCTTTAAAAAAAACATACTTAAAAAAATTAGAGAATGGAATTTGACCCGTGAGCATCTGCTTACTCAAAACAAAATTAAAACTTTGCATGTTTTGGTTCAAAAATAAAAAAAAAAATCGAATTGTCTTCGAAATGTTATGAAACTTTGCATATCTTTTCTATGTATTTCTATAGATGTCATTGTAAACAATCATGTCAAAATTTGATTTCTGTGTTGATATTTCCGTTTTTTTGTTTTTTATGTTTTTTGCGCTTTAAAAATTCACAAGTAATCTGTCACTTGTTGGAAAAATCTAGTTTTTTTTTTGTGTAAAGTCGCATTTTATCATCATGAACATATCGACAAAAAAACAAGAAAAAAATCAACTTCTGCATCACTTTTTTGAACGTTGCTTATATTACAGACTTCGTGTATATTGCATGGTCAATTTGGATAATTAACCCTATTTATAATTACTTCTCAAGACATATGTGAGCTTCACTTAATTTTGTCTATTTCCATGTACTTTTTAGAACTCTATGTACAACAATATTTATCTATTGTGATCTATATTAATATGTTTTATTATTTTGTTTCAATCTATACGAAAACTATGGTATTTAAAATTATTTTACTTTATAGTATATAGATATTATACTTTAATTTTGTCAGATAGTTTTTACTTTCCTCTCAAAATAAATAGTTTTTACTTTATAACTAATGAGATTTTTCTAAGACGAATCGTTTGGGAGAACTGTTGAAACACAATACACAAGAGATGGAAGCTTGCTTACTCAATAATGAAGAGAATGAACACAATAGAACTCAGTGACTTGTAACACAAGCTATTGTGATCTAGTTAGTTTTAGAGTTGGTTACTTATTGTAACTAACTTGCTGAGCTGTCAAATAGTTTGTTATCATTTAGTGTAATATAGAACACACTAGTTTATCATGGTCTTACAATAACAAACTATAAATACTTGTAGTTGCTTCTATTCCAAGTTAATGAGAATTCATTCACTTTCTCTCAATTGTTTTTACTCTTTCTTTCATTTTCTATCAATGTTTCATCTTCTCAACATGGTATCATCGAGCCTTTTGATCTGAAAGTGCTTCTTCCGCAAGCTTTTCTTCCATGCGCCTCGTAACAACAATGGCGCTTCTTCCTCTGGTATTGAGGGTCCTTTTGATCAATCCAGTCCCTTTTGCATCCATCCCAGTGATGGTCCTTCCTCTGTTACAGTTTCTCATGTTCTTGATGGATCTAACTACCATTCTTGAGCTCGTTCAATGCGCAGAGCTTTGGGCGGGAAGATGAAATTCGAATTCGTTGATGGATCCATTCCTCCGGTTATTGATACTTTTGATCCACTTTACATGCTTGGAATCGTTGCAATATGCTCGCTCACTCTTGGATTGTGAATTCTGTTTCTCCTTCAATTGCACAGTATATTGTTTTCATGGAAAATGCATGTGATGTTTGGGTTGATTTGAAGGAGCGATTCTCACAAGGTGATTTGGTCAGAATCTCTGAATTGATGCAAGAAATTTACTCTTTGCAACAAGATTCTAAGTCTGTAACAACTTTCTACTCTGAGTTGAAGATTTTGTGGGAGGAACTTGAAATCTACATGCTTGTACCTAATTGCACTTGCAGGGTACGTTGTTCTTGTGAGTTTATAAGAAATGCTAGGCAAAATCATACTTTGCTTTATGCAATTAGATTTCTTACTGGTTTGAATGAGAATTTTGCTAATCTCAAATATTGTTAACGGATCCTATTCCACCTATGAACAAGATATTTTCTATGGCTTTACAACATGAAAAGCAATGAAATTTTGCTCCTGTTATTGAAGATTTTGTGTCAATCAATGCTGTTGATTGTAGAAAATTTAAGAACAACAATTTTGGAAAATCACAAGGATCAAACTTCAAAAGTGGCATACGTGTATGCACTTTGTGTGGAAGGAATAAACATACTGTTGAAACATGCTGCAAAAAGCATGGAGTTCCACCACATCTTCAGAAGAATTACAATTCTGAATCTGCTAATCATGTTGCTTCTGGAAAAGAGGATGATAATCATGTAGAAAATCCCTCAGCATGTGTTGATTCTAAAGCTAGTGTTCCAGCTATCACACATGAGCAATATGAAAAGCTAATGACTCTACTTCAAGGTTCATCTTTGAATCAAAGTTCAGGAATTGTACATGCTTCCAATTAGGTTTCTTCCTCCATGTCTATTGGTCATTTACCATGTGACATACAAGGTACTAGATTCATTTCTTCTTTAACATGTCATAATTTTACTTAGTTCTTGGATCATAGATTCAGGAGCTAGTGATCACATCTGTGGAAATCTGAAGTGGTTTCATTCTTACAATGAAATCACTCCCGTCTACATTAAACTACCTACAGTTCATTTTGCTATAGCTAAACAATCAGGAACCATTAAATTTTCACCTGATTTTATCATTCCTAATGTTCTTTATGTGCCAGAATTTAACTTCAATTTACTTTCTGTGTCAAAACTAAGTAATTCATTGAATTGAACAGTCATTTTTATTGGGTTTCAATGTTTAATTCAAGACAGGAAAACACTGAGGATGATTGGTTCTGGTGACAAGATAGAAGAGTTGTACCACTTAAATCTTTCTAATAAGCTAGCTTGTTCTGCAAGCAAGACCATTCACTCAAATGTTCCTTTACCAGACAGTGCTCTTTGGCATTTTAGGCTAGGCCATTTTTCTTTTTCTAGAATGAATTTGTTGCAATCTAGTTTTCCTTTTGTTCATGTTGATTCCAAGGCTACTTCTGATGTATGCCATTTTGCTAAACATAGAAAACTCCTTTTTCCTGACAGTTGTAATAAAGCTGAAAAACCTTTTGATCTAATACATTTTGACATTTGGGGTCCTATTTAAATCTCTTCCATTCATATCATACTGATTTTTTAACTGCTGCAGATGATTTTAGCAGATATACTTGGTTAACTCTGTAAGAGTGAAACCAGACAACATGTCATTGATTTCATCAATTTAATTGAAAATCAATATAATTGCAATGTTAAAATTGTCAAAAGTGACAATGTACTTGAATTTACCATTCCACAATTTTATGCTTCAAAAGGTATTTTGCATCAGACTAGTTGTGTTGAGACACCTCAGCAAAATGCTAGGGTTGAAAGAAAGCATCAACATATTCTAAATACCACTAGAGCTTTGCTTTTTCAATCACATTTACCCAAAAAAATTGGTCTTACGATGATATTCATGATGTCTTCATCATGAATAGGGTACCTAATCCTGTTTTACAAAATGAATCTCCTTATTTTCTGTTGCATAAGAAACTTCCTGATTTGCATCAATTAAAAGTGTTTGGTTCATCAGCATATGCATCTACACTTCAAGCTCATAGAAGCAAATTTGCTTCTAGAGCAAGAAAGTGCATTTTTCTTGGTTATAAAAATGGAATGAAGGGAGTAGTTCTCTTGGACATACATTCAAAACAAATTCTGGTTTCTAGAAATGTAACTCATCATGAATGCATCTTTCCTTATAAGTCTAGTCCTTCCAACATTTCATGGGAATATCACACAAACATTAGTCAAGAGTCTGCTACTGATATTGTTTCAGATAGCTCTCTAAACCCTAGAGATACTACAAATACTCAAACTACTCCAAATATTTCTCCTTCTTGTGATTCTCACCCTGATAATTCCATATCACCACCTATTTCAACCATTATTCACAAATCCACTAGACTTAGGTCTTCACCAGCTTATTTGAAAGATTATGTATGCAATACTTTTGCTCAATCATCAAAATCTGTCAACTTAGGTATTTCTTATCATATTGCATCATTTCATTCTTTTGATCATTTATCACCTACACATAAAGCTTTTTCTATTTCTGTCATACAAAGTAATGGGCCTAAAACCTATAAAGAAGCATATCAGTTTGAACATTGGTTAGAATCAATGAATGTTGAATTGGAGGCTTTAACTAAGAATGATACTTGGTGTAGTGTTGATTTACCACCTAATGTAAAGCATATTGGTAGCAAGTGGGTTTATAAGGTCAAGCATAAAGCTGGTGGCTCTATTGAGAGGTACAAGGCCAAGTTGGTTGCCAAAGGTTACAGTCATATTGAGGGTCTGGACTTTTTTGATACTTTTTCCATGTTGCCAAGCTCACTACAGTTAGAACTCTTCTTGCTATTGCATCTATTCAGAACTGGCATCTTCATCAGTTGGATGTAAATAATGCCTTCCTTCATGGTGATCTACAAGAAAATGTTTACATGCTCATTCCAGAAGGTGTTCAGAGTGAACCTGATAAAGTCTGCAAATTAAAGAAAAGTCTTTATGGTTTGAAACAAGCAAGCAAAAAGTGGTATGAGAAACTGACTACACTTCTCTTAGTTGAAGGTTATTCCCAGTCAACTGCTGATTACTCCTTGTTCACTCTTTAGCAAGGAAATGATTTCACAGCTCTTTTAGTGTATGCGGATGACATTATATTGGCTGGAACATCTCTCACTGAGTTTCAGAGAATTAAGCTCATATTAGATTCTCAGTTCAAAATCAAAGACTTAGGGATTCTTAAATACTTCTTAGGATTAGAGGTAGCTCATTCTAAAGAAGGAATCTCTATTTCACAAAGAAAATACTGCTTGGATCTACTTGAATTTTCATGTCTTCTAGGTGCTAAACCTGCTAGCACACCTCTAGATACTTCACTCAAATTGCACCAAGACACTAACAAACCTTTTGCAGACGTGTCTTGCTACAGGAGGCTCATTGGAAGATTACTGTATCTAAACACTACAAGACCTGATATTTCTCTAGCCACTCAACAATTAAGTCAGTTTGTGAATGCTCATACTGTCACTCATTACAAAGCAGCCTGCAGAATTCTAAGGTATCTCAAAAATGATCCTGGACTTGGTCTTTTGTTTCCAAGAAAATCATAAGTATAAGTTCTAGGTTATGTGGATGCAGATTGGGCAGGGTGTATAGACACTAGAAGATCAACCACTGTTTTCTGCTTCTTTCTAGGTTCTTCACTCATATCTTGGAAAGCTAAGAAACAACCAACTGTTTCAAGATCTTCTTCAGAGGTTGAGTATAGAGCTTTGTCCACTGCAACTTGTGAGCTTCAATGGATTTTATACCTGCTAAAAGACTTAAATATCAAATGTGCCAGACAACCTGTTCTCTATTGTGATAGTCAGAGTGCTATTCACATATCATCCAATCCTGTTTTCCATGAGAGAACAAAACACCTTGAGATAGATTGCCATTTGGTCAGAGAGAAACTAGAAAAAGGCATACTCAAGCTTCTACCTATTTCAACTAATGAGCAGCTAGCAGATTTCTTAACAAAGGCTCTACCTCCTCCGGAATTCAATTCATTCATTTGCAAGCTGGGAATGATTAATATCTATCATGCTCCAGCTTGTGGGAGGCTGTTGAAACACAATACACAAGAGATGGAAGCTTGCTTACTCAATAATGAAGAGAATGAACACAAAGAACTTAGTGACTTGTAACACAAGTTATTGTGATCTAGTTAGTTTTAGAGTTGGTTACTTATTGTAACTAACTTGCTGAGCTGTCAAATAGTTTGTTATCAACTAGTGTAGTATAGAACACACTAGTTTATCATGGTCTTATGATAACAAACTATAAATACTTGTAGTTGCTTATATTCCAAGTTAATGAGAATTCATTCACTTTCTCTCAATTTTTCTTACTCTTTCTTTCGTTTTCTATCAATGTTTCATCTTCTCAACAAGAACCTCGAGTTTGATTCCTGGTGAGGTCAAACGTTACTCACCTTATGTCCGAACTTCAGATTACTAGGGTCCCCTTCTCCTATAAGCTAGAGGGTTAGCACCAAAAAAGATGAAGTGGTAAATACCGTCTGAAATTCACACACACATAAATAGTTTGAACCCAAGTAAACATGTTCAACATAATAATATCGACAATATCAGTTGAATTAGGTCTTGCAAATAATTTATCAAATAGTTAATACAGAGTGTATGTTACGCCATGTTTAATTAAACTATTTTGTATCTCAAGAAGGAAGAAGGATGGAATTTAGATAAAATCACAGTAACATATTATTATTAACATTAGAAAAGTTATCTTTTTTGTTGTTAATGATTTTTCTTTAAAATTCGCTTTAGTCCTCAATGATTTGTCAAATATTATCATACATTAATATTTTAATTTTTGTCAAATTACAAGACAAATTAATTAATATCCGAGTAGCTAATATTGTTAAAAATTATCTCTCATTTTTTTTAAAAAATATATTCTATTTTATCTGAATAATTAAATATAAAATTATTAGATTCATTTGAACTGATATGCAAAGAAATTTTATGTGACAATAAATTTATATTAAAAAAAATGTGACAATAAATTTTAAGATTTTGTGACAATAAATTTTCATATGAAAATTTCTTAAAAATAATTTTGTGTGCTAAGAAGATTTTTAACATTATTGTATTTTATCTAAATAATTAAATCTAAAATTATTAGATTCATTTGAACTGATATGCAAAGGAAGGTTTATGTGACAATAAATTTTAAGATTTTGTGACAACAAATTTCCATATGAAAATTCCTTAAAATAAATTTTAAGATTTTGTGACAATAAATAATTTCCTAAAATAAATTTCCATATAAAATTTTCTAAAATTGTTTTGTATATTTTAGTCACTATTATTTATTTATTTGAATAAAAAAAAGGAAATAGAAGGGAATTTGAATGAATATTAGGGTGCCACTTAAAAATTACCGCTCCTTACCTTATTTTATTTATAATTTATAATTATAATATCTATATAAGTTTAATGGTAGTAGGTTGACAGTCCAAAACAACTTTGCACACACGATCAATCAAAACATTTAGATTTTCCACATCAATTAATTAATGTTTTTGATTTATGTGACAATTCTAAATGTTTTGATTGGTTGTGTGCAAAGTTGTTTTGAACTGTCAACCCACAATCATTAAACTCTATCCATATTATATCTATACCATACATAAAGAGAATATGTGATTTTGGGTTGTCTTTTTCACTTCAAATTATACCATCTATAAAACAAATTTTCCTAAAATGTTATATTGTTGTGTCATTCAAAAAGATAAGAATTTATATTATATATTTGTTATATTGTTGGTATCATTGAAAAAGATAAGTATAATTTATTACAATATGAAAGTGTAAAATATTTATACCAATAATTTTATTAAAAATCAAAATAATTTTAATCTAAAATCAGAATTTCATAAAAACTACGGTTTGTAATTTATATACTTTATCGCAATAAAAAAAACAGACAGACAGAGTAATATTTTGGGATGACTTTTTTATTATCCCAATTATACCCTTAAACAAATGTTTCCATCATAATATTTATTGTTGTTGTCATTAAAAAAGATTTATATTATATGCACTATATTGTTGGTGTCATTGAATTAGACAAACATGATTTATTGGGTTTGTTATAATTTGAAAATCACAAACATTTGTCTTTATACTTTTAATCAAAATCAAAATTTCATAAAAAACACGTTCATAAATTACAAACATTAGCGCAATAAAAAAAGCAGAAAGACACGTGAGGGTCGGTTGTTCTGCTAGTAACATATAATAGAAAAAAGATGATAGATATATTAAGATTTATAAATTATAATAAGTATTTAAAATGTTTATTCATAAATGACAATTTAGCAGTAGTTCTACATTTTTTTAGGGAGTAGTAGTTCTACATAAAATGTAGACATTAATTTTGTCTAATACGTGTGAAAAAAAAAACTTACAAAAAGTGAACGATGAACTAGTAGATTAATGTGTAAATTACATTTTTGGTCCCTTTAATATTTTTCAGGTTTCATATTGGTTCCCTAATTAATAAAAGTAACGTTTTGGTTCCTTAAATCCTTCTCAGTTAGTCACTTTGGTCCCTTCCGTTAGTTTGTGTTAAAAAACGTTCACTTTTGGTCCCTTAAATATTTTTCAGGTTTCACTTTTGGTCCCTTAAATATTTTTAAGGTTTCATATTGGTCCCCTAATAGAGGACCAATATGAAACCTGAAAAATATTTAAGGGACCAAAAGTGAACGTTTTTTAACACAAACTAACGGAAGGGACCAAAGTGACTTACAGAGAAGGATTTAAGGGACCAAAACGTTACTTTTATTAATTAGGGGACGAATATGAAACCTGAAAAATATTTAAGGGACCAAAAGTGTAATTTACCCTAGATTAATTAATTATTTATTTTCTTGCTTTTTCTAACCAAAATAATTATTTTAAAAATGGAAAGTTAGAAACAGGTTTTTTACTTGTGTGACAAAATTTAGACTGGCAAATCACAATTAGCGAGTTCGTTTTAGTATTTATATGAAGCAACAGACGTTAATCTAAAATGCACATATACAATCGCACAATGTCCCGTGTTAAAATTCGAGTGAAGCTAGAAAAGCATAAAAACTCTTTGAGTGAAAATGAAAAAGTAGACGACGTAACTTCTGAATTGGTAAGATCTCTAACACATTAAAAGAAGGGTTCATCCATGTCGTCTTGTCTTAGTTCCAATTTATCTATTTTTTTTAATAATGCTGAGTCAGTTCTTTTCTTACGCCTACCGAATAGAACACCGAGCCAAATCTTCTTCATAAAATTTCGTCTTTATTTAGATGGGGGAAAATGATATGGTTTTATGAAATCAAGTGTTATTGTTCAAATCCATAGTCAATCCTATCTCTGATAGGAGCTGTTGACAATTGAATGCAATTTTTTCCATTATTTTTCGTTTGCGTAATAGTGTAAAAAGGAAGCCTGAATTTAAGTTGTTTATAAACAGTGGTGTTTAGTTTATCGACCTGTTGGCTTATGTTTCATAACAATAACAACGATGTCGGTTGTTTTGTAGCGTGTATTACACACCGTACAAAGTCTTTCTATATGTTCTTCCATTCCAATAAGCCGATCCTAATTTTCTCTCTTCAACCATATTCCATGAGGGGGTGTTTTTGAGTCAACTTTTACTGATAATCTCTTCGTCTTTTTCTCATTTTTTTAATCTAAATAAATGTCTTTCACATAGATATAAGTTTTTTTATGGTAATTTTGTTGTCTGAGTGCGGTGTTGCGTTGTTCGTCTTATGCGATGTTGTTCGATTTTCTATCTTGTTGCGGAGTTCGCTTGGTTCTTATTGAAATACCGACTTAAATCAATTACATATTCAATCAATGATTTTAACGTCAACGTTGTAGATCCGGAGGGATAACTATTCCAATCACTTTGATTTTATCATATTATTTGTAGGTATTTTATCGTTGTATGTTACTAACTTGAATGACGTGTGTTTGTTTATCCTTTACATTTTTAGCGATGTTGAATTATATTTTATGTACTTTATCAAATTAAATAAATAAATATCGTTTTAAGCATTGTCTGTTGAACTAAGTCTTACAAACCATATTTCGTGAGTGCGCATAAAAATGAATTATTTTGATATCTAATATAATTTGGAAAGTAGAGTATACTAATCAATTGTTTTAAAAAGTAAAATTAGCAAAAAAGAATAAATATTATCTTGTTACCTTAAAAAGAAAAGAATTGACATTGCCAGCCATATAGCAGTAAGTACATTCTTTCCATTTTGACCGTTATTTACAAAATACAACTAAGCATGCATTGCATCACTTTCTTATAAACACATATGCATTTTCTTCTTTTACTAACTTTTTTCAATTAATTACAATAACACACACTTCTCATTATTAACCCAATTACTTAATTCTCCACCTCTCTCCGGCGTCGCTCTCAATCGGAATGACCGTTTAGGATTTCGTTTCTCCGATTACCACCGCCGCCGTTTGCAGAGATGTCGCGCCAGTCGACTGGTTCCGCTTTCACCCAATCAAAAACTCTTGATAATAAATATGTATGTCGTTTCTTCATCCATTTTGATTTTTTTTTCAATTAATGTTTTCGCAATTGAAGAAAAAAAATGCTGTTGGAAAATGTCATTATCGTTGTTTTTTAAAGTTTGAATTGTTTGAATTTGAATTATTGCTTTGTGCATTGTTGAATTAAACACTGGAATTTGAAATTTGATTAGTGGAAGGTTTAGGTTGGTTTTTTTTTGTTGAAGTTAGAGAAATTTTAGTGCGGTTTTTGCTTAATCAGTGTGATATGATGAATGATGAAGTTATCGATTATGATATGATTGTAGTAATGGTATGGTTCATAGTGTAGTAGTTGAATTGAAACCCTAGTGTTTTGCGGTGACTGTGTGAATAGTAGAAAGCAAGCTGATGGTAATGTAGCTGGTAGCGTAGCAGTATTGACGGAGCAGGTGTAATGTGGAACGGTGGTAGGCAGTAAAATTGAATAAGCGATGATGGCTGTAGTAATGAGTTAAAGATAATTTCGTGGGAATATGTTGGTGTTGAAGGTGGTTGTGATGCGCGCCGGAGGCAAGGGATACTCCCGCCGAATTGGATTGTGGAAGTTTCTAATCTATTTATTTTTTTCAATTGCGTAATCGAGTGTTAAATGGTTTTTGGACGAACGCATGTTAAATGTTTTTTGGAAGAACACGTGTTAAATGTTTTTTTTTTGACGAACGCTTGTTAAATGTCTTTTATTTTGATTATTATTTTACAAGTGATTTTTATTATTGTTGATTGATTTTTTTAATTGAACTTTTTGTGTTGGAGAGTGTGTAGAGGGAATGCACTTGGAAGGATTGTATTTAAAATTCACGTGTATGAGTGTCATTTGCAATTTTTTTTTTTTTTTGAAGTTGCATATGGAATTGACTTGTTTGCATGTGAGCTTTGGAGCAGATGCTTGGAGATGAGATTGGGAAAGGAGCTTATGCTCGAGTTTACAAAGGTTTGGACTTGGAGAATGGTGATTTTGTTGCAATTAAACAAGTTTCTTTGGAGAATATTGCTCAGGAGGATCTCAACATTATCATGGTATACAATGCATTTTAATATCATCGGTTTTCTTTTTAAAATTTTAGGGTAGCTATTAATTATAAATGGTTAGGTCTTGATGGCATCCTTGGTGGAGTTAATTTTGGTCCGAATTGAAATGGGACACACCAAGGATTGTGTGATTAAAGTGGGATTACTAGGAAGTTATGTGCAAATCGTATGAAATTTGAAGACCCTAAGGTTTTAGGGCCTGCAAATCCCAACTTTGGTTAGTTTTGGAGTTATTTGCAGGAGATTGATTCCATGAAAATATCATCATAGTGTCATAGGTTATTCCACTTATACGGCCCTTCGTTAGTTCGTTACTTTTTATGTTGGGCTTTTTGAAGCACACTTAAATTCCCAAAATATATTTGCAACAGATAAAAACAACTAGCAAACTCATTACCGTTTCTTCTAGACTGTAACGCCTCTTTATTGTTGCTTTTTTTTTAATGCAATTTTTTATTCACTAATTTGGGTGCTGTTTACCTGTGACTATGCTGTTATTGGATGGACGACTCAATGTTTATAGCAAGAAATTGATTTGTTAAAGGTAATTATTTTCCTCAATGTTAGATTTGCAGTACATTATCAGTTAATTTTTCTTTTGCTTGATAGCACTCAGGGTTTTATTTGCTCTATTCCTCCTATGTATATATTGTGCCTGAAGCTTTAGGCAATGATTTCGAATGACATGATACCAGCTGTTCTTGCATTAAAAAGCACTCTTATAACTATATTAATATTGACGTAAATGATGTGTTGGATGTTATTGTAGAGACAGAGCACTCTACACAAAAAATCAATGCTCTATTTCTTAATGCTTGACTCTTAATCCTTATTAATACAGAAAACGACAATGAAAATAAAGATAGAAACTAATTCTCAGAGATACTTTAAGATATTTTATGATAGAATAATGACGTGGCAATATAATTTTTAGATATTCTAACATATATGATTTCAATGTAAATGGGCAAAGTTGGGTTGTTTTGCATTGTTGTAGAATGTAATGGCCACAATGGCTGTGATTGGCCGTGACAACCATAACTGTTAAAATGTGACGTGATGTGATGGTTTCAGTGGTTAGGTGCCACGATGCTAGGTGGTACCCTGTGATTGACTACAATGCTACTTTTCCTTGTCTGCTGATGCTGTAATAATTAATAATTTATTGTCTTAGTCTTGGATTGGAACAATTCTGAAAAGTTTGGGATTTTGAGCATTCATGGAATTGCTAAACTTATTATATGATATCGTTCTTTTTTAAATGATTATTATTTTGCAGAATTTGAATCACAAAAACATTGTAAAATATCTTGGATCTTTGAAGACAAAGAGTCACCTGCACATAGTTCTTGAGTAAGTGAGCTCAACTCTTTCTCAATGTTGGAAGATTTAATTGTGGGATCATTTGAAGGAGGGTATTTAGAGTAGTTAATTGATTTTGCTTCACATTGTTTGCAAATTCATAGGTATGTTGAGAATGGCTCACTTGCAAATATTATCAAGCCAAATAAATTCGGACCCTTTCCAGAATCGTTGGTTGCAGTTTATATTGCCCAGGTTTGTAGCCTTAACTGTTCGCGCTAAAAGTCTTTCTAAGATTTGGCTATTTTTGAATTTCATGCTAAAAGTATTATATAATGTGAAAGGTGTTGGAAGGCTTGGTTTACCTACATGAGCAAGGTGTTATCCATCGGGATATTAAGGGTGCAAATATATTGACAACTAAAGAGGTAAATTTTTTATGGTCCTATCGCATACTTGAGCTTTGTATTTTAGAAACTTTAGTGGTTGCTTATGTGCAAATTGATTTCATCACTATGTTAAGGTATATCAAACAATTCATCCTTTTATTTTGGACTTGGTTAATTGTGTTTCATCTGGATGTAGTAGATGGTTGTTCTTAGTAATCTAAAATCACTGTTTAGCCATGTTAAGCTCTAGAGCGTGGATTTTCAGTGTTGAGCTTTATATTTTGAATCTTTCTGTGAAAAAGTACATTTTGTATAATCCTTGCCTTTCTGTTTCATTGCCTGCCACATCAACTTTTGTTTTTTGTTTTAGTTATTTTCTTATGCTTCTTTACTGTATCTTGTTTGTGTTGATATTCAGTTTACTTTATAGCTAAAAATAAACGCAGATAGAAAATAGATGACAAAAAGGAGTCCATGACTTGCGTTTTTTTGAGCATTATTATCACTCTCAAGCATTTTTCATTAAATTCAGAACGATGTGTATATGTTTTAATACCAACATCAGCTAATTACTAGGAATGTGGAGCATAATGTATTCTCCATAAAGTGTAAAAGGAGAGTAAAACAGCACGGAAAAAGAATTACGTACCGTTAGCAGAAAGAGACTGGACAGCTCTTTGACTTTTCTCTTTTGTGTCTGTTTTCTCTCCTTTTGTTGTCTTTGTTGAGGATTTCTTATACATCAGCATTTTTAATCATCTGTGATAAATTATTCATTTATGAACAATTTTTTTTGTCAACCTGCTTTATGTTTGCATTACAGTGTCACCACGGGTTTCCGTTCACATCACCTGTCATTTGACGATATTTTCCCATGCAGTTTTAATGAAAACCATGGGAAAATATTGTGGAACAAAAACAGTACATCTGTGATAATACAGAAATTTCTCCTAAAAAAACAAACTAAACAGTGGAAAAATATCTACTTTATGTCTGCATTACAGTGTCACCACGGGTTCCCTTTTATTCAAGTCTCTTTTTAAACATAAACTGCATTATGTTTGCATTACTGTATCTTGTTTTTGTTTTTTTCTTTGTTCTAGATCTATTTAGAAAATTTGCTTTAATTTCTTGATTTATGCTTTCAGGGTCTTGTCAAACTTGCTGATTTTGGTGTTGCAACAAAATTAACAGAAGCTGATGTCAATACTCATTCAGTTGTTGGAACACCATACTGGATGGCGCCGGAGGTATTAATATTATGATATTATTCTGCTAAGTCATTTGGTTAGAGCTTGTGACAATTATCATATCTAAATTCTCTTCTAAGACCAGACTGGTATGCGAAGATATTAGAGTACTCTTTGTTGCAGTTTTTAGCAACTTTGCCTCACTGTTCAGTTTGTGTTTTTGAGGAGAAACTTTCATTTTATCCCACATGTACTGTGTTCCTTATCTCATTTTGGTTTGGTTTTTCAGGTTATAGAAATGTCTGGAGTTTGTGCAGCTTCTGACATTTGGAGTGTTGGCTGTACAGTTATTGAGCTTCTTACATGTGTGCCTCCTTATTATGATTTGCAGCCTATGCCGGCTCTTTTCCGTATTGTCCAGGTTTGCTTATGCACCATCATTCATTGTTTCCTCAATCTATGAAGGTTCTTTGGACCTGGGTTTCTTTTAGAATTGTCTAGATAATGATGTTTGCATTTGATTGTACAACTATCAAGTTCATAATTGGAACAATTTTTGCTAGCATGCAATCTTAATATGCTCAATTATACAATTATAATTTGATTTGTCTCTTGACTTTTCTCTCAGGATGACAATCCTCCAATTCCTGATAGCCTTTCGCCTGACATTACTGATTTTCTGCATCAATGCTTTAAGAAGGTAAACTGAATATCAGCTGTTGATGGGAAAATGTTTCTTAATGAACATGTCTTTTACTTGGATGCCGTTGTGATTGTGTATAACTTCTATTGGTGTATTCATTGTGTATAACTTCTATTGGTGTATTCTCTCCATCTATCTTGAACTTTGTTCCCAACCCCCATCCATGATCCGACATGGGTCGGCTGTTGCTGTCAGTATGAGGATTTTTTTTTTTTTTTTTTTTTTGCGTACTAGACTCTATCTCTATATATAACAAATAAAAAGTTGAAAGATGTTATATTACTTATCCTTAAGATTTTTGTTTGTACCATATATGGTTAGATTATTCATTAATTGCACAATAGTTAAGAAAGAACTGATTTTTACAATACGGATCTTCCAAAATGGAATTAGGAATTGTTACGCGGACATAATTCTGCAGTTTTTTAGATTGGTTTTCGTAGTTACATAACTTGTTCTGCTACTGGACTGTTACCGAATTGCTTGGTCATTTGAATGATTGGAGAAAAAGAAGGGAAATGACGATAATTTCCAAAAAGTTTGGGTCACTATTATTATGGCAATACTATTTCCAGCAATATTAGGTTGCGACAAATGAAAATTCACTAAAATACTATTATCCTATTTTGTGTTTATGTTTGTGTACACCAATCGGTTCTTAATTACTGGCTCTGCTATGGTCTCTCACTTGTATGACTATATAATTTAAATTTTTAAGGGAATTATATGAACAAAGTGATTTTTTTTTTGTAATAATTGAAAGTAGCAGATATGCTGGAGCTTAAGTCATTAACTGATCATTTGTTTTCATCCTTTTTTTGTTTGTTTGTAATAATATCCTATTTTGATTCTTTTTGTTGCACATGTCAGGATGCTAGACAAAGGCCTGATGCTAAAACGCTGTTGTCTCACCCTTGGATTCAAAACTGCAGACGTGCCCTGCAGTCTTCTCTTCGTCATAGTGGAACATTAAGGTAGACAGTCTGGGATACTATTGTCTTATTATGTTATTTATATTAGTTGAACCAAACCATATATAAGTATTTCGTTTAACTTCTTGATCTGACACCGGTCAGATCACATCATTCTATTGAAATTGCACTTATAATACGTGATGTTTCCCTCTACCTATTTTGGACGTTAAGATCTCTGTAAGGCCACCTATTTCTGTCCATGCTTCATTTGTAAGTGTTAGGGTGTGTGTTGAGTACCCATATTGACTAGAGGTATGGCCAAATTAGTCATTATAAGGCTTGGACAATCTTTACCTTTTGAACTAGCTTTTAGAGTTGAGTTAGATATACTCAATATTTAAGGTGCTGTCAGAGTCTATCATAGATTTGTTAATAGGCCACCCATATTTGTCCATATTCCTGATGTTCAATCTTGGGCATAACGAGATGTGCTAAGATCTGTATTATTGGGCCACCCACATTTTGTCCATGCTTCAAAGTGTCCAGTTCTGAGCATGAGGGGGTTTGTTGAAATCCCACATTACCTAGAGAATCAGAGATATGGAAAAATTAGTCCTTATAAGGCTTGGGAAATCCTCACCTCACGAGCTTGCAAGTTAGCATTATGTATCACTCGGCCTTTTCTTACAGTAGTCATTCTCTAATAGACTGATTGGATAGGGCTTTAACAATCACCCCTATCCAAGGGGTTTGTCTCTCACATCCATGTCTATGGGAATACCCTGACTTTGTTTGTGTGTGTGTGTAATCCTGCTTTTCTCATTTTCCCAATGAACCCCAAAAACTACTTTGGTTTCATTCCCCTATAGCAGATAGCTTGACATAATAGTTTTTTGCATCAATTCCTCAATGGGTAGCTGCTCTCTGCGAGAGAATAGAGATTACCACTTCTCGTGTACTACTTCTGGTTGTACCCTTTATTTACACTTGTCTAGCTGTCCGATAACTGTATCTGTCTGAGTTAGATACATAATTGTTTCAGTTAGTTAGATCTAGACTACTCTATAAATAACGAATATTAACACGACAGTGGGGTCAAAATCATTTTTCATACCTAATGCATAATCAAGTTGTCAGTTTCCCTGAAATCTCATACTCATAAACTTCTATTTTGTCTTATAATTCTTGGAGAAGAATGGGGGAAAAGTAACGTGGATCATATTTTGCATGTTTTATTAGTTTTCCACTGTGGATTTGTAGTATATCTGCCAACTACTGGTGGTCACTTTGAAGATAAATTTTCTCTAATTCAAGAAATGGAAGATTAATTAGTTTTTGATGTATATACTGCCAGATTATTTATTTATTTTTTTGAATTATTGTATACTGCCATTTGGTTTTAGCTCTGTAATTGCTACAGTTTTTTAGTTGAATGGTGCTACCTCTTGCAGAAATATAGAGGAAGGTGCTTCTACAAACGGAAAAGCTTCTGATGGTGATCATAAGCTTGCAGGTGAAAACTCTTCTGTGCAGAAAGAGGTCAGTGTTGATGGGGAGCTATAAGGACTTCCATTTTCTCTTTTCTACTGGGGCTGATAATTTCATTAATTGAAACTAACCATAAACAATAAATCTAGATACTGGGAGTAACTGAATGTAATTTTAGTACACTCTCAACTTTAATTTGCATATTGTAGGGCACTGCGGCTGCTGAAAGCAGCAGATCTCAAGATGGAAATGCTTCAGATTCTAATTTTCCCAACGAAAGAACAGAAAAGGCTGATGATGTCCCATCGGATGAGGTTCTTACCTTAGCCATTCACGAGAAGTCCGTTCAACAAATTGGTTCTAGCAAACCCTCTTCTGATGGAGAAATGGGTAGCTCTGAGCCAGCTGGTAATCATGAAATTTCAAACACTGAAGTCGTGATGAACGGAGAAGTTGGATCACCACAGTCAAGAGGAATGACTAATAAGGTTGGAGGAAAATCATTTGGTTTTGGACCAAGAGGTCTTGATAAAGCTCCCGCAAAGGTAAAGTATTTCATATTTGTTATGGCTGATTGAAAGATTTGTTGATTATTGACTTGATTATTATTATTTTTTTTTAATAAGCTAAACTAGCCCACCGGAATTGGCACTAATGAGAATTGAACCCGAGACCTTGAGAGGAGCTCACTCCAAGGTTTCAAGCCAACACCACCAGACCAACCCAAATGGGTTATTGACTTGGTTATTATTGATTATTTTGTTTTATTGTCACACACACACACACACACACACACACACATATATGTAATATATATAATATGATAAACCAAGCCTTGCCCCATTAAGTGAGATCAAATGATACACTTTTGCTCTATTGGAAACCAAATTTACAATAAATCCATTTAGAGTATGGTCCTTTTAATTGTTTCTCCTAAATTTTTTGAGTCCTTTTCTTCTCGTTTTAAATTGGATTGTCTTCATTTTGATCCCTTTTGTGCAACTATGCCTCTCGGTTCTTCTTAAATGAGAGAATCACCTTAGATGAGTTTCTGGCATGCATTTTTTTTAGTTGAACTTGCTTACCCTTTTGTTGATATTATCCACCATTTTAGAGAATCTAATTTGCACAGACATCAATTTTTATTTTGTTCATTTTGAAATTGAGTCATAAAATCATTAAGTGCTTCTGAGCAATACTTTGGGTAGTTCTTTACCCGATATATGTGACAAGATTTTCTGCAACCCTTAGACACGAGATTGGATCGAGTCTACTGAGGTGTTGCTTAAAGCTTCACTGTTTAAAGTATTGATGCTATAACTCTTCAAGAAAACATGTTTTTCTTTTTTGAAAGATACAATTTATAAACTTGTCTAATTGCAATCTGAAGGCAATGAAGATGCTGCACCCTGCGGAAGGAAATGGGCTGAGTAAATTTAGTGACCCTCCAGGAGATGCCTACTTGGATGATTTATTTCCGTTAGACAAACGACATGGGGAGGTTGTAGGTGAGGCATCCACATCTACATCCACTTCACATATGGCAAAAGGCAATGCATCTATGATTGATGGAGGAGAAAAGGACCTGGCGAAAGAGTTGAGAGCTACAATTGCACGAAAGCAATGGGAGAAAGAGAGTGAAATTGGACAGGCAAATAATGGTGGGAACCTTTTACACCGAGTGATGATAGGTGTTCTAAAAGACGATGTGATTGATATAGATGGTTTGGTATGTTCATTGGTTTTCATAATTAATCTCTTTTTTCTCTGTTTAAAATCCCATGTTTGTATCCTTTTAACTTTTTGTGGCCTCGTTTTTTTATCAGGTATTTGATGAAAAACTTCCTGGAGAGAACCTTTTTCCTCTGCAGGTACCAAGGCCTTTTCCTCTGTCCTCAGCATAACATACACCTATCTCATGTAGTCTGCTCTAATAATTTGTTGGCATCTCATATATTCTTTCTCTTAGTTTGTATTTTATGTTATGGATGTGTGTGGGTGCATCTTTATTGAATGTGAGGTAGAATACACTTGTTCTTCAAAAATGACTATGTTTGTATACCCTGTATATTAGAGCCTATGTTTGGAAGAATTTTTTTTTTTATTTGTTCTTTGTTTAACTCTCTGATTCCGTGCTACACACCATGGGTATGGTTTAGTACATGGTCGTCTTGTGAGGCATACATCACATCTCTGGTGTACAATAATCTGACAAATGGAAGAGAGTGGTAGAGGGCAAGAGACAGGGAGGGAAGGAAAAAACGCACCGCACTCCATATATTGTCCCCAATTCGTGTGATATCTAATGTATTGATGTGTCCTTTTGGTGTTCTTTATTTCAATTGTTTTCAGAGTTAAATGTTTTTGGCCCCTATAAAATCAGCAAATTTTAGTTTAGTCCCAAAAACATGCAAAAATTGTGTGCTTTTAGTCCCCGACAAGAGAGTAGTGGGGGACGAAAAATATACTACCATTACTTTGTTAGATTCAAAATGTATGAACTTTTTACGGGGACAAAAATTAACATACTTTCAATTCTATTGGGACTAAAAATATATTTAACCCTTTATTAAAATGACTGCTAGCTTTTTTTTCCCTTGAGGGGTCCAACAATTCTGTCTGAGTTGTGTTTTTTGTCTAGGGGTCCTTTCATTATTTTCTAACTGAAAATGTAACTCAAGTTGCTTTTTCTGCCACCTAAAAAATTGCATTTTGTCACCTTCTATTCGCTTCCAACACTTGAACTCCATAGTGTATGTTTCCTTGATGCTTTCAGATTTTATTTTTTTTTTTTAAAAAAAAACAAGTTCTAGACTCTATGTTGATTTCAAAAAATTATAACTTCCAATTTTTCAGACATTACTTTTCTCTGCTATGTAACTTCTTTTCCATTTTATAGTGACATTTTATCTGCTGCCCCTCACTTTATCCTCAGACATTTAACAGCCATCCTCTGCATGTGAAACATGCTTCCATGCAGAGAAATTTTATAAAATTGGCCTACCAATGTTTTTGTATGTGAGACATGCATTTGTGATGTATTTACCATTACATTGTAGGCCGTTGAGTTCAGCAAATTAGTTAGTTCATTAAAACCAGAGGAATCAGAAGACGTGATTGTCTCTGCTTGTCAGAAACTCATCGGTATATTTCAGCAGCGCTCAGAGCAGAAGATTGTTTTTGTTACCCAGCATGGTTTACTTCCTCTAACTGACTTGCTAGAAGTTCCTAAAACACGTGTATGCTGTCCATCTTGATACTTCATTTGACTTTTAATTATTGAATGACACAGCTGACAAATAAGTAATTGGGATGGAAACATCTTAAATTCAATGGATGTTTCAGGTCATATGTTCTGTGCTTCAGCTTATAAATCAAATAATTAGAGACAACACTGATTTTCAAGAAAATGCTTGTCTTGTTGGATTGGTAAGTCCTATGTATGTTTTATGCTCCTTTCCCTATATCTCTATTTGATTATTTGTTGGATTAAATTCTACATTAAAATGTCTAATTAATGTTAGGGAGGCTCATTGGTCTAATTGTTGGTTCCACTCAGTATCCTTCATTATTATTATTTGGACATGATAGTGCTGTAATCTCGAGGAAGAATTTTACAAATCTTCTATGAAATAAACCAATAATGCATAGCAATTTCATTGTCACACTGTTGAATTAAGGTTTATTTAATTTGTAAATTATCTAATTTTTATATCATTGACATGCTGGTTTTGTTATTTTTATGTGTGTGCTGGTGTCATTTAGCAATCTTCTTGCATGATCAAGGTTCTGGGTTTTGTTTGGTGACCGACCAATTAGAACGCTATTTGGGAATAGTTCATAGAAATGATCATTTCCTTTAAAGGAAGCATAGAATCTGTTTGAGAAATGATATTTGTACAACCATTTTTGAGACAACTTTTGGGACAACCTTTTCTTCCCTCTTCTTTTAGGTTTACAGTCTAAGCAAATCTTTCTATCTGATTTCTCCTTGTAGGAAAAAACCTACTTTAGAGTATGTTGTATCACTTCTGTACGTGATAAAATAATCATCTCCTTTCCTAAAACATGTATTGGCTATAGTAAGATCAAAGCAGATGAAAAATCTTGGATAGATTTACCCTTCAAATTTACCTCCTTTAGGCCATATCCCTTATGCAAAGCCTCGTACGTCGTAACCTTTAGATGCTTCCCTTATGCAAAGCCTCGTACGTCGTAACCTTTAGATTTTCTATATGCTTGATTTTATCACAAAGTGTCCTCAAATATTTTGGTTCAGCTATATTTAATGCAAAATTTCTTGGTAGATTCCTGCAGTCATGAGCTTTGCTGTACCCGATCGTCCCCGGGAGATTCGTATGGAAGCAGCTTATTTTTTACAGCAGCTTTGTCAGTCAAGGTTTCAAGTTATTTTATTTGTTACCATTATATGGATTTTATACTTCGAAAATAAGACATTGAATTGATTGTTAACACTTGATGCAGTTCTTTGACGTTACAAATGTTTATAGCTTGCCGTGGAATACCTGTTTTGGTGGGATTTCTTGAAACTGATTATGCCAAGTACAGGTCAGTTATTTTTATAAATTTTGCTTATGTAGAATTACATTTTACATTTATAGTCTGCAGTGCTATGGTTATGCCAAGATGTGGCATTGCAACAGAAATGACATGGATTTATCTGATGCTATTTTTGGGAAACAAATGATCTGATTTGGGATCATCTTAAAACCACATAAGGCTCTTTTTTCATCTGTATTATTATGATGCTTTCTTCAGCACAAAACAGACTTTCCTGTTTTTTCTATTTGCTTCTTCTAGTTTGCATGAGTTTAAGCTTGTAATTTGCAATAAATTCTCGTATTTTGTACAATGAAAACTGACTGACTCAACTTCTGTCCCAGGGAAATGGTTCATCTGGCTATTGATGGCATGTGGCAGGTATTTAAGCTTCAGCAATCAACACCTAGAAATGATTTTTGTCGCATAGCCGCAAAAAATGGCATACTCCTTAGGCTTATAAATACACTTTATAGCTTAAATGAGTCAACACGATTAGCATCTATGTCTGCTGGGGGTGGATTTTTAGTTGATGGTTCGACACAACGGCCACGTTCTGGTATCTTGGATCCTACACATCCTTTTTTCGGTCAGAATGAGGCACTGCTCTCTTCAGTGGATCAGCAAGATCTCACTAAACTAAGGCATGGAGCACTTGATCATAACTTAGAGTCTTCACATAGAAGGTCAGATTCTAACTACCAAATGGATGTTGATAGACCTAAATCAAGCAATGCTGCAGCTGAAGCTGTGCCACTAGAGAAGAGTTTGAATCTTGCATCCAGGGAATCTTCAGCGGGTACATTGAAAGAGAGAGAGAACACGGATCGTTGGAAAAGTGATCCTTCTCGAGCTGATGTTGAACTCAGACAACGTCTTAGTATTTCTGCCAACAGGACATCAACAGATAGGTCTTCAAAATTGACAGAAACTTCCTCGAACGGGTTATCAGCAACAGGAGCTTCTCAGCAAGAGCAAGTTAGGCCTCTTCTTAGCTTGTTGGAGAAAGAGCCCCGATCTGGACGTTTCTCTGGACAGCTTGAATATGTACGTCAGTTTTCAGCGTTAGAAAGACATGAAAGTGTACTCCCTTTGCTTCATGCCTCTGAGAAGAAAACGAACGGTGAACTGGACTTTTTGATGGCAGAATTCGCAGGTAATAAAGATCTGTCTGCTTCTTTGATGAAGATATTTCAAATGGATAAATAGCAGAAATCTACCTGTTACAATTCTAATAACAGTGAGAGTAAACTTAATTTCATCGAATGACTGAATTACTAACTAACTAATTACAATAGTAAACACCTGACTGAAGGTAGTTTAGTTAGTTACTGAGTCTGAATAATCTAGAATGCAACAAAACACATACATGGAAGAGAGGAATAATTAGCCAACAAAGAAACACTCTGTTTTATTTTTTTACATTCACTTCTATGCTTTCTTTGTGGATTGTTGTCTTTATTTGTTTTGCTGTGGACTTTTTTATGGTTGTGCAGATGTTTCTCAACGTGGAAGGGAAAACGGAAATCTTGACTCCAGTGCTAGAGTGTCTCAAAGAGTCGCTCCCAAGAAATTAGGGACTTTTGGTTCTAGTGAAGGAGCTGCTTCCACATCTGGGATCGTATCTCAGACAGCATCAGGTGTATTGTCTGGTTCAGGTGTTCTAAATGCTAGACCAGGTAGTGCTACTTCATCTGGACTACTTTCCCACATGGTTTCATCATTGAATGCAGAAGTTGCAAAAGAGTACCTTGAAAAGGTGGCAGATCTTCTGCTTGAGTTTGCACAAGCAGATACAACGGTGAAGTCTTATATGTGTAGTCAAAGCTTGCTCAGTCGACTTTTCCAGATGTTTAATAGGGTAGAACCACCTATTTTGTTGAAGGTACTACACAACATATCCTTTAGGAATTTAGCATATATTCCACTGCATAGTTTCTAACCATTTTGGCATTTGGTATATTTTTAGATACTGAGGTGTATTAATCACCTGTCAACTGATCCAAATTGCTTAGAAAATCTTCAGCGTGCTGAGGCAATAAAATACTTGATACCAAATCTTGAACTCAAAGAAGGGTCTCTTGTATCAGAGATACATCATGAGGTGAGTCATACTTACCTTCCTGCTATTGTTAAAATTTAGTTGTGGCTCATAAATGCTATTTATTATTTATTAAATATTTTAAAAACTTATTTCAACACGTGATTGATTGGTAGTGGACTAGTGGTACTGGTAGGTAACAAACATATAAAACATACATGTATTTCTCATTAACTTTCTGTTAGGAACCCAGTGAAGTTGAAATTAAAGATCAAATGAATCAAAAGAATTATATCATATTATTCAAAACTGAACAGCAAATGGAGCATAAAATTCTTCCTTAGGGTCTCCTCTTCACGGAGGATATCTCCTTTCACACACATGCCATCAAATATACAGAACGGTGTCTTCCATCTTTCCATCCCCTATTTATTTATTTAACTAATATCATCTTGCTAACTAACTATCCTAATTGTTCCCAACTAATTTTCCCTTCTTCCCTATCTTGACCCTTTATGTACCATGTTTACTCAGTAGTACTACTTGTGAGTTGCGTTTGTACCAAGTAAAAAAAATAGCAGTTGTCATGTAGTAACTACAGGGTTCTTTTGCTATGCTAAAAATAATTATTAGCACCAACAGTATTATAAGTCTAGCATGTTCTAGCATTGTGGTATGTGTGTGTTGAAAGTTGGCTTGAATCTCATCTTTCATTTCTCTTTCGTAGGTCCTGAACGCATTGTTCAACTTATGCAAGATAAATAAGAGGAGACAAGAACAGGCAGCTGAAAATGGAATCATTCCCCACCTGATGCAATTCATCACATCAAACTCTCCTCTGAAACAATATGCATTGCCTCTGTTGTGTGACATGGCTCATGCATCTCGTAACTCAAGGGAGCAGTTAAGGGCTCATGGTGGTTTGGATATCTATTTGAACCTTCTTGAGGATGAGTTTTGGTCTGTGACAGCACTAGATTCAATTGCTGTTTGCTTGGCCCATGACAATGATAATAGGAAGGTTGAACAAGCATTGCTGAAGAAGGATGCAGTTCAGAAGCTTGTGATATTCTTCCAGAGCTGTCCAGAGCCGCATTTTGTACACATATTGGAGCCATTCTTGAAAATCATCACGTATAAATTCTAAATCTTTTCTCTTCACTTATCCAATTAAATATTTAGTTGTTTTTCCCTTTAGTGCTTTTATTATTTGCTAAACTTGTTTTGCACTGATGGGTTAAAAACAAAGGTTTGCACCAAAATTCCTTTTCTTATTATGAGGTTAATGAATATAGGATAGACAAGTATTTCACATTTTTTAAGGAAAGGAAATGGATTACAGGTGAGAAGGATAGATAGATATTTTCCTGTGTGTGTGTGTGTGGGGGGGGGGGGGGGGGGGGGGTCAGAAACTCAGATATGTTAGCTCACAGACCTACAGAAGTACCTAGAGGTCTTTGTTATGTGATATTTTATGCAGCCAAATATAATTTTCAATGTTATTCTTCTAATGTTCACATTTTTACTTTCATTGTACTGAGTTTTTATTTAATGTCATATAATAACCATATTGCAGAAAATCTGCCCGGATCAATACTACTTTGGCTGTTAATGGATTAACTCCATTACTCATTGCAAGGCTTGATCATCAAGATGCTATAGCTCGGCTTAATTTACTGAGGCTTATAAAGGTATGCATATATTATACTTGTTATAAAATATCTGGTCGGTACTACCACACCTTTCATGGTATACAGGTAACCAGGCTAATTAGACACACAGTACTTTATCCCAAATCCTGTCTTAATTCGATAGATTGAGTAGAAAATTGTTTTATTTTAATGTACACTTAGCTTAGTGTAAAACATGTATGAATGGAACATCTAAGTTTGTGTTTGAATAGGTTTTTGCTCCAAAAGCAACTATACTTACATTTCTCTTAAAAATGTTCTGGCAGGCTGTTTATGAGCATCACCCTCAGCCCAAGAAACTGATTGTGGAGAATGATCTACCGGAGAAACTTCAAAACTTGATAGGGGAACGCAGGGATGGTCAAGTGTTGGTCAAACAGATGGCAACTTCATTACTTAAAGCACTACACATAAACACCGTTTTGTAAATTAGTTTGTAATGGCCATTTTCCTGGATGTATATTTATTTCATTGGGGGAAAAGGTTTTCAATTGTTGTATAGAAGTTTCCCCTTTATTTGGTTTGCTTATTTTACTGCGTTTGGTTGAGTGAAAAAAATATAGCATAGGGCTAGAAGTTGTTTTTAACTCTTTGGTGGTTATTTAAGCGGGTGGCTGATTTCTTATGCTCAATGGCCTTTTTTTGGCCATGTATGTGTATTTAATGTATGGATACAGGGTTGAAAAATATAAAGGTACTGCTTTAGGGAACTGTTTATTTTACTCACTTGAGTTTTTTTGCTTTTTGTTTACAAAATTATTCACTTGAGTTATTGATAAACTACCGAGTAAATGCATATTGTAATGTCCTGCAAGCACAACTCAGGTAGTAGCTGCAAGGACAATATTATGCAGGGGTTGTTGTTCGATCCCTGGACTTTCCGCTTCTTCACATTTAAAATGTGTGCGCCTCAGCCCTTAGACTATTTGACCAAAAAAATATTTATATTGTAATATCTTAAGATCCTTTTAAATCGAAAATATCTGAAGATTATACTACATTACATGTTTCATCAATATTATTTATAACAATGTGATAGGAACTAGTACCTGAATCGGAATTAATAGTTAGAATAGGCTTTTATTGATGATGGTATAAGATAACATTACACCAAAATAGTATAAGAAACTAACTAGAGAATGAGAAAAATGAAAATGCATGTTAATTTCAATAGGTTCCCAAGAAATTTGAAAGTCTTGGGTCTCACCCATCCAAGAACTCAAAGAGTTTGGTCTTTCAATCAATATATAGTCCTAAAATAAATGTGTGTTTTTTAAGAACTCGATAAATGTTTTTAATTACAATTTTTCTATTTATTCAAAATCTGTCTAATAACACAGTTTTTTTTTAAAGAAACAAATTTAATTCATGCTGTCATTATAAATAGTTTTTACAATACAAGTAGGCATCGACTCAAACACATGAGGATAATTATAAAGACAAGCAATACAATATAAGATAAACCGGGGACATGTATAACTTGAACCATTGTATACTTGCACTTATTTTGTGAGCAATAATTTTGTAACGCATTACATACCAACATCTTTCTTATGAAATACATGATCATACGATTCTCAAATCTATGTTAATGAAAACAATTTACATATCTCAACGACATGCTTATTCATACATATAATCATAATTATAATGTATAACAATATATGTTCATCAATCATTTCATATATTCATTTCAATCATAAGCCAAGCACAACAATAAATCATAATAATAATGATAGCATACAATTTTCCATCGGGCAAACATATTCACTTATAAGACACAATAGCACATAAATCATTCAAACATTTAACTATAGTGTTTCGAGAGAGTGCTCTTACCTCAACAGTTTCCTAGCACAACAAACTTTGCTCTATGTCCTGGCTCTACAAGTCCTAAACAACATAGAGGTTTAAGTAAACAACGATTATGGGCTCACTAATTTTCCAAGGTAACTCATATCTAACCAACAACGTTATACCTTGACAGACTGAAAACTTGACATATCTTAAGAACATACCCTCAACGATTACATCCAAATGTTCTTTCGCAGAGACATGATCCCCCAATTTCTTGCAATGAGTCAATTATGGTTTGAATTTTAAGCATAAATTCATAAATGGAACCTTGATCCAATTGCGTTGCACGTAGCTCATATCTCAACTGTTGCAACTTTGCATTGGCGTATGCCTGAAAAAATGCATGAATGTGATCCCAAAGTTTCCACGAGCTCTTCCTTCTGATGACTCTGGTGAGCATTTATATAGATATTGTTGATTGAAGTCATGAAAGCCGTGTTTGATCATGCACTTCCCATACTTGGAACGCTAGATTGATGCAATTCAAGTTGCAATTTTCAATTGAAAATAACGCTACGGAGTTAATTGATTAACAAGGAAATGGTGCAATTTAGATTTGGTCACTAGTTCGACTTGCTGTTACCAAACGAGGTAGTTATGAGAATCCAAATTCTCATAAATTGAAGAGAAGTTATTGTGATGGTGCAAAGACGATGCAACCAGTGGCGGCAGAATGGTGGTTTCAGCCATCGTCATAGTGTTGTGGGGCGAATAAGGGATTGAAATTGAGGAATTCATGGGGATTTCCTCTGATACCATGTTAGAAGTATAACTAGGGAGAATGTTGTGAATTCGGATCAAACCTCACACTGATACTTTGATGTATGGAGCAAAATTAGCGGTAACCAAAACCAAAGTGATTAAACAAACACAAACAATAAAACAAGATAAAGGAGAAGAATGAAAAACATGTCGATATTTGTTCATCCAGTTCGGCCTAAATTTGACCTAAGTTAAAATGAGAGAGATATCTCTAATTCACTATTAATGATTTTTTTTTTACAAAGATAAACCAAAATGTTACAAGAAATAAACTTTCAAACATAAACCCTAATATCTACCCTTTGCTTAAATATCTTCCCGTGGACAAGAGACTTAAGTTCACACCCAAGATGTTTGAATGGTGTTTTGAAACCCAAGAATCCATCGCAAAAGCTCTCAATGTTTAGCCTATTGATTCTTTAGAGGTTCCCTATTTTGCTCTCTCTAGTTTGTCATTTTCCACACTTAAAATTGGGTTGAAACTACTTTTTTATAGACATGGATGCGCATTTGCGCTTGGGCGCAAAACAACAATCCTGAAGCATATGCCTCCACTAGATCTCTTGCACTACGCAAGGGTAATGTAAAAACAAAACATATTTCAAGGCAGGTTTCAACAATTCTCCACCTTTTCATTGAATCGTTGATGATGCCACTTTAACCATCAACCACGTTGCTCGTTAACTTTGCCTTGAATTACTCTCCAAGACAAAACCAACCAAGTCTAAGCCCCACCCTTGATACAGACACTGACCTCCACTTGCATCCAACCACCCTTGGTAGTCCCGCAAGCTTGCAAGTTTAATCCTTATCATTACATCTAACTACATTATCCAATCCCACAAGATTTCACATTTACCTCTTCAACCCTCAGAATTCCTTCCACCCTCTTGAAGATCCTTGCACCTAACTACACTAGGCCTTTTAGGTAGTTCCACAAGTTTTTACCATAACTTATTCATCCCCCCGAAGTGATCAATTTCAGTCCTTTTGAAGACTCCCTTGCTTCCAACTACCTTTGGTCTTTTAGGTAATCCCACAAGCCATACCACACAAGAACTTAATAGTTGTACCATTCTGGTGCCACCATTTGTCTCCACCTAGTGCCACTAATAGAAGACTCCACTTCAACCTTCTAAATGAGTACATCCACTATGTCTTTCACCTTCTAACCTCCACCTCACTGATCATGAGTGTTCTCACGTCGTTCTTTCTAGTCTGGCCTTGATTATTCTTAGCATCTCCTCTTTAAACTGATGTTGAGTGTTTAACATCTGTCCAAACGAAGACTCCTTCTACATGAAGGTCAACTTGCAAGTGTCTTTGTTTTCAAGGTGAGATAGTTCACCTTATGAAAGGTGAAATAAGTGAAAAGAGGAAAGGACTATTTTGTGTTACACCGCTCAATATCATTTTACTAGATTTGTATTTTTCAAATTTGACTGTTAGATTGTAAGTTTATATCATATAGATCATTTATGTAAATTTTTTTACAAATCGGAAATCATTTTATATGTTGATGAGACCCACCAAGATTAACAGTGTTCAATAAAAACGCATAAACTTACAACCCAGGAGTCAAATTTAAAAAATATGAATATCAAATGATTTGTATAAAATTTTACATGGATGATATGTATGATATAAACTGTAACACCCATACTAATTTTATCTAGAATATTAGCATGTGCATTAAACTGATACTGGATACATCAAAGTTTTCAATAATAATAAAACAACACAACTGAATGAATATAATTTTGCTCGTTTATACAACCTTTCTAGTACATAATAAATACTTATACAAAAGTCCGATAAGCTCCTGAGCTGGTACATGACGAGCAACTGCACTCCATCCAGCGTCTCCCGGATGATCATCCTCACGAAACTCGTGCTAACCTGAAAACCTGCACCAGAAGGAATGGGATGAGACATAATGTCTCAGTGAGCTCCACCCAACCTACTGTTGGCAACCTCGGGGAACCTAGGGTCGCCATGCCTACTTTGGCAATCTTGGGGATTCCTATGATCGCCAAGCTTTAACCTTTCCCATATATGGTATACCTGCCTGTTCCTGCTATCCTATGTAGTCATAATAACTAAACTACATCCTGCTAAACTAGTAATCAAGGGGAAACCTAGGATCACTGCCTGAGCCTGATAACTGAATAGTCATGAAATCTAGACTATAACCTGATAACTTAGTGATCGAGGGGACTCCTAAGATCACCACCTGATACCTGCCTGATAGGTAAATCTGCCTGATAACATAATAAAGTATATACTGATATTATTATGTTAGCTGTTAGCGTTGAACAAACATTATTATCTGAGTTCATTTTACGGAATGCCCCCAAGTGGAGTAACCCCGGAGCACATTCCCCTGATAACTGGTGAAAATTCCTATAGTAGGCTAATCACCGGACTCTTCTTGCCTGTGTGTGTGGTTATCCTCACGGAAAGTTCCTGCCCGTTCCAGCTGCACTGGAGCCCCCTGTGCTCTAACTAGCGAGAACACAGAAGACACACTATAAACTTATGCGTGGTTATCCTCGCGGAAAGTTCCTGCCCATTCCAGCAATACTAGAACCTCCTGCGCTCTCTAACTGCGAGAACACAGAAGACACATAGTTTATCCTGATAATTAATATTATTCCTGGTATATTAAATATACTTATCCTGATAAATTCCTGAATATATATGTATGAGAGTCGTCATGTAGGCTCCCTAACGGGCTGGACTATTCAGAATAAATCTGAAACGTACCTGTGCCATGACTTATCAACATATATATATATATATATATATATATATATATATATATATATATATATAAAGTGTATAAATCTTGATAATAACCTGGTACCACTAACTAAGGTACGCTATAAACTGCCTGGTTAAGGGTTCCCCGAAAAGCAACCCTTAACATGCCTGATACAATCTTTACCTGAACCTTGAATGTAATAACACATTCCTATTATCCTTGTATTCTAAATCGAATACCTCTATTCCTACTTACCTATCATAGGTTCTTGACATATCGTCATCATATGCCACCCCTAAGAGTCACTAACTCAGTTGTATTAATTTCTTGTTCTCGGACCTTTGTTTTGTACTTCCCATACGTTACCTATTCCTTGCTCCTTTATGATTTTTGCCTGTTAAAGGCCCTTAGGATGAGTTGAAATGGTGTTCTTTGATTCCATAAAGTTTTTGGAGAAAACGGTTACGAAAAACCCACTTACACGTGTCAGATCACCCGAAACAGCTCAGCTGACAAATGCTGTTTCTGGTGAGCTCGCTATAGCGACGGGCTGGTCGCTATAGCGACCCTGTGCCGTGACCAAAATGGTTTTGCTCGCTGTAGCGAGCTTATCAGTACAGAAATTGTCCATAAATTGCATTTTTCACCATTTTAACTCCATCCAAGTTACCCAAGCATCCCAAAGATGTTAGGAATGATTTTCTATTGCAATTAAACAGTTTCAAACATGATTGAGCAAGGAATTGACAAGTAAATGGGAGTAGGGCACAAAACAATAACTTAGCATAATATGAGATACACACTCAAACTCACTTAGAGTGGGTTCTAAAACCTTAGGGAGCTCACCTGAATTCATTGCTTTGATTCCTTGCCAATCTTTACTCAAACCCTAGCTTCAAACTTTTCTTTCCTTGCTTTCTCTTTTAGTTTCCAAAATGACCCATAAGTCACAAAGTTGTGCTTGCAAGTGGCTAGATCAAGAAGGGAGGATGCTTAGATGAAGTTTGATGAATATTGAAGGATTGGAGGGAGGGGCGCAAGAGTGGAAGAGAGAAGGGAGAGGGCTTGGTTTTAGAGAGAGAAGTGGAAATGGTAAAATGAAGAATTTTGGGGTTTTTCCCCTTTTATAAAAATCTTGGCGTGACAATTACCAAATTGCCCTTCCTTAAATATCTCTGGTACATACTTGAGTCTGAAGTGGGATATTACATAAACTTACAATCTAGCGGTTAAATTTAAAAAGTATGAATATAGTAAAATGATATTGAACAGAGTAATATTGATCTAACATTACATTGATGTAATTTGATTCCTCACATATATAGTCACACACACTTCTATTGGATCGATGCAAGTACTTTTAGATATTTAATTAGTCTTATTGCACATAAATGTTCATTTTGCCTATGATGGATGTTGTTACAACATTTGCATGTCTCGCTTACATGAAGATCTATAAAGGATTTAATTAAACTAGTAAGTTTTGTTAATTAAGTCTGGAACTAAAATACCAAAATTTGACTCAAGAGAAGTTAGATAAAATGAGTTCAAATTCAGCCTTAGACATGCAGCCACGTTAGGAGGATTTTGCCATCCATTTAGGTCCCACATATTGTTTATTATATGTAGATAATTATATATTACGGGTGTTTTGTTTTGGGTCAATAAAAAATAGAAAGACAAATTCAAAATATAGTTTCCAATCCTCGAAGCCAAATAGGTACTCTTTTGAAAACATATCTATATCATCAGCGGAACTCTATTACACAAATTGGTTTGCAATGTAGACAATAATACCTATTGAAGTTTATACATAGTCCCACGTAGGATTTGATCTGATCCCTTTTTAATTTATTTCATTTACTGCATTCATTATGTAATCAATGATGCTATATGGCTCGAAATTTCTTTTCGTTAGATTTGCATGAGCGTTGACTAGTGTAATGACCCGTGCCAAACACGGGATACATTGACTTTAAATTTTTTAATAAATTTTGTACATTATAATATGTCATAAAACCAATCAATTCAAAAAATATAATATTGATCGCATATTTAGTTTTTATTTTTTATTTTGTCACAGTAGTCTCCTTTTTATGTTGTAGAAAATAGGGAGACATTATATTACAATAAAGAAAAAAGTAGCAACTTTATTTTTGTAATTTAAGCACCAACCCAAAAATTTGGCTAGCAATGTGGTATTTTATATTCTTATTCAAAACTTGAGCAATAAATTACAATAATTTGAGGGACAAAAGTACAATTAAACCTAAAATATATAATACTGTAAATATTTATTGTCGTCTCACACAAACATTAACAAATTAATACAAATTTGTTACGTAAAGATTTTTTTGAAGGAATTTGTTACTTGAAGATGTCAACTATGATAAGTAAATTTTGTGTATTTAATTATGATATGTATATATTAACAACATAAATTTAAATGACTTTGGAATTTAACATATAAAAAATTTAATATATTATTTAATATGTATTCTTGGGGCATGTATAAGACCGGTAAACATATTATATTCATTGAGATAAAAAATTTAATCCACTACCTCAAAGGACACAAATAATAATAATAATAATAATAATAATAATAATAATAATAATAATAATAATAATAATAATAACAATAATAATAATAGTAATTTTTTTAGGGAATAATAATAATAATAATTATTATTATTATTATTATTATTTTGTTTAATAATCGAGTTTCTCAATCGCAAGCCAACCTCATTCATTACTCAAAGGTACAATTCCTCTTCCACTTCTAAGTTTCAATTCAAATTCTGATTTTCTATACCTTTTCAATTCATCCTCCACTTCTCCCTTCTTTTTCTCTTGAGAATTTGAAATGTTCAGAGTACGTCTTGAGACCCAAATCATTGTGGTGCGACTTATGTTCATGGTGTTGGCGGCTTCTATTCTAGCCTTTTCCACTTATTCTAGTAAATTCAAGTTATCTTCAAGGTCTGTTCTTTTTCGATGGCATGAACAGATTCACAACCTTGACACAGATAAGAAATCTCTAATACCGTGCCCCATGCTCCTTGCAAAACTCAATGGATTACCAATGACACCGTGCCCCACTACTAACATTGTTTTTTATTTTCGCAGGGAGCTTTGTTGGGATCTATATAATTTAGTGCTATTACACAAATGAATCATTATCTTATGCCTTATAATATTATACATGATATACCAATTCGCATTTTATGTGTTTGAAATCTTTGACCATGCATATTGGTCAAATATGCTTACAATTGATGTTGAGTAATAATAGAAAAAAAATACATTGCAATATCATTTGTATGTATAATAAATATAAGATTATAGTAAGCACTTTACATTTTTTCAATATAGTTTTGATTAATATTCGTCATTGTTACTTGTTCAAAAAAAATATTTGTCATTGTTATTATTATTTTCTTATTTATCACAATAAGTACGCATTTGAACTAAATTTACCCCATAAATATATGTATATTTTTTATTTCCTTTAAAAAAAAATTTACCCCATAAATTTATTCAAGTTATGTATTATAATTTTGTAACCTACCGAATTTTATACGTACCGTATAAATCTTAACCGCGTCTATTATATTAATAAGTATTTAAATGTAACCGACTATGTATTTTATGAAAAAATTAATTTGAAATTAAAAACGACTTTTATATAATAATTATTATTAAGCATGAATTAAATTTCAGGAGAATTTTTTGGAACACATGCCAAGTCATCTTATGATGATGTGAATATGAAAAAATCATTAATAAGTCATTAATTATTCGCACTCAGTGGAATTTAATTTTTATATTTATTTTAGAATTTGTGTAAAGTTTACAACATAAGTAAATCGAAAATTGATAATATGAAAACTGAAATATTTTTTCATTGAAGTATCAATACATGCAACAAAAATGATTTATTCAATTGAAAATCGTAATTTCATTGTCTATGACATGGACTTTATTCTGGTACATTAAAAATAGACACATAACATTGACATAATGGATAAACAACTTAAACGTAATAACTCCTTCAAAAAAAAAACTTAAACGTAACAAAGTCACTTGAAAATATTATTTATCTATCTTGACAATATTTTTGACCGGTTGAACAATTGTGTTAGATGTCCCACAATCTTCGTTTATTGGCAACATTATCTTCTTAGGAGGTACAAATTATTCACAATCTGAGTCAATAACATCTTTCGAGTTCACACCTTGTGGAGTTGTAGGACTTGTTTCAGAAAACTTATCTATTAAATCCTATCATAAAAATCATGTCAATTTAGAGTAAAATAAGTATGTATTATAATCACAACCGCCATAAATTTTTTAAAAATAAAATAAACTTGAAAGGGTTATTAAATACTATGACAACATTATCTTTCTCGATACCAATTGTCTTCGAAGCATACCGACTATGAATATTAGGTTCAACCAAATCATCCTATTTGTTTAAACATGTATACAAACAATAAAAATTACAATTTTGTATTACATTAAGAAAACTAATTTCCACAAAAATTGTTTCAAACAATTAGAGTGTTACGATACCTGGATTGTCTCAACTTTTTTAAATTTTAAAAGAATGTTTGCATCGTTGTTAAGCTTCATAACATAATAGCTTCTCTCATACCTAGAGTTGAATCCAACACTCACATCAACCTTAAACAATAACTCGGTACCAAATAATTGTGCAATCTCATTGAGTAAATCATGAGATGGATCACCCTGCCAAAATATCATAAGAATTATAATATCATACATTTGTTATTATGTAGATTGTCTATTATACATTTCCAAACTAAATATTATATTAGGGTTTTGTATTATAAAAAGGTTGAAAAAATATATACGACAATGTTGTTGGATTCAATAATGTCAGAACATGATTTATTAAGCAATCCAGAAACATCTCGATCAAATAAAACAAAAAGTGCACTTTCGGTGTCATCAATTACTCAAATCTTGATTTTGAACCTGTATCAGATGGTTGAATGTGTTAATAACAAATTTAAAGATAGCGCATTATGCTAACTAAAAATCTTCACAAATTTGAGTTAGCATATACCTAGGTGTGACATGCACAATATGACGTTACATTTTTCACAAAAGTACATGTTAGAATCAGCATACACCTTTTTGTTGCAAGAGCAAGCAGTGTACCACCATCCATCATTATCAATAATCTCGTTTATTGTTCCCAAGACAATAAAAAAGGTGCTCTGTATATCCAAAAAATGTATAACTTTTAGAATACAAATAATATTATACTTAAAGGCGTACAAACTTTATCAAAGTAGATCGCTAATAAAACAAAAACCTTATTAACATTCTTCAACTCCTCAATAGTGGTCATTGGAGTAAGTTTGAGAAACTCCTCATTTATAGGCATGCGAGATGAATCTGGTAACTAGATCAAACCCGATGCAGGAGAATTTGTATTTGCACTAAGAAAGCTAGAGTAAAAAGTAAACGTCAATAATATTATAATTTAATAAAAAATGTATTTAATAAAGGAATCATGCAAAAAAATTATATCCACAAAAATAAACATAGCTTTTCTTCAGCTCCTTTGTTTCATTAATTTCAGGATTGAATGTGATTTTAGTGGAAGAAAATGCATTTTACAACGCTGGTTTTCTTATCATTAAGACACCAAAGAATATGATTCAAGTATACACATAATCACATTGCTAGTTATAAATTATTACCTTGAAACAATTTAATTTTTGTCAACATAATGGCAACAACAACATTTTGAGATTCACCAGAAGATGGAAAATAGTTCAACTCTTCAACATACTCTCCAAAAAGAGTGCATTTATAGTGATACCTATTCAAAATTGTCAAAGATTATACAAATATTAATTAAATACCATAATACATGTTTAAAAAAACACACTTACAAAAAATCAAGCTTACCCATTTGAATCCAGTTCAATGATAGTCATCTTAGTTTTTTGCACCGTCTCTTTCATATTATCTTTCAACACTCACTTCAGTCATGACTCCAATTACATCTGCATATATAACACAAATTAAAATATTGATTAAATTACCATTTAATATTATAAGAATATAACGTATACTTGAATCATATTAAACAAAACATTTTATTAGCATTAAAAAAGATCTAAACGGTTATTTAATCATTAAACCTATTAATTCAATCTTTAAGATAATTATATAACGTTTAAAAATAATTTGTAACATTGAAATGCCATTAAAAAACAAAATATATGAATGGACAAAATTAAGAGAAAAAAAAATTGATATTGAAAAATAAAACTATTTTCACCAAAAAAGTAATTAATTTATTATTGTATTTTTGTAAATAAACAATAGTAAATAATCCAATTGATATGAAGAAAGTGATAGTCACTTACCAACCAAGTAGTTGTTGTCGTAGGAATCATTGAAAACATCAGATGCATGTGTAAACGAATACATGTTTGTAGGGACCAAAGCAGTTTTAGATATTTTGACTTTTGTGTTAATTGTGAAATTCAGTTTGTATTCGTTGCGTGATGGTCTATACGAACCATTATTGCAAGCAACATCAAATGAGGAAATCGTGAACACCATTCCCTCTTAGAGCTGCTCCTTGAACTTGTAGATCAATGTTATTCATATAGACGCACCAATTCGGTCACCCTACATAACAAAGATTAAAACATTATACTTTAAACAAAAAATACAAAAAACTAAAACGATATGAAAGAAAATACCTTTCGATCCATTAGAACCAACTCCATGGAAAATGGTAGTTTTTTATTTTTATAGTCTTGAATAAACCAAGCACGAACAACCCTCACAACCAATGTCCACAATTGTTTTCTTTGTGAAACATTAGAAATGAAGTCATGTTTCAAAGACATTTTTCTTTGCAATAGAAAAAATTACAGAAACAACAGGAATATAGATACCAAAGAATCAAAGAACAGATAAAGAAGAACTATATTTTGTGACTGTGGTTTAGTCGTACCCCAAAACGCTACTATTTATATAGAAAAATAGTATCATAACGGTTAATATCTATTAATTATTAATTTAACTGTTTTAAAATTAATATTATTAACATCTTTAATTTTATAAAATGTGTTTTAAATGGTTAGATTATATTTCATTTAGAAATTATTAAGTAATATATTTTTGTAACGAATGAAAACTAATTATATAACCTTAAAAACTAATTACTACATTTAAAGTTTTAATTAGTATGTTACTGTAATTGTGTAACGGACCAAAACGGTTAATATCTATTAATTATTAATTTAACCGTTTTAAAATTAATATTATTAACGTCTTTAATTTTATAAAATGTGTATTAAATGATTAGATTATATTTCATTTACAAATTATTAAGTAATATATTTTTGTAACGAATAAAAATTAATTATATAACCTTAAAAATTAATTACTACATTTAAAGTTTTAATTAGTATGTTACTGTAATTGTGTAACGGACCAAAATTCAACATATAATTTATTCAAGTTATGTATTATAATTTTGTAACCTACCAAATTTTAATGTAACCTTTTGGAACTGCTCCTTGAACTTGTAGATCAATGTTCTTCGTATAGACGCACCAATTCAGTCACCCTACATAACAAAGATTAAAACATTATACTTTAAACAAAAAAATACAAAAAACTAAAACGGTATGAAAGAAAATACCTTTCGATCCACTGGAACCAACTCCATGGAAAATGGTAGTTTTTTATTTTTATAGTCTTGAACAAACCAAGCACGAACAACCCTCACAACCAATGTCTACGATTGTTTTCTTGGTGAAGCATCAGAAATGAAGTCATGTTTCAAAGACATTTTTTCTTTGCAATAGACAAATTTACAGAAACAACATGAATATAAATATCAGAGAATCAAAGAACAGATAAAGAAAAATTATATTTTGTGACTGTGGTTTAGTCGTACCCTAAAACGCTACTATTTATATAGAAAAATAGTACCATAACGGTTAATATCTATTAATTATTAATTTAACTGTTTTAAAATTAATATTATTAACATCTTTAATTTTATAAAATGTGTTTTAAATGGTTAGATTATATTTCATTTAGAAATTATTAAGTAATATATTTTTGTAACGAATGAAAACTAATTATATAACCTTAAAAACTAATTACTACATTTAAAGTTTTAATTAGTATGTTACTGTAATTGTGTAACGGACCAAAACGGTTAATATCTATTAATTATTAATTTAACCGTTTTAAAATTAATATTATTAACGTCTTTAATTTTATAAAATGTGTATTAAATGATTAGATTATATTTCATTTACAAATTATTAAGTAATATATTTTTGTAACGAATAAAAATTAATTATATAACCTTAAAAATTAATTACTACATTTAAAGTTTTAATTAGTATGTTACTGTAATTGTGTAACGGACCAAAATTCAACATATAATTTATTCAAGTTATGTATTATAATTTTGTAACCTACCAAGTTTTTAATGTACCGTATAATTCTTAATCGAAACGCCTATTATATTAATAATTATTTGAATGTAACCGACTATGTATTATATGAAAAAATTAATTTGAAATTAAAAATGGCTTTTATATAATAATTATTAATAAGCATGAATTAAAATTTAGGAGAATTTTTTGGAACACATGCCAAGTCATCTTATGATGATGTGGACATGCTTAGAAGCAAGAATTCTTGAAATAGTATATTTTTATAAGGTTTGAAATGTTAGTATAAAGATATCTTGTATCGTTTAGGAATAATGTGATAATGTGATGTTTTCTTTTTCCTTTAAAAAGTGGTTTGCTTCTTTATTTTATTTTGTTTTTGTAAAATTGATAATAAAAATGGTTAAATATATTTTTTGTCTTTATAAATTTTCAAACTTCTTGTTTTAATCCTTCTAAAATGTTATTTTGACTTTTAGTCCCTCAACATCTACACTTTTGGTCTTTGCTTTTAAGTCAGACCATGTGTACCCTTTTAATTTTTAATGAGTTTTTACAAGAATGTTCAGAATATTATAAGAATCTCTTTCAAAAAAAATATTTTTATAACCAAACATAAATTAAATATACATTTTTAAACATCAAAAATATAAAAATTTATACATAATTTTGTTAAAAAATCCTATTTTTTGTGAGATTATTATAATATTATAGACATTCCTTCAAAAACTCATTCAAAATTTCAAATGGTACACATGAGCTGTGTGAAAAGCAGGGGTCAAAGTAGTGATGAAAACTTTTGGAGGAATAAAAGTCGAAGCAAAATCTTAAGAGGATTAAAAGAAAAATTTGGAATAATTATAGGAACCAAAAATATTTTTAGTCAAAAAAAAAAAACCAAAAACATATTTCTTATTCTTACTTACTTATACATTTATATGGGATTCCTTGATGGTGTTTATTGTTATTTTTTAAAATAAAAATAAATGATAACTAAAATAAATATGTTCATAACAAAAACGTTAAATGTACTATTTTATTTATAGAGCCACGTATTTCTAATTTTTTTATAGAACCACATAAAAAATATTTTAATTTATTTAAATTTTAAGTTACAAATGTTAGACATTTTGGTTGCTTTAATTTTTGTCTCTTAATTTATAAACGTTAAACACTTTGATAATTTAATTTGCTAACATTTTTTTTGAACAAGTTTAACTTACAAACATTAAGGACCAAATCGCATAACATATGTAACTTGGGACCAAAATGAAACAAAAAGACTTAGAAATCAAAGTGTTTAATGTTTACAACTTAAAAGATCAAAATTAAACATAAAATTTAAGGGATCAATGTGAAACCTAAAGATGACTGATAGATCCCTTTTCCTGAAAAATCGAAGGGTTAACACAAAAAAAATGAAGTTGAATATACATTGTTTTTATCATTTTCCAAGATATTTTATAGGAAATAAAAATACAGATAATCCAACATATTATATTGAGACTAAAAATAATTTAACTTAAAAAAAATATTATACAAGAAGAATAATATTATATGTTAAAAAAATGACATATTCTCCTTAAAAAAATGAAGGCTATATCAAAGCATCAATACACAAGAATCACAACTAAGAGTGAAAATGAACAGCTGACATTCATTCATCCGATTCAACGAAAACATACTTTACCATTTTTCTTATGCAATAAAGGCAGCACCGCCTATATAGTTGTAATTCTACATTTCAGAAATATACCCATGCATTTTATCTTTCTCACCTTATTGTTTAACCTGGTGCAGCCCCTAAAGCCATATGTTTTGTTGATGTGAGGCGCATAAATAGAAGGTTCAAGCCACAATGAAATGTGCGGAAAACAAATGTGAATGGGTGTAACACTCATACTAATTTATTTAGAATATTAGCATGTGCATTAAACTAATACTGGATACATTAAACTTTTAAATAATAATTACAAATAATACAACTGAATGAGTACAATTTTCTCGTTAAACAACTGTTCAAGTACCACTATAATTACTTATACAAGGACTGATAACTCACGAGCTGGTACTTGACGAGCAACTGCACTCCACCCAGCGTCCTCCTGAATAACATCTTCATGAACCTCTTGCTAACATGTAAACCTGCACCAGAAGGAGTGGGATGAGACATAATGTCTCAGTGAGCTCCACCCAACCTACTGTTGGCAACCACGGGGAACCTAGGGTCGCCGTGCCTACTTTTGGCAATCTTGGGGATACCTATGATCGCCAAGCTTTAACCTTATCCATAAAGGGTTACCTGCCTGTTCTTGCTAAACTGTGTAGTCATAAAACTAGACTACATCCTGCTAAACTAGTGATCAAGGGGAGACCTAAGATCACTGCCTGCTAATTGGTGACTACTTTGTCATATTCTCATACTTAGTGATCTGGGGATATCCTATAATCACTTTCTGATAACTATCATCTGATGACTATATCGTCATAAACTTATGTAATAAATACATATACATATTCATTTTTCTTATAACATAAAGTTAGAAGTTAGCGTTGAACAAACATTATTATCTGAGTTCATTTTACAGAATGCCCCCGGGTGGAGTAACCCCGAAGCACATTCCCCTGATAACCGGTGATAATTCCTATCTGAGGCTAATCACCGGACTCCTCTTATCGTTGTGTGGACAACTCTCTCGAAGAAGTCCCATCCGGCGTATCCCGGAGTCTGCTAAACACAACTTAACTTGCATGTAGACAACCCTCTCAGAGAAGTCTCATCCGGCGTATCCCAGAGTCTGCTGAACATGCTTAATCTTTAACATACGTGTGGATAGCCCTTTCGGAGAAATCCCATCCGGTGTAATATCCCGCTTAAGCGAGACATTTAACAGTATTGCAGGAATTAAATGAAAGGAATGTCATAATGGTAATTATTTGGAAAAGGACCTAAATGGATAAATATGAGTTTTATGTCATATTTACCATTCTTTTCTCTCTCAAGAAATCAGATTTTTGCTCCTCCCTCTCTCTAGAAAATCGTCCCTCATCATCATCTTCCCATAATCCATCAAACTTCTTCCTAAATTCTTGTACTTCAAGCAAGCATGGTTTTGAGGAAAGTTGGAACAAGAAGGAGTTAAAGAAAAACAAGAAAAGGGAAAGGATTGGAACTAGGGTTTTGGTGAGGAATTAGCAAAGGAGAAGCAATCAAGCTAAGGTTTTGGAATAAAAGCTTAACCAGCACCAAGCAAGTTCTGAGGTGAGCTCCACAGGGTTTTAGAACCCACTTTGTTTAAGTTTTGATGCTTATAGTATTATGACCAAGATTGCAATTTTAGTGCCCCAATTCCATTTGGCTTGTAATTCCTTGATTATACATGTGGTATTCTATCAATAAGCATTAGAAATTCGTCCCTTAAGCTGTTATGATGTTTGGGTATGCTTGGATAAGCCAAGAATGGTGAAAATCACGTTTTGAACTTGCCCTATGCTGTCCAACTGCACGCAAAATCGTGTCACGATTTTGCAACCGTGTCACGATTTCACAGGCAGGACCAACCACTTTTTTGGGTAGAAAATCGTGACACGATTTCCAAATCGTGTCACGATGGTACAACATACAGAACCACATTGTTTTTCATCAGTTCTTGCACCATTCTAGATGTCCAATACTGCTTCAGACTCATTAAGCAACGTGCAATGGCTAGGTATCACTACTAAGTATTAGAAGATCTATCCCTTAGAGATTGTATGGAAGATTATGGGGGTAAGGATTAGATGAACAATCCATTACAAGTGAGTTGATAACTCTTAAGGAAGGCATATGACTTTAATAAGTCAAGAACCTATATTAGGTGAATAAGGTTATAGACGTATTCGGATTAGAATACAAGAGTAATAGGAATGCTTCGGCATTTGAAGTTTAAGATAAGCTTATAGTGTTGGTTCTCCAACAAATTATAGGTGGCTTATGAGAACGATAAGCCAAGAATTCATAAGTTATAGGTTAAGAGTTACAGGATTGCTATTATATATTTAAAGTAACAGATATGCATATTTATATGATTAAAGTTAAAGAATTATATATCAAAGTTAAAGGCGTGTTCGCACGTTTTACAGTTATAGGGCGTGTTCAGCAGACTCCGGGATTTGCCGGATGGGACTTCTCCGATAGGGTTGTCCACACGTTTCATAGTGGAGTCCGGTGTTAGCCTGATTGTCGGGAATTTCACCGGGTTATTGGGAGATGTACCTCGGGGTTACTCCACCCGGGCCGCACTCCGTAAAATGAACTCAGATAATAATGTTTGTTCAACGCTAACAGCTAACATAAAACACTTTATATGTATTATGTTTTACAGTTATAGTTACAGGAACATTTATAGATTATAGTTATAGTCAAAGTTACAGTTACAGGAATTTATAGTTATAGTCATAGACAGCTACAGTTATAGTTACAGGAATTTATAGATATAGTTATAGACAGTTAACAGAAAGTGGTCCTAGGTTTCCCCGCGATCACTAAGTTAAAGATACAGGCAGATTACAGTTATAGTTATAGGTAGGTTACAGTTACAGTTACAGATGGTTTACAGTTATAGTCACAAGTAGATTATAGATATAGTTATAGAAAGATTTATGGTCATAGGCGGATTTATATCCTTGTGGTTAAAGATAAGAGACTTGGCGATCATAAGATATTCCCAAGATTGCCGAGGTAGGCATGGCGACCCTAGGTTCCCTGTGGTTGCCAACAGTTGGTTGGGCTGGAGCTCACTGAGACATTATGTCTCATCCCATTCCTTCTGGTGCAGGTTTACAGGTAAGTCAGAGGTTCGTGATGGAGATCTTCATAGAGATACTGGATGGAGTACAGTTGCTCGTCGTGTACCAGCTCAGGAGCTTATTGGATATTTGTATGAGTATAGTAACAGTAATGGATTATTTGTACAAACGAGTAAACATGTATTCATTCAGATGTAATGTAATATTATTATTGAAAATTTTAAATGTATCCAGTATCAGTTTAACGCACATGCTAATATACTAGTTTAAGTTAGTATGGGTGTTACATCCGGCGTATCCCGGAGTCTGATGAATACGTTAACATAATCTTATAATATAATATAATTCTTAACTTACATGTGTATATCTGATACATCATCTGAACCTATGCGTATCTGATGCATTCATCACGTAACTAATCATGTGATACTTAACCTATATAGTATAAGGTTCTAAGATTATCGTTCTCATATAAGCCACTTAATCATGTTGGATATCTAAACCCCTTATGCCTATCTGAGGCGTTGAACATTTAAAATATTCCTTGCACATTGCACACTTAATGAGTACATACTATTCTGCTTGGTTAAGGGAAGCCTGGAAACTAACCCTTACATACCTGAATACATTCTATTCCTGTTAACCTATTAAAGGTTCTAGACATATCGTTATCATATGTCATACCTATGGGCTTACTATCCCATCTATAATAATTCTCGTGGATAAAATACCCATCACTCTGATATTAATGCTTGTCCCTAAGTGCGTTAATTCTTGCTTGCTCTTACTAAAATTCATTTCATAAAGTCTTGAGTCTTTTGGTACCTTATACGAGGTATTTAATAAAAGGGTTAAAAATCTGTACAACTTCGCCCAGCGAGGTGAGGTCTCGCTCAGCGAAATTAGTCAGAATACAAATACTATGTTTCTCGCTCAGCGAGCATTAGTTCGCTTAGCGAGCGTAGCAGAATACAGTTTCTGCAGAAATACGTTTTTGCCAAAATAATGGATTGCTCAAGTCCAAGTACCTCATATAACTTACCAATGACTTATTTTCACAGAATAATTCATAGAAATTCAAGGATTGACACACTTAAGAATTTGCACTAACGTTTGGGGAAAACTAAATTCATAAAGGCTTAATTAACTCACTCAAACCCAAAGGGAGAGTCTAACAAAAAGGAACTCACCTTAATATGTTTTGGTTCCTTAGTACAACTCAATTGCCCAAAGAAAGCTCCTATCAGCTCCATAAGCACTTTTCCCAAACAGCTTATTTGCAGCTTATGCCTTACGAACGTTCACGTTTTCGATCCAAGTTTCAACCCAAACTCCTACCAAGTTCCCCAAGCATGTGTATTCAGCTCTGATACCAATTGTAACACCCATACTAATTTATCTAGAATATTAGCATGTGCATTAAACTGATACTGGATACATTAAACTTTTAAATAATAATTACAAATAATACAACTGAATGAGTACAATTTTCTCGTTAAACAACCGTTCAAGTACCACTATAATTACTTATACAAGGACTGATAACTCCCGAGCTGGTACTTGACGAGTAACTGCACTCCACCCAGCGTCCTCCTGAAGAACATCTTCATGAACCTCTTGCTAACCTGTAAACCTGCACCAGAAGGAGTGGGATGAGACATAATGTCTCAGTGAGCTCCACCCAACCTACTGTTGGCAACCACGGGGAACCTAGGGTCGCCGTGCCTACTTTTGGCAATCTTGGGGATACCTATGATCGCCAAGCTTTAACCTTACCCATAAAGGGTTACCTGCCTGTTCTTGCTAAACTGTGTAGTCATAAAACTAGACTACATCCTACTAAACTAGTGATCAAGGGGAGACCTAAGATTAGCTCAATTGGTAGTGGGAATGTAAAGAACTTGTACTTAGGCCCCAGGTACACGGTTCGATTCCCACGGAAGGCATGAAACTCCGCCTGGGGGCGGGGAGAAGTCCATGAGTAACATTGCGGGGCAAACCTGGGCAAGCCAGTTAAAAGGCGAATCCCGGATGTTACAAAAAAGGCGTCTTTTTTGTAACATCCGGGATTTGGCAACTAACGGCCCCCGCGATGTACTCATGATCTTCTCCACCCCCCATGTGGAGTTTTTGCCTTCCGTGGGAATCGAACTCTGTACCTGGGGCCTAAGTACAAGTTCAATGCATTCCCACTACTAGCTCAATTGGTAGTGGGAATGCATTGAACTTGTACTTAGGCCCCAGGTACAGAGTTCGATTCCCACGGAAGGCAAAAACTCCACATGGGGGTGGAGAAGATCATGAGTACATCGCGGAGGCCGTTAGTTGGCAAATCCCGGATGTTACAATGGGGAACTTATCATAGCATACATGAAAATCAGCCGTGTGCCTCCCGTATCCAATCTCAACCCCATTAACAATTTCAAGAATATTTTCATTGACTTTTTTATTTTGTTCACCTTTTTTTCTTTGAATAAAAATAAATTGTGTAATATCAGAGTGCAACCTAAGAGGGGGGGTGAATTAGGTTGTATGACTTTTAATGGATAATTTTTCTGGTTTATTGTGTTCTTGTAAATTTTTCCGGAATTTTGTATGAATGTATGAACGAATGCTTGGAAAAATAAAGAGTGTAGGGAAGAAGAAGATGGACACAAGGAATTTATAGTGGTTCCCCTACTGGTACTCCACTCCCCCACAACCCTGTGAGGAATTCACTATGTTAGAATCTTTGTTACAAGCAATCTCTCCCCAAGACCCCCTAACAATCTTTCTAACATACACAAGATAGCACCCCACTATCTTTCAACAATTCTCACCAAAACTATGGCAAGAATTCACAACAATGGTTTTTGAAGAATAATAAATTGTATGGCTGTTATCTTTCTCAATATCACTCTTAAACAAATGGACTTAGTGCTCAGAAAACTTTTTAATAAATGTTAAAGTGTGGGCAAAGTTTTCCAAACAATTAAAAGAAATTTTGTATGCAAGTGATATTGAAATTCACAATTGAGAGGTTGAAAGTTATTGTCTTGTTTATTGCTTTGATTCTCAATTGAATTTATAGAGGCTAAAAAGATATTTTTGAAACAATACTATTTTTTGAAAAATGGTTACCAATGAATAGACACATATTTGAAATTGCACCTATTCATAAAAAATAGTTTGAAATACATTTAAAAAAAAAACTAGCCGTTTTGAAAAATGAAAACTAACCGAAAACAATTATGCAATTGTTTTAAGAAGTGGCCCTCGAATGATAAACATTCATAAAATAATTAGCCGTTGCCACATTGTAATACTAGAAACAAATATGCCTTTTTAATATTCAATGCATGCTAAATTATGTTTTTTCATGCAAAAATATTTTTTATGCAAAATCACATTTATATGAAAACATTGTGAGTGTGTGATTTATTTTCAAAAGATTTTTAGGCATTGCTTCATATGGAGGCTTATAAAAATGTTTGTAATTATTTTCTGAGCATTCTAAGTTGTTCCATAAGTTAAGAATGATAAATCAAAAGATAAGGACCATACTTACAATGATTATAATTTAAAACCCTAAGTCCTTAAGCTTGTTCATCATCTTGATCCATGAGCCTCCATAAGCTTTCTTCTTTTTGTGATGTAGTCTTGTAATCATCAAAACCCAGCCAAGTCACAAGGAAGGAAATCTTCTTCACAATCTCCCCCTTTTTGATGATGACAAACCATATCATGTTGACATTGATGTGCAAAGAAAGCTCCCCCTGTCTTGTATATCTCCCCCTTTGATTTGCAATTGGATAACCTGTAAAATGTCAAAGTACAAGCACATGCCTACACTTTCTCCCCCTTTTGACATCATCAAAAAGAAGAAAGATCGGCAAAACAGATATCCAACCAAAAATATGCATACAAGACAAGTAATAATAATATAAAACTTAAAACAAAGTTATCCGAATCCAAACTTATCAAGTACCAGAAGCAATACAGAATTAAAAAAAAAAAAAAAAAAAAAAAAAAAAAAAAAACTAGGAATGAAAATCAACTAAAAAGTCATGAGAAACAAAATAGAACAGAGAAAAACAACATGAAAAATATGGTTCACTTGAGCATCATGCTTAATCATCATTCATAAAATTTAAAAAATGATTTTTATTTCAAAAAAAAAACACTTAAAAATAAATATGTTTAACACATATAACAACATATTATCATAGAAATCAATACATTTGTTCACATATAACAACATATTATCATAAAAATGCATATAATCCTATATATAAAAAATCATATAATTTGAAGAAATAGACACCTAAAATAAAAATAACATTTTTTGCATGTACATATGTTAAATATCATTCTCATCCAAGATTCCCAATTCTCTTCTTATTTTAAAAAATTGTTCTTTTGCCAAAGGTTTTGTAAAAATATCCGCTAATTGAGAATGAGTATCCACAAAAGTAACTTCAACATCTCCTTTGAGAACATGATCTCTTAGGAAATGATGTCTAATCTCTATGTGTTTGGTCCTGGAATGCATGACTGGATTTTTAGTTAAATTAATTGCACTGGTGTTGTCACATCTTAAGGGAATGCATTCTAAATTTAAACCAAAATCACGTAATTGTTGTTTCAACCAAAGAACTTGTGCACAACAATTTCCTGCAGCAATATATTCTGCTTCTGCAGTACTCAAGGCTACACAAGCTTGCTTTTTACAAGACCAAGAAACTAATGCATTTCCCAAAATGTGACATGTACCACTAGTACTTTTTCTATCAGTCTTACATCCAGCATAATCAGAATCAGAATAACCAACCAATTCACATAGACTCCCTTTGGGATACCACAAACCAACATTGGGAGTGCCTTTTAAATATTTCATAATTCTTTTAACAGAAGAGAGATGAGATTCTTTTGGACAAGATTGAAATCTAGCACATAAACAAACACTAAACATAATATCTGGTCTACTTGCAGTAAGATAAAGGAGAGAGCCAATCATACCTCTATATTTTGTAATGTCTATTGGCTTACCAGATTCATCTTGATCTACATAAGTGCTAGAACTCATAGGTGTTGCAATCTCCTTGCAATTATCCATATCAAATCTTTTAAGAAGTTCTTTGCAGTATTTTGATTGATTGATGAATATTCCATCCCTTGATTGCTTTATTTGTAGACCAAGGAAGTAATTAAGTTTTCCCATCATAGACATTTCAAATTCTCCTTGCATTATGTTAGAAAATTCTTTACACAACGATTCATTAGTAGCACCAAAAATGATATCATCAACATAGATTTGCACAAGCAAGGTATGATGATTAATTCTTTTTATAAAAAGAGTAGTATCAACTTTTCCTTTTTCAAAACCTTTTTCACAAAGAAAATTGCTTAATCTATCATACCATGCTCTTGGTGCTTGCTTTAGACCATAAAGTGCTTTCTTAAGCTTATATACATGAGAAGGATTTTTAAAATCTTCAAAACCTGGAGGTTGTTTAACATAAACTTCTTCATGTATATAGCCATTTAAAAATGCACTTTTGACATCCATTTGATATAATTGAAAATCTAAGGAACATGCATATGCTAAAAGTAATCTTATGGCTTCTAATCTTGCCACAGGTGCAAATGTTTCATCAAAATCGATCCCTTCTTCTTGATTATAGCCTTGAGCAACTAATCTGGCCTTATTTCTTACAATAATACCATTTTCATCTAATTTATTTTTGAAAACCCATTTTGTACCAATGATATGTTTATCCAAAGGCCTAGGTACTAATTCCCAAACTTGATTTCTTTCAAATTGATTTAGTTCTTCTTGCATGGCTAAAATCCATTGATCATCACTTAAGGCTTCATCAATTTTAGAAGGTTCGATTTGTGAAACAAAAGCCATATTTAAACATGCATCTTGAAGATTAAGTCTAGTAGATACTCCCTTATTTATGTCACCAATGATGTTGTCAATTGGATGGTCTCTATGAATTCTCCATTCTTGTGGTAGATCATTATTTGTTTGCTCTTGTTGTGGCATTTCTTCTTCTTGGTGTGCATTGTTTTGTTTGTTCTGTTCATCTTCAATGTTGACTTCTTTTGGTGAACTATCTTCATCATCTTCATCAGAAAGAATAACTTTTTCCTCCTTGGAGGGGTTAGTTTCATCAAAAGAGACATGAACAGATTCTTCAATAGTAAGGGTTCTTTTATTGAAAATTCTATATGCCTTACTAGTGAGAGAATAACCAAGAAAGATACCCTCATCAGATTTTTCATCAAATTTACCAAGGTTATCTTTCCCATTGTTCAAAACAAAACATTTACAGCCAAAAATATGAAAATAAGCAATATTGGGTTTTCTACCCTTATAAAGTTCATATGGAGTTTTCTTTAAGATAGGTCTTACCAAAACACGGTTACTTACATAGCATGCTGTACTTACCGCATCTGCCCAAAAGTACTTAGGCAAATTTGTTTCACTCAACATGGTTCTTGCAAGTTCTTCAAGAGACCTGTTCTTCCTTTCAACAACACCATTTTGTTGTGGTGTTCTAGGTGCCGAGAAGTTGTGTGAAATTCCATGTTCATCACAAAACTCTTCAAAAAATGTATTTTGAAACTCTCCACCATGATCACTTCAACTTTACCGATACCAAGAATCTTTCCTTTATTGTTGTCTCCATAGGTGACATATCCTTTTGATTTTAGGGTCAAACTTGAGAATCTTGATTTGTCTCCCGTCATATGTTTTGAACAACCACTATCAAGGTACCACATGTTGGTTGAAGATTTCAACCCTCCCTACAAAACAGAAAGTTTAAGTCTTGTTAGGTACCCATTGTGATTTGGGTCCTTGTGGGTTAATACCTTTCCTTACCCAAATATATTCACCATAAGGAACACCAAAGTTTCTTATGTAGCATGTATTTGGAGTATGGCCTTTCATGTTGCAATAGAAACATGATAAATTTTGAACATGATATACACTAGAATTACTTCCATTGGAGACATTATTTCTAACCTTAGAATTTGTTTTCTTATAAGACTTGTTAGAATAATTTCTTCCATAAGAATTATTTCTAGTATTCATACTTTTAAGAGGAATTACAACATGCATTTTCTTTGGTTCCAAGTTGTTGGAAGTTGTGCTTGCTTTAACAAAGATTGTTTTACTTGTACTTGGTTTATCAAAATTTGAAAATCCAAGACCGGTTTTATTTTTTAAATCTCTTTGTTTGCTAAGAACATCTTCCAAACTATTGTGACCTTTTTCAAAATTTTTTATTACTTGATTTAATTTAATAATTTTTGTTTCATGTTCTTTACATTTATTACATGAAGAATTTTTGACCTTTTCTAAATCCACTTGTGCATCAAAAACTTTTCTTTCAAGTGAAACAATTAATTTCTTCTGTTTTACACAAGTTTTAGAAAGTTTACTACATTCTTCATATAATTCATCAAATGCATTTTGTAATTCATCATATGAAGGTTTACTATCAAGTTCAGAATCACTAACCTCTTGTTCATCATCAGAGTGATGAGATGCCATTAGTGCAAGATTTGCATACTCTTCATCCTCTGATTCAGAAGATGAACTTATGTCATTTTCTTCCCATGCAATGTAGGCCCTCCTTTGCTTGAATTCTTTCTTTCCTTTGTCACCATTTTTGTTTGTAAAAGATGGACAATTTGCTTTCATGTGACCTTCTTTCCCACATCCAAAACATGTAATGTTTTGGTTTGACGTAGAGCCCTCATTCTTCTTGAAAGATTTTCTTTTATTACCAAACTTGAAGGACTTGTCCTTTTTAAGAAATTTTTTAAAACTTTTTGCAAGAAGATTGATGGTCTCACCTTCATCAGAACTTTCTCCTTCATTTTGTTGTTTTGACTCAACTCTTAGAGCAATGCTTTTGTTCTTCTTCTCTTGCCCTTCATGCTTTTCCAATCTTCCAAGTTCCATTTCATGTTCTTGGAGTTTACCAAACAAAGCGGCAGAAGTCATTTTAGAAAGACTTTTCTTTTCTGATATTGCAGTCACCTTTGGTTGCCAAGCCCTTGTTAATGATCTAAGGACTTTGAGATTTAATTCATCATTTGTGAAAGTCTTTCCAAGAGCCATCAAGTGGTTTGTTAAGTGAGAGAATCTCTTTTGTAAATCAAGAATTGATTCACCGGGCTGCATTCTGAACAATTCATATTCTTGTGATAAAGTGTTCAGTTTTGATCTCTTCACTTCTTCTGTGCCTTCATGGGTTACTTCTAGAGTGTCCCAAATTTCTTTTGCAGTTTTGCATTGAGAAATTCGGAAGAACTCATCCATGCCAAGGGCTGAATGAAGCATGTTGATTGCCTTCTTGTCAAACAACAATTTTTTCTTATCATCATCAGTCCAAGATGTTTTTATTTTTACTTGGACAACATCATTCACAACCGTTGTAGGAATGAATGGACCATTCTCAACGGCATTCCATATTTCTTCCCCTTGTGCTTCCAAGTATGCACGCATGCGAATTTTCCAGAAATCATAGTATTCACCAACAAAGCATGGAGGTTTGTTGCTACTACCACCATCTTTGAACACAATGTTTGAATTTGAAGCGGAAGCCATTTTTCTGGATCAAGGAGCAAATTACCTTAACTTGCTCTGATGCCAATTGTAATTTCAGAGTGCAACCTAAGAGGGGGGGTGAATTAGGTTGTATGACTTTTAATGGATAATTTTTCTGGTTTATTGTGTTCTTGTAAATTTTTCCGGAATTTTGTATGAATGTATGAACGAATGCTTGGAAAAATAAAGAGTGTAGGGAAGAAGAAGATGGACACAAGGAATTTATAGTGGTTCCCCTACTGGTACTCCACTCCCCCACAACCCTGTGAGGAATTCACTATGTTAGAATCTTTGTTACAAGCAATCTCTCCCCAAGACCCCCTAACAATCTTTCTAACATACACAAGATAGCACCCCACTATCTTTCAACAATTCTCACCAAAACTATGGCAAGAATTCACAACAATGGTTTTTGAAGAATAATAAATTGTATGGCTGTTATCTTTCTCAATATCACTCTTAAACAAATGGACTTAGTGCTCAGAAAACTTTTTAATAAATGTTAAAGTGTGGGCAAAGTTTTCCAAACAATTAAAAGAAATTTTGTATGCAAGTGATATTGAAATTCACAATTGAGAGGTTGAAAGTTATTGTCTTGTTTATTGCTTTGATTCTCAATTGAATTTATAGAGGCTAAAAAGATATTTTTGAAACAATACTATTTTTTGAAAAATGGTTACCAATGAATAGACACATATTTGAAATTGCACCTATTCATAAAAAATAGTTTGAAATACATTTAAAAAAAAAACTAGCCGTTTTGAAAAATGAAAACTAACCGAAAACAATTATGCAATTGTTTTAAGAAGTGGCCCTCGAATGATAAACATTCATAAAATAATTAGCCGTTGCCACATTGTAATACTAGAAACAAATATGCCTTTTTAATATTCAATGCATGCTAAATTATGTTTTTTCATGCAAAAATATTTTTTATGCAAAATCACATTTATATGAAAACATTGTGAGTGTGTGATTTATTTTCAAAAGATTTTTAGGCATTGCTTCATATGGAGGCTTATAAAAATGTTTGTAATTATTTTCTGAGCATTCTAAGTTGTTCCATAAGTTAAGAATGATAAATCAAAAGATAAGGACCATACTTACAATGATTATAATTTAAAACCCTAAGTCCTTAAGCTTGTTCATCATCTTGTGATCCATGAGCCTCCATAAGCTTTCTTCTTTTTGTGATGTAGTCTTGTAATCATCAAAACCCAGCCAAGTCACAAGGAAGGAAATCTTCTTCACAAATTGTATATGGCTTGTTTTTACAAAATTTATGTCGACTTATTATATAAAATTATAATAACTCAAACGAGATTATTTATGATAAAAGTATTATAAAATTAAATTGATAATTTATTGATATTAACCCATTTGGGTTGGTCTAAAATTATTTGTTTGAGATTTTAAAGTTTGTTTCTCTTAACGTCTCATGTTTGATTATTTTGTGTCAATTTCGATGTGTTTTGGATCTTGGTGGTAAAATTGTTTAATACGAAATGAGATAAAATTGTTGTAACGGTAATTTATATCATAAGAAAAAGCATAAAATGTATTTAAATCGCTTAATTTATGTAGCTTACCTTCCATTTTTTGATGTACTATCTTGAGTGCTCTTGGCACTTTTTTTCGTACTTCTTTTATTCATTTCACTTTCTGATTAATATATTTGTCATTCAAAATATTGATTTTGCACCGAAATACTTTCTTAACACCCTAAATAGTAAACAATTAGGCTATTAGAATATCTTATATATATATATATATATATATATATATATATATATATATATTAATGTGTATATTATTCAAGGTAATCAGAACCGGACTGGACATTGAACCGGTGTAAGCATGGGTTTAAGGTTTAAGGGTTCAAGCGGTAGTCAATAAATATACATATAGTAGTCTAGAAAACAAAATAATTATAATAATAATAACAACAACAACAACTACTTTTCAATATTGGTAAAATCTTTAATATATACATTAAAAAATTCAACATTAAATAAATAATATATAATTTTTTTTATAAAAAAAGATTAAATATTTAATAAGTAGCATTAATAAGAATAAAATTATGGCATGGGTACTAGTTTCAAATTTAATTTAGGAAAGAGTGTTGACATACTCGAAACTTTTAATCACTCATGCCCCACTTTACATTTAGCCCACTTGTGACTTGTAAGTACTAACCCTAAAATTTCAAATTTGCAAGTGAAAGAAGTAGCCGCCGCTCATCTTTTTGATTGAATCCACCATTTTCTGAATTGAACCACACATTACTTGTTTTGTTGCTTTTTCATTTCTTCTTTTAATTTGTTTCTTTCAGCTCTTCATTGACTTCCTTCCACTTCTTTCTTCCATTTCTCTATCTCAAATCTCTCTTCCTCCCATGTTCTTTTTCTGAACGAGGCTTTCAACTTTCAACCCATTATTCTTAATAACTGCGACGAAATGCAAATGAAATAGGAAAACAGAAACGCGGTCCAACCTGGTCAACCGCTTTAACCACCGGTTTTCCCGGGTTTACTCTGGTTTTCCGGTTTCGTACCCGGTTCTAATGCAGGCCGGTTTCAAGGGTCTGTCGGACCGGACATAGGTCTGGTTCACGGTTCAACCGATCGAACCGGCCGGTCCGGTTCGGTTTTTACTACCTTGATATTATTAGACATAATCGATAATGATTAGTCAATAATTGTATAGGAGATAAATACATTACTAACATTGATAACTCATGAATATGAGAACAAATATGAGACTATTTTGTGTATATATCACTAATCATATAAAGATGAAATAAACAAAAAGAGGAAAATATAAAAGAACAGAACATATAAAGAGAAATAAGAGATCAAAAAAATAATTTATATTTCTTTTTAAAATAGTAACTACAAGTATTATAATTTATCCAAAAAAATTGAACGGTGCAAAATTTTATAAGATTATATATTCATAAAAAAAATTAGTTATTGGGTAGATAATAAACACATAATACATAGATGTGATAAAAGTTTAGAATTTACAATTATTTGTATTCTTAACATATATAATATTCATTATCATATCATATGACATGTATGACTTTAAGATTCATATTTAATACATGAAGAATTATAAATAATGTATTCAAAATTCATGCATGTAGTTGGTTGATGATGTTCTTTATGATCGATATGCTTGTATTTGGTTGATGGTGTTTTTGGTGATTGTTATGCATGACTCTAATATACATATTTAATACATAAAAACGAGGAAAATCAATTGTGTATTTTTTTGGTTAAAAAATCAATTATGTATGATTTATCAAATATTAAAAAATTTAATTTTTACTTTCAATTTGTATGATTTATCTGAACTTTTGAATGTTGCATGGTTAGCTTAGTAGTTGTGAACCTTAGGAAAGTAGTATCCCTAAGTTAACTAAGATGGTAGAGTTGAAAACATTGTTGACCATTTGATCTCCAAGAAGTTGTGCAAACATCTATTTTAACCAAGTCATGTCCTTAGCCACTCTTTTACCACTAAGATCTAAAACCAACCTTATAGTTTTTGTTTAATATTGAACTTTACTTTTACAATTGAAATTCTAAATTATTTTTTTATGCAAACGAGTTTTCTGTTTAGAAAGATGTTGAAAGTGGCACCTCGACAATCCTTGTGGATACGATCTTTTTATACTATAACTAGACGCAGTGTATACTTGCACTTATTTTGTAAGCAATATATTTTCTTTGCATCAAGTTTCTGGAGTCAATGTAGGAGATTGCAAGGGGTTAAATTTTTTAAAGTTTTTCTAAATAGTTAAGTTGTTTGTTTTTGTTACTAATATTTTTGTGATTACTTAGGGAGGGTAACTTGAATGTACAAGTCACAATCATCACTTGAGTTTCATTTTGATTCTAAAATAGAAAGGACTTTTAGGAGAAGGAGAATATTTTCCAGATCTAAGACCAACCCTCACTTAGAACAACTTGAAGAAAACTTTAGTGCCAACAACAAAAAATAAGAAGATGGCTTTGGTTACCACCATTGACAATGGAATGACATAGACAAATGCATCAAAGAATATGTTGTGTTTGATCCAAACTCTCTTCAATATCAAGCATAGTGAGACTTGATATCACTGCAACTCAGTTTGAATTCAAACCCATGATGTCTTAAATGTTACAAGCTATTGGAAAATTCAGTGGAGCAGCCACAAATGATCATCGCCTATCATTGAAGCAATTCACAGAAGTTGCTGAGAATTTCAAGATCCCTGGTATGGAAGATACATTTAAGTTAAGATTATTCCCTTCCTCTCTCAAAGATAGAGCTAAGGCTGGACTCAACTCTTTAGAGTCTAGCTCTGCCAACATTTGGCAAGAACTTGCTAAAAATTTCTTAGTGATGTATTTCATTCCTGCCTTGAATGCAAGAAAAAGGAATGACATAACATCTTTCAAGAAGACCAATGAAGAAACTCTATTTGAAACTTGAGAAAGGTTTTAGGAGCTACTAAGATAGTGTCGACATCATGGGATATCTGTCTGTATTCAAATGGAAACCTTTTCCAATATATTGGTACCTTCAATAAGGCTAATGTTAGATGCCTCTTCATGTGGAGCTTTATTGAACAAATCCTACCAAGAGTGTTATCGGCTTGTGAAGACTATAGCTGCTAATAATTACCAAAGGCCAACTGAAGGGAAATAAGAAACAACAAACAAAAAGGTGGCATGGCTTCATGTAGTATCTAAAGAAACAACTTTGTCAGCACAAGTAGCTCAGCTGACTCATATGATAAAGAAACTAACTCTTAACACCCAGTGTTGCAGCATTCGAATCCGAAGATGCAACATTAGAGCCAATAGCAGTGGTAACTGCTACTACCAGTGTTGTACTATGAAAAATGTCCAGGAAACTCAATTTCGATTAATTGTGTTGGACAACAAGCAAGTAAAGCTTACAACCCTTACTCCAACACATAAAACCTAGAATGGAGATATCACCCTAACTTTTCCTAGGATGGTCAGAAGAACACAAATTCTCAACAAGCTAAACTACTCATCCTCATTACTTTCCAGCAAAATCTGCACAAGAACCATCACTTGAAACTTGGCTCAAAAGCTACATCTTAAAAGCTGAAGCTCAAATGACAACCACGAACAATGCTATTCTGAATTTTACTGCATCATAGAAGACTATGGAGAGTCATCTCGGACAAATATCTCAAGCCTTAGCATCTAGACCAAGTGGCTCTCTACCAAGCCCACCAGAAGCATCAATTCATAATACTAAAAGTAAAGAGCAAGTCAATTCAATTGTCTTGAGGAGTGGCTAAGAATTAAAAGTGTCGAGATTTTACCAAGTGAGCAATGCAAAGAGTTCACTTTCTTTCTCAATGGATTGTAATTTCTCCTCTGTAAATTTTAAATACTTCTATTAATGATATTTTTATTCATGATCTATTCCATTAATGGTTTTATAGTTAAGCTCATCATGAAAGAAATCACTTTTGTGGTTAAGGAATGATGATGTTATAAATATGTTTGCATGTTAGGTTTGTTATAACATTTAAGCTTCTTTTAAACAAGTTGTTAAAACTCTAATCTTTAAAAGACAACTTGATCACCTTTATTTTACTGCAAGTTCCTTGAGCTCAAAAGAGAAAATAAATGGAACTACTTGTTTAATATGAATTATGTTTTAATGCTTGAATAAATTTACTGCAAAATTATTGCTGGCTATTACGTTTGTTTATACCTCCATTTTAAGTGATATTTGAGTGATTGCATTACCTACTTCCCTTTATCCATGTCTGTCTATTTAGGTGTTTATTAATTTAATTAATTTTTCATGTTAATTAGTCATTTGGAACATCATATACTTGCTAATGTTTGGTTGAATGGACATGTTATACAATTTGGTGAAGTCTAGACCAAAGTTGCAACCTGAGAGTGGAAGCTGCTGCTTATGGTGCATCAGGACTAGTTAGCCACGTGCTAAGGTGGGCCTATAGGGCACATGCCTGGACAATGGATCAAACAGTACAAGGATAAGTAATATGTTGAACCTTAACAGATAAGGAAAATGACAACTTGCATATACAAAAGACAAAAGACAAAAGGACACAAAATATGTCTTGTCCTGTATAAGGAAAAAATATCTAGCGATTCCATTCCCATAACCCAAGCCTTCTCCAAATATATATTGAAATTGAGCAATTAACAAAGACCATATGAAGGATGATGTCGCAAACATGTTGGATACAGGAAAATATATGGGTCTCTCTTCCATGATTGGCAGCAATAAAAAATCAGTGTTATCAAACTTGATTTGTTGGGAAGAGGCTGCTGCACTTGAAACCTGAAATGATTAATGGTTATGCACGAAAACTCAAAGCGTATGGGGTTGACACACTAACCTTTAGGTTCGATTCGCCCCCACCAATAACTTTATATTGGATGCAATAGGAATGTCCAGCGAATCCCCTTCAGGATACTATGAGTTCCTTGATGTGTATTGCACAATCACACCAAGCGTATCTCCTAACAATATTTGACAGAAATATGTTTCCAACAATTCACTCATGCATTAGAGAATTGATGGATGATTTAGAGTATGAGAATGAGGGAGAATTTGACTGTAATTGATGTCAAAAACGTGCTCCTTCTGATACACAAATGCCATGCATTTATAGTGCATCATATGCCCCTTCATATGAGAGAATGCAACTTTTAATCAAAAGTTACAACCATATACATTCAACTTTTGGCTTGAATCAATGCAATGATTCATGATTTATCAGTAAATGATAACTTCCCAATGTATACAAGTCATTCCCATGAAGAGTTACAACTTTTGGAACCCAAAACTATGAGAAAAAGTGCAGAAAAACACATCCAGTCCCGTGGTAATCGATTACCATATGCAGGTAATCGATTACCCAAAGTCTCTGTTTACCGTTTGCAAATTTTGCTTGATGTAATCGATTACATCAATATGGTAATCGATTACCATGTGTAATTTTCTGTTTTTCAGTTTTTCTCACCTATTTTGGAAATCTCCAACAATCCCCCACCATTTTCAAAATACTAAATCCCATAAAACTGGAAATTCCATGGTTTCAGATAATGGTATCTCACGATTTGAACCATTACTTAGTAAATTAAGTTTTCGCTCATTCCCAAATAGTATGGTAGGCAAGCTTTGAACCAACTATTCATTAGAACAAGTGTACATAATTTACACATAGAATCTCAATATCATTAATAAAGAGAACTGTAAGATGACACATTAATAAGGCCTTGTGTCATATATCCCTTTTCATGAAAACTTAAGAGTCAAGCCCTTGAACTCCGTGAAGCGGCCAAACTTCATTCTCACATAGGTAGACTATATCGGAAATGCCCCATAAGTATGCATTTCAGCAAATGTATGCTATATGTCCATTAAGAGAAAAATCTCAACCTACCATTTTTTAATCTTATGGTCCAAGTACTTTTAACCTTGGGATGTATCTATTAACAAGTACTTCAATTACTCTAATAATGTACTTTCACCATTGAACCCAAGACTTGATGTTACTCAAGTGTGGGTTGAGTTTCCATTATTGGTAATCAATTAGATATGGGCTTGAGTCCCATCCCCAATGATGTCTTCAACACCATGTCTCTTGTCAAACCTTTCGTCAAAGGATCTGCAAGATTCTTTTCTGTTCTTACGAACATGATGGATATTACTCCATTAGAAATCAAGTCTCTTACATAGCTATGTCTTAAACCAATATGCCTTGATTTCCCATTGTATACTTGACTATAGGCCTTTGATAGTGTGGATTGACTATCACAATGTATGGATACTGGTGCCATTGGCTTTTGCCAGACTGGTATCTCATACAACAAATTCCTTAGCCATTCTGCCTCTTTACTTCCTGCAGCCAATGCAATAAATTCTGCAGCCATGGTGGAGTCGGCAATGCATGTCTGTTTCTTTGAACCCCAAGAAACTGCACCTCCACCAAGGTTGAAGATCCATCCACTTGTGGAAGCATGATCCTCAACATAAGTTACCCAACTAGCATCTGTGTATCCTTCCAAAACTGAAGGGTCTCCACTATACGTTAAACAATAATTCATTGTTCCTTTCAAGTATTTTAATACTCGTTTCACAGCATGCCAATGTTCTTTACTTGGATTGCTAGTATACCGACTTAACCTTCCAACAGCATATGCTATATCAGGTCTTGTACAGGTCATGGCATACATCAAGCATCCGATTACTTTTGCATATTCAAGTTGTGCCACCGGACAACCTTTGTTTGGTTGCAAACTAACAGTTTGGTCAAATGGGGTAGAGACCGGATTACAATCTAAATGATTGAATTTCTGAAGCACCTTTTCTATATAATGAGATTGGGATAAACCAATGTGGTTACCGTCTCTTATGATTTTAATTCCTAAAATCACATCTGCTTCGCCTAAATCTTTCATATCAAAATTTTTGGATAAGAAAGCTTTAGTCTTTTCTACCTCATCTAAACTTGTGCCAAAAATTAACATATCATCTACATATAAACAAAACATGACACCTTTTCCATTGTGGAATTTACTGTAAATACACTTGTCAGATTCATTTATAATGTATCCATTGGCTAACACAACTTGATCAAATTTTTGGTGCCATTGTTTGGGTGCTTGTTTCAACCCATATAAAGACTTAGTTAATTTACACACTTTATCTTCTTGACCTTTGATCACAAACCCTTCTGGTTGTTTCATATATACCTCTTCATCCAACTCTCCATTTAGGAAAGCAGTTTTAACATCCATTTGATGGATAACAAACTTATGGATGGATGCTAGTGCAATTAGCACTCTAATTGATGCAATTCTTGCAACAGGTGCATATGTATCAAAATAATCAATTCCTTCTTTTTGTGTAAACCCTTTGGCAACTAGTCTAGCCTTGAATTTATCAATGGTACCATCAACTTTCATTTTCCTTTTAAAGATCCATTTACAACCTATTGGTTTGGATCCGGTGGGAGATCTACTACTTTCCAAGTTTTATTACCCATAATTGAATCCATTTCTTCCTGGATAGCTTCTTTCCAAAAGGCTGAATCTTGAGACTTTATAGCCTCTTCATATGTCACTGGATCACTCTCAAGGTTAAAGCAAATTGGTCCATAACTATTTATGGATGTACCAGTTCCTTCTATAAGAAACATGAAGAAGTCAGGTCCAAAATCTTTTTCTTTTCGGATCCTCTTACTCCTTCTAAGTTCTGAACCATCCAATGTATCTACATTTGATTCATTGTTTTCTAAATTTGGTACATTAGAATGAACAATGTCCTTGGGATAAGAGAATGATTTAAATCTATCTTCTTGAAAAATTGCATCTCTTGACTCAATTACTGTATTGACAGAATATGAGTCATTCGATTCAATAACCAAGAATCTGTATGCTTTGCTATTTTCTGCATAGCCTAAGAATACACATTCAATTCCTCTTTCACCCAACTTCTTTCTTTTTGGTTCAGGCACTTTCACAATTGCTCTACAACCCCAAACTTTTAAATAATTAAGATTTGGCTTCCTTTGTTTCCAAAGTTCATATGGGGTTATTTTGTTCCTTTTGTTTGGAACCCTATTGAGGATATAACATGCTGTAAGCATTGCTTCACCCCAATATCCTTTAGATAATCCAGAATAGGACAACATGGCATTAACCATTTCTACCAAAGTCCTATTCTTCCTTTCTGCTATTCCATTTTGTTGTGGGGTGTATGGTGCAGTAACTTGATGCACAATACCGGTGGATTCAAAATAACTCGGATGATAGAATTCTCCTCCCCTATCGCTTCTAAAGCATTTAATGAAAGTTTCATGTTGAAGTTCTACTTGTGCTTTAAACATTTTGAATTTATCTAAGACTTCATCTTTTGAATGCATTAAATAAACATAACAAAATCGAGTGCAATCATCAATGAAAGTAACAAAGTACTTTTTACCACCAATGGTGGGCCAACCATGTAAATCACATACATCTGAATGAATTAAATCTAGCACCCTAGAACTTCTTTTAACACTTTTAAAAGGTTGTCTTGTAATTTTAGTCAACATGCAAGTAGTACATGAATCAAAGTTTTTATCAAGATTAGGAATTAGATTTGATTTCATCATATCCTCCAATTTTCTAAAATTAACATGTCCCAATCGCATATGCCATAAATCACAAGACTCAACAATATAAGCAGAAATCATATCATTATTATTAATATTTGCAATATTACATTTGAACATATTCTCACACAAATATCCCTTTCCTACAAACATACCCCCTTTTGAGAGGATAAATTTATCTCCCTCAAATACAGATTTGAACCCATTCTTATTAAGTAATGGTACAGAAATCAAGTTCTTCCTAACTTCAGGAACATAAAATACATCTTTAAGAGTAAGTGTCTTTCCAGAAGTGAATTCAATCTCTATGGTCCCTTTTCCTTGGACTTGCACAGTTGAAGCATTTCCCATGTACAAAACACTCTCATCTTCATTTATGGTCTTAAACAATTCCTTGTTTTTGCACACATGACGAGTAGCACCAGAGTCTATCCACCAAGAATCAACATCTTCAATCATGTTGATTTCAGAAATGACCGCAACAAGATCATCATTTGTTGCACTTGAATTCTTTTCTTTGTTCTTCTTTTTCAAGAACCTGCACTCATTCTTAAAGTGTCCTTCTTTCCCACAAAAATAACATTTACCTTTCTTTTTCTTTTTAATGTTATTACCATTGTGGTTTTGAGACTCATCATTTTCATGATTTCTCTTTTTGGAAGTCTTACTTGATTTTCCCTCTTCCACAACATGCACCTTCTCTTGAGTAATTTGATTTTTAATACCTTCTTGTTTTCGGTATTCTTCTTCTAAACGAAGGTGATTTCCAAATTGCTCAAGAGAGATATCTTCCTTCTTATGTTTCATGGATCGTTTAAAATCTTTCCATGAAGGAGGGAGTTTGTCAATTATGGATGACACAATGATAGTTTCATCCATATGCATGTTATGTTGTTTGTAGTTGTTAAGAATACGTTCAATATCATATAATTGTTCCATAACAGGCTTACCATCTACCATTTTGTAATTATTAAATTGTGAGACAAGGAATTTCTTACTTGTAGCGTCTTCACGCATGTATCTGGTTTCCAATTTGTCCCACAAATCCTTTGCCGATGGGCTGCTCTGGTAGATATCGAACAGAGAATCAGACATACCATTCAAGATATGTCCCAAGCAGATGTAGTCATCGTTGTCCCACTTCTGTCTCTCTCTGGTCTCAGCAATGGTTTCATCATCTTTCTCCACGGGCCTTGCCATGTTCAGAACGTAAGCCACCTTCAATGTTGTGAGAAGAAACTTCATTTTCTTCTGCCAACGGATGAAGTTTCCTCCATCAAACTTTTCCAACTTAACAAAGTCAGAGGTCATTTCTTTCAATGAAGCAGCCATAAAATCGAACCTAAAGATTGTTATCAAACTTGATTTGTTGGGAAGAGGCTGCTGCACTTGAAACCTGAAATGATTAATGGTTATGCACGAAAACTCAAAGCGTATGGGGTTGCCACACTAACCTTTAGGTTCGATTCGCCCCCACCAATAACTTTATATTGGATGCAATAGGAATGTCCAGCGAATCCCCTTCAGGATACTATGAGTTCCTTGATGTGTATTGCACAATCACACCAAGCGTATCTCCTAACAATATTTGACAGAAATATGTTTCCAACAATTCACTCATGCATTAGAGAATTGATGGATGATTTAGAGTATGAGAATGAGGGAGAATTTGACTGTAATTGATGTCAAAAACGTGCTCCTTCTGATACACAAATGCCATGCATTTATAGTGCATCATATGCCCCTTCATATGAGAGAATGCAACTTTTAATCAAAAGTTACAACCATATACATTCAACTTTTGGCTTGAATCAATGCAATGATTCATGATTTATCAGTAAATGATAACTTCCCAATGTATACAAGTCATTCCCATGAAGAGTTACAACTTTTGGAACCCAAAACTATGAGAAAAAGTGCAGAAAAACACATCCAGTCCCGTGGTAATCGATTACCATATGCAGGTAATCGATTACCCAAAGTCTCTGTTTACCGTTTGCAAATTTTGCTTGATGTAATCGATTACATCAATATGGTAATCGATTACCATGTGTAATTTTCTGTTTTTCAGTTTTTCTCACCTATTTTGGAAATCTCCAACAGGAAAATATATGGGTCTCTCTTCCATGATTGGCAGCAATAAAAAATCAGTGTTAATTTATCAAGAACCGAATGTGGCAGAAAATTAGTTACTAGGGGAGTGTTTGTTTCAAGTTTACAAAATACTAGGAATCAAATTTTCATATTTTTATTTTCAGGTAAGATATTCCTGAGTATAGTTTGTGTATCACCGAAACAGACGCCTCTTAGGATTATTCTGAATATATATTTTAGAAATATCCAATTTTCTTTTGGGTTTTTTTAAAAAAAAAAAAACATGTTACCAAATACGTTTGAGATATTTTGTGAACATGTCTTTGTTGGAGTGCAATTTTTGAAAATTTATACATTTTATAAGTTTGTTTATAAATTAAACATATTTTTGCAACATTTACTTTCTACATTTTGAAAGTAAAAAAATTCTACCCCATAAACAAAGAAGCCGGAGAGTTTTTTTTACTGTTTTTGTTGTTACAACTTCTATGTCAACGATGACGATAAAATATTCTTAAAAAAAATGACGATAAAATATTTTAATTTAAACGAAAACTCTACAACTTTGGTTTTAACCACAAATATATTTTGTTAATGAGGTCATTATAATTTTTTTTTTTACAAAAGCAAAACGATATTCATTCATTTAAATTGATAGAATACACCAGTTACAATAACATCACTAAAAACATAAAGGGTGAATCTGCGAACAAACTCACATCACCCAAGTTAATAGCATACAACGGCAAAATGCCTACAAATAATATGATAAAATCTAAATCACAAGAATACTCATGCTTCCGGATCTGTAACGTTGACGCTAAAATCATTGATTGAATTTGATTGATTGAAGATGATCTTTCAATAGAAAACAAACAAATATGCAATAAGACGCGAAATCAAACAACGCCGCACAAGACGACGAACAACACAATGCCGCAACGACAAAATCACGAAAAAACAAAAGAAAAACTTGATATATGTGAAACTCACTTATTTAGATTGAAAGAAAGAGGAAAAAAGATGCAGAGGGGTGATTCTAGGTCAACAAATGACCTAAAACCACCTCTCTTCAATGATTGAAATGATTGAAAGAGTAAGAGAACTTAGAGAGAATGTGAAGTTTCTCTCACTAAAAACTAGGGTCGGCATTAGGTCATAGTTATGTATTCGACATCCATATAACTTTCAATATGTTTTTAAGTTTAGTCCTTAAAAAAAAATTATTCATCTTTAGTCCCTATTTGCATTTTATAGAGACTATTTTGGAGGACTAAAAGTATCCATTTTTTGTAAAAAGTTTTCAAAACATGGACTATTCTTATAAACTACAATATTATATGACTCAAATTACTATTAAAAATTTTACAGAGACTAAACTCAAAAACTCGTCATTTTATAGGGAGTAAAAACATATTGAATTAAAAATTTCTTGTATCCATGTATTGTCGCATCACGCTCGTGTGTGTACTATGTATCGGGCTCTATAGATAACAAAGAATCATCTTTGTCTTCGAGGTGAAATGAAGGAAATTGCTTCATGATAGTTTCAACAGGTTCTTTAATGGCTTTCAAAATCTGGAAGAAAAAATATATATTAATTTTCGCCATTTTCCTAGCTGTTTCGCGAATTCAGTGGGTTCCTTCACTGCAATTGTCATCTAGATTGATTTGTTCAGTCAGTTGTAAAATCATCGGTCATTATATTCATCAATGCATCAAAATATATGATGATGATGTTGTTGATCAATTAAATGAGGAGGTTAAAGATGTCAAGAAACCCTTGCAACCTAAACAATCTATTGAGAAGCCTAAGGAGCTAGTGCAAGAAGATAAAGGTAAGAAGCCTCATATCAACTCAAGGCATGCCAGAAGAAACCTGATTTGCACATTGAATGTGATTCCTTGCAAAACAAGCCCCTGGTTATTAAAGAACCATTTTATATGAATAACAAGGATATCACCTCATATCACTATGTTTTGAAAAATGTCACTGATGAGGAATGAGGTAATTTCTCATGATCTTGGTGGTGAGTCATCACCAGCTATAGAGGAAATCTCAACAGCTCAGTTTCACAAAAGTGGTGAGGGCCATTTAGAAAGAAAAGGCAACAACCTTAATATTAATAAACCTGAACCGGCGGTGGAGGTTACTGGTGTGATAGTTGACTCAGATAAGAACAAGGTGTGAGAAGATGTCAACATGACCAAGGAAGATGATACTCATGTTAAGGTTGGATATACCTGAGATTCGGCAATCTGGGCCCAATGCAGATCAAAAGATTAATGAAAGATGATATTAGTAACATTCAGGAACAAACAGTATTGATTCACATGGATATAGAGAAAAAATAATTTCCCGTTTGTGGACAATACTAATGATGAAAATTTTATTCTTAATAATATTGATCAGGAAGACATACACAAGAAGAATGGGGTGTTGCAGTTTATTCATGTTGATGATCAATAAACTTTGAGCCAATTGTAGTTCCTGAGATCGCTTCTGCTGTGGAAAATTATGAACATGATAAGAAAATTGTGGTGATCAATTCTACTTAATCTCAGGATGAGTTTGTTCCTGATAACCAAAGTTACAATTTTACATTAGTTGTTAACTACAAAGAGCTCAATCCTAAGGTTCAAATGGAATTGCAAGCAATTGGTGAGTTTTGGGGAGTGCTCCTAAAGACGAAATATTTCTTCTCAAAACCCCAAGTCCAAGTCTGCAGGTGGTACTTACCACACTCGTTCAAGAGACTCAAACTCTCAATGAACCTTCTTTTTGGAAGACTATTTCAGCTTGTTTCTGATCAGATTATAAAGGTTACTATTTCCTTAGAATGCAAAATTTGGTATCAGTATAATGCTTTATGTGCAGAATTTAATACTATAAGTGCAGCTGAGCATGCTACAGTGCAGAGGCATGGATATAATATCTCTTAAGTTGCAACCATGGGTTTTTCAAATTAATTGGAGTTTAACAGGATTGCATACTCTTCACCAGATACATTCCCTTAGGAGAATTGACCATAGCATTCACATAGTTCTGATTATTTAGGGAAGAGTTTTTTTAAGATGGTTTTGGTCTTCCAAACTTTCGTTTTGTATCCTTTTCTTTACATTCTTTTTGTTTTGTTGAGTTTGGTCCCCCTAACCTTGTATTTTTTTTTCTTCATTTTTGTTTATATAGAATTAGATGGATGCTTTGCATTCATCATGCTTACCCAAAGAGGAAAAAAAAATTGCCTGCTGTGAATCCAAAAATGTTAATCAATCCAATCTTAATTTCATATACTTTGTTTCATTATGGGACCTTATTTTAATAACACCAACACAAGACAGAAACATATACGTCAGAATACCATACAAAAATATTTAATTATTAAACATTCATTGCCAACATAAAAAAATAGGTGGGGAAATTACCCCTATGTTAACTTATATTCCTACACAAAATTAGAGGCTACCTACATTTCATTACAAATATATTGTTATATTTCCGTGCAAAAACAGAATGAAAGTACACCTTGAAGCATATGAATAAATTAGGGGAATACATTGCTTATGCCAAAAACTACACCAAAGAGGATACCAAATAATAATTTGGCAGAAGCTGTGAAATGCAGACCATTTAAGTGTAAAGTGAAAATCTATCTAGAGCTCCTTTGCCATGTTGACTTGTGTAAATTACTTTGCTATAATATAAGAAGCATTGGTAATAACCCTTCCTTCAAGATCGGTCCCCAAATCCGAATGGTGATTTTGTTCTACTACCGCCTTCACCGTACATTTCATTCCACTTCCTTAACTCATTCATGCTTGTTGCGTCATAGGCAACAGATGGACCCACCTACATATTATGATGAGCCAGTCATTTCACATTTGAACTACTAAGAATAGGAATATAACAATTCAATTGTTACAAAAATATATATATATATATATATATATACCTTGGATTTTGCTTGCACGAAATCATCCAAATTAAGGGGCCTTAATACCGAAGTTGTAGTATCATTGTCTCTCTGTGTAAGCCAAAAAATAGTATCATGTTGGTTAGCAGGCAAACAAATTCGATTGAAGTACCAACATATGTGGCAGTGCCGGGTGGAAAAAGATAAGGTGAAAAACAAAAATCTTGACAAGAAATCCGAGTAAGTTTTGTGTATTGACTGCATGTTTATCAAATTCAGTACGAACAATTTTATAGTCCCCATACCTTCTTTTCCTCTTCTAAGAGCTCTTGAACAGGTCTATATGCTGCAGCGACACAGAGGTTCTGCCAAATATAAGCACAAAGCAGCATGAGATATATGACTTGAGAAGGATAACCAGAGAATATTATGTATTGCAGCAAAAGAAACGCATGAAAATATTCGGCATTATGTTCGTCACATGAGGAATCTGAGGGTTGAGAGGCAAATTAAGGGAGTGCCTAAAATATAGTGGTTTCTATTCGGATGCACTTGACAATATTTACCTTCAAATCACTGCCAGAGTATCCTTCAGTCAAGCTAGCAAGTTTGTCATACTGAAAATCAGGATTCAGATTTTCTTTTGCAAGAAATATTCTTAGAATCTTCATTCGATTCTCCACATCTGGTAAATCAACATATATCCTAGAGAAATACGAGCTCAGTTAGCAAAGGTGTACTTGTATTTGTCACAATACTTTTAAATGTAAACTTGAAATTTAAGTAAACTATTCTACAATATTAACGGTACATCAATATATTTATTGAATTTTTTCCCTTGGCTGTAAAAGCTATTAACAATTTTTCAAATAAATACATATGTATAAATCTATCCATGGGCCTCTATCAGAATAACTTGAGCTTTAGAGAGTGTCACTCGGAGTAGCCGAGTTTTTGGTAGGAAATCTGGAGTGGCATCAGATGCCTGGCAGTCCCCAGGTGAAGATGGACATGGAGGCATTCCTAGAAGACACTGGACTAGATGCAGCAAAGATATTTTATTTCTAATAATATAATATTTATAAAAATATTATCATATCTTATTGTTTTCTAAACAATACCTTCTTAATTTATAAATTGTAACAAGAATCTTATTAAGCTTATGCTTAACAAGGAGTAATAGGAAATATTGAACATATCATTATAGTAATTTTGGTTAACATAAAATATTCCATATGATTAGTCACTGTAATCTCATTTATCATGCTTCGCTTTCTTATTTACTTATGGTACATGTTGCCTTTTGTAATAATAATATGCAAGATATCAACACTACATTATATATAATTTTTTTTTCTGAGTAGAATTAAATCCTTCAAATTCAACAATTTGATTCTTAACACCCCCAATTTCTTAAGTAGAATTAAGGACTTCATCGATTTGAAAAAAAAAATATTATTTCATGTTTTCACAAATAATTACAGAAGTGACACCAGAAGATAATGATCATAACTCATAAGTTATAACCCTTCAGCCAATATTTCTAGAAGGAATCTTACAGTTTACCTTCTGGGTAAACGACGAATAACAGCATCATCAAGGTCAAATGGACGGTTTGTTGCACCAAGAATGAGAATTCTTTGATTGTCTTTTGACCTCAATCCATCCCACGCTGCCATAAACTCATTCCTCATTCTTCTAGTGGCCTCATGCTCATGAGCACCACCTCGAGCCCCAAGCAAACTGTCTACCTACATATAGATTCTAGTCAGAAATCAATTTTCTAATTCGTGATAGAGTTAGATAAACTGATAAAGCATAGATAAACAAAAGAAGGAAGATTGCCAGTAAACTTTAGATTTTTTTTCCACATTTGAGGGTCCATTTCTGGAAAGTGCAAACTATTTTTTGGCACATATTAGTTTATTTTTTCAAAACATGACTTTTTAGATTGGATTGCATTGGATTTAATTTAGAAACAAGCCGATCGGATGATTGAATGAGAAAGCAAATATAACTGGATTTGATTTTTTTTTCTCTTAGAACTAATTCAGTTCACATACAATGCTAAAGAAAAGTGCTATATATTCTCTGTGAAAAACTTTTTTCTTTTTCTAATTCAATTAATCGCTTGAATTGACATAATTAGTCTTTTAAAGTTCCACTTTAAATTATTATTGAAATTCTTGAATTGCATTTCTTTCTGTTGCATTATCAAATCAAAATAATGAACAAAAATATCAATATCAGAAGAGATTGAAAACGCTGCAAAATTCAATGTACCAGAAAAAGTACAGTCTATTTCTAGAAAGCCATGTATGCTTATAGAAGCAAAAGCAAAATCAAAGATGAGAGAAGGTATGCATTCACACACTCACTTCATCAACAAATATAATGACAGGTGCAAGCTTGCTGGCAAATGAGAAAAGCGCTTTGGTTAGTTTCTCAGCATCTCCAAACCACTGTATCAGCAAAGAAACAAAAATAAAGATATTGTTAAATGAGATGATTTGAATTGCTTGAGAGAAATTACTCTCAGCCTTGTTATTTATACCAAGTGATTACAATCAAATCTACAGCTAAATCCCTTGATTGTAGGGATAAAAACCAACAAACCTAATGATAGAGATATTTACTCAACGTAATATAATTTAAACCTAATACATTTTCTTAGAAATCATGGTTGGGCCTAACACAACCCCACAAAACCGGCTTGTGAGGTGAGGATTGCCCCCACTTATAAACACATTGTCAGGCCATCTCCCATCCGATGTGGGACTCTTAACACACCCCCTCACGACCAGCACTATTGGGCTTGGTTCGTGGACATAAATGGTGGGTGGCCCGATAGCAAAAACCTGATAGCAGGTCGCCCAATGGATCTTGAAGAGGCTCCGATACCATGTGAAAAAGGAGTGAAAAAAAGAGTGAAATTTTCTGAATGTGCTTGAATTGCATAGCACTCAACAACATGCTTGCTTAATTTATATACATGGCATCTACAGTGATAGTAAATGAAAGATGCAATTTACAAGGGAGCATTTAAGCTAGCACTACTTTCTATTTAAACTATTGGGGAAGTGGAGCATTAAATAGGTCTAGGAAAGTGAAACAATAATTAGTTTTTTGTTTCCAACACTCCCCCTCAAGCTGGTCAATAGGTATTCTCCATTCCCAGCTTGGATACTATTCCTTCAAATGTTTGGCTGCACAATCCTTTAGTGAGAATGTCCGCAAGTTGCCCTTGTGAAGTTACGTACGGAGTACAAATCAAACCAGAGTCAAGCTTTTCTTTGATAAAATGCCTATCCACCTCAATGTGTTTTGTTCGATCATGTTGAACGAGATTATGAGCTATGCTGATTGCTGACTTATTATCACAGTAGAGCTTAATAGGTCCATCCCATTTTATCTTCAAATCTTCTAAAATAATTTTGAGTCAAAGTAGTTCACAAATACCTTGTGCCATAGCTCGAAACTCAGCTTCAGCACTAGAACGAGCCACCACATTCTGCTTTTTACTCCTCCAAGTTACTAAATTTCCTCCAACAAAGGTACAATATCCAGTAGTGGACCTCCCGTCAGTAATTGACCCCGCATAGTCAGCATCAGTATAAGCCTCAATTATTGCATTTCCATTCCTTTTATATAAAATTCCTCTTCCTGGAGTTCCCTTGAGGTACTGCAAAATTCTATAAGCTGCCTGTAAATGAACTTCTCTTGGGCTATGCATAAATTGACTGACCAAACTGACAGCGAATGCAATGTCTGGTCTTGTGTGAGAAAGATAGATCAATTTTCCAACCAATCGTTGATACATCTCTTTATCCACTGTTGCACGTTCACCTGCATTTCCCAATTTCACACTCGAATCTATTGGAGTGCTTACAGGTTTACAAGCTAACTTTCATGTCTCCTTGAGCAAATCAGTGATATATTTTTGTTGAGATATGAAAATACCTTTCTTGGAGTGAGCCACTTCAATACCCAAAAAATATTTTAGTCTCCCAAGAGTTTTAATCTCAAACTCCTTTGCTAGATATTGACTCGACATATGTTGCTCGTTCCAATCATTTCCAGTCAAAATAATATCATCAACATATACCAACAACACTGTCACTCCCCCTGAACTTGAGTGTTTAAAGAATAAGGTGTGGTCTCCTTGAGTTTTCTTGTATCCTAAGGTTGACATAACCTTAGCGAACCTTCCAAACCATGCTCGGGGTGATTGTTTCAACCCATATAATGCCTTTTTCAACCTGCATACAGAATTGGCAGCAATATTTTTACAATATCCTGGTGGTACCTCCATATAGATTTCCTCCTCAAGTTCCCCATGCAGGAAAGCATTCTTCACAACAAATTGCTGCAATTCCTATCTAGTGTCAGCTGATCCTTCAGCGTCTGCGCCAACTAAATCGGAAGCTTAATTCGAAAGACGATAGTAGGCTCGAGGGGGATAAAAAGCCATAATTGGCAGCAAGGGATAAAATTAACCGAACTGTATTCATTTTCGCAACAGGGGCAAAAGTCTCTAAATAATCAATTCCGTAGGTTTGTGTGAAACCTTTGGCTACCAGCCTTGCTTTGTACCTCTCAATCGACCCATCCACTTTATACTTTACAGTGTACACCCACTTACAACCTACTGGTTTTTTTCCTTCCGGTAAAGTAACTAGCTCCCATGTTTTATTTTTCTCCAACGCCTCCAACTCTATATCCATGGCCTGTTTCCACCTTTTATCAGACAATGCCTCAAAAACATTATTAGGAATGAAGGTAGTGTTTAGGTTTGCAAGGAAAGTTTTGTGGGTTGGTGAGAATTTCTGAAATGAGAGATAGTTTGAGAGAGGGTATAGTGGTTGTTTGGTACACTTTCTGGTTCCTTTTCTTATGGCAATTGGGAGGTCATGGTCACCTTCAACTATTTGGATTTCTGTTTCATTTTGAGAGGGTGGGAACCTATCCTGTAATGCTGAAAAATCAGAATCAGTTACCTGGTTAGGAAGAGTTGGATCAGACTCTTGAACATGTGTCGATTCAGAAGTGACCTTTGACTTTCTCTTGAACACCAAATTTTTTCCAAATCTTACATCATCATCAAGTTTTGGTACCGATTCAAATTCAGGTTCAGGTGCTAAAGATTGAATTGATGGTTGGGTTGACTTGGCCTCAGGTACATTTAACTCAAGGATAGGAAGAGCAAGAGTTTCATGATTTATTTCCTTATCTTCTCTTAAATTCTCCCCCTGAAGATAAGGTTGTTTGAAATAAGCTTCCTCTTCATGAAAGGTAACATCTTTAGACACAGAGAATTTTTTGGATGGAGGATGGTAACATTTGTATCCTTTTTGAGTGGAGGAATAGCCAACAAAAACACATTTTAGAGCTCTAGGGTCAAGTTTTCCCCCATCATGACTATGAACATGGACAAATGAAACACATCCAAAGACTCGTGGTGGAAGATTAATAGTAGTGGACAAGTTAGGATAAAATGAAGATAGAACATCCATAGGACTCTTAGATCCTAAGACTCTAGAGGGTAACCGATTAATAAGATATGTTGCTGTAAGAACAGCTTCTCCCCAAAAATATTTTGGAACATTCTTTTGGAACATCAATGCCCGAGTTTGGTCTAAGAGATGCCCATTTTTCCTCTCTGCAATCCCATTTTGTTGTGGTGTTTTGACACAAGAAGACTCGTGGATTATTCCCTCTTTTTGGCAAAATGGAGTAATGACTTGATTGAAATACTCTCTGCCATTATCTGACCTAAGTCTCTTTATGCTCACACCAAATTGATTTTTGATCATCAAAAAGAAATTTGGGAAAACAGTGCTTACTTCAGATTTGTGTTTTAGTAAAAAAATCCATGTAACTCGAGTACAATCATCAATAAAAGTTACGAACCATCGAGCCCTAGACACATTTGGAATAGTAGATGGACATCGGTATGAATGAGATAAAAAGGAGATCTACTTCTTGTATCACTTAAAGGAAAAGGCACACGCTTATGTTTTGCAATTTCACATACTTCACAGTGAAAACTGTCAACATTAAACCTAGAAAATAACGATGGAAACATAACTTTGATGACTCCAAACGAAGGGTGTCCTAACCGACAATGAAAAAGCATAATTTTTTCTTTACGAGAGAGCATAGACTCTGACACGAATGAGTGAGATAGGTGGCTTTTTGTTGTGGTGGACAAATGTGGAGAAAATTTTGGTTCCTCAAGATAATAAAGGCCATTTCTTTCTCTGGCACATCCAATGGCCCTCCCTGAATCCTTGTCCTGAAATTCACAACAATCACTTAGAAAAATCACAGCACAAGACAAATCCTTTGAGTTTTTGTATCGAGATAAGGTTGGTGGACAAATTTGGGACGTGAAGCACATTTCTTAAGGTTATGGAGGGATTTATTTGAATATCTCCGATGCCAGGCACAGTTACAAGTGTACCGTCAGCAATGGTTATTTTCTTATTGCCGGGGCTAGGGGAATAAGTGGAGAAGTAATTCGAACAAGGTGTCATGTGGTCTCTGGCACCGGAGTCTAAAATCCAAAAGAGGCTAGAAGGGGTTTTTGAGACATTAAACCCAAACAAAAGTGGAAACATACCTGAATAGACCGAAGTGCAGATACTCGATTGTTTTTCCAGACTATCGAGGGAAATACTCATCCTTAAACGACCTTCAATGAAGGTTAGCGATCCAAATGAAGTTATAGCAGTGGTGGACAACACTGAAAATGTCGGTCAACAGTGTTCTTGACAGCACACAATGCCCAGTCAAGTTTAAACTATGTCTGACAGCACAAGGTGCCCAGCCAGGATTTTATTTGATTAAGTTAATTGCGGAAGCAGAGTCCCCTAGATTAGGAGCTCTGATACCATGTTAGAAATCATGGTTGGGCCTAACACAACCCCACAAAACCGGTTTGTGAGGTGAGGATTGCCCCCACTTATAAACACATTGTCAGGTCATCACCCATCCGACTCTTAACACATTTCTTAACAGATATCACATAATACAAAAGAAACTCGTGCACCTTTAAACTACTGGAACAATTCATATAACAAAATTCATGAAAAAAAGCAAAGGAACTTGATAATAGACAAAACTAGTTAATTGTAAGCCCATTTGCTTTTCACTCAAGTTTACCCATCTTTACATTCTCTTAGAGTGTCTTCTTAATCGTCTATGCTCCAACCCATTCTCATATTCGTTAGTTGTTCCTCATTGACAAATCTCACTTGGAAGTCTAAAATTTCCCCTATGGTCAAATCTTTCATAGGACAGTGGAACTTAATCATGTAAATGTTAAGGTCTACTTTAGAAGCAGAACCAACATGTTTTTGCATGGTAAGGAAGCTAAGATCTTATGAAGGTGCCCTTACAGCTAAGCTGTTTCTCATCGTATGCTAAAAATATTTGGCAAGAAAAAAGAAGCTACGATGTAAAGTTACAGTTTTAAGCAGTTCTCTGGTGTATTTGGTTAGAAAGGAATGTGAAGCTTTCAAGGGTTCCTCATTTCCTTACATTTGTTATTGAACTGGATTGTGTTCTTAGCTTTTCACTGATGCTTGAGTACATTGTTGCTTGAAAAGAATTTCTATAACTAACATGCAAAGAAATTGGACTTTGCAATTTTGAGCCACTTATATGTTTTGATTTTCCTTAAAAATCATCTCACTAGGTGGAGTTGGGTATGGATCAATTGATGTCATTTGACTCTACCAAAGAGCCAAAAAAAAAATTGTTAATTTCATTTTGAGCAAGTATATTATGTGCCTGTGTAACAAAGAAATCGGACATATACACTAAGATATGAGCACATTTCAGCAATGTTATCAATCTCTCACTTTCCATATCCACATCATTCACGGCTTCCAGTACTAGGTAAAATAAAGAAGAATATCATGGGGAAAAAGCAATAACTTGACAGATCCGCTACAGCCTAATCCTAGCTTGGACCAACGGCCTAATTTTAATTGCAATAAACGTTCAACTGAAAAAGGCAGACGCGCTATACTCGAAATTACCTTTGAAGTAAGGGTAGAACCAGTTACGCTGATAAAATTTGCACCAGCTTCTGTTGCAAGTGCCTTTGCCAGAAGGGTTTTCCCAGTTCCAGGAGGACCAAAAAGTAAGATTCCTTTGCAGGGCTGAAAAGTTTCCTCAAATTTATTATACACAACAAAAGAAGATAACAAAACTGATTTGGTTAGAATCAGAATGCATACAAGAAACAAGGACCATTACCCGCAACAGGTTTCCATGAGAAAAAAGCTCAGGTCTTCTCATTGGAAGAATAACAAGTTCCTGAAGTGCCTTCTTAACATCTTCAAGAGCGCCTATGTCATCAAACTTCACCCCAATTTCACCAGGAGCTACAACGGCTGAAACGAAATTGCTCTCAAATTCATCCTTCGCAAGGTTCTGTAACCATATTTTGTATGATCAAAAACAACATAAGATAAAAAAGGCTGAGCTTATGATCACTTATAATTTATAAGTAACAGTAAAATAAACCACATGCCTTGAGGTTCTGAGAAGATTTTCGTGACATAGTTTCCATGCCTTTCATCCTTGAGATTGCAATTTCAAGACTTCACACAGGGGAAAGAACAAATAAATGAGTTATAATTCTGCCTGAATAAATATATACAATAGAATGATAGGATTTACACATATACCTTTCGCGAGGTATGCACAATCTTTCTCCTTTGATAGAAGGAAGCAGGCATGATGATAAGTAATGATTTTTTGCCCAGCCTACCAGTTTCTCAGCTTCTGAAAACAAAATTAAATGAAAAAAATCATGACATGCAAACACATGAAGTTCGATCATGGCAATTATTAATGATTGCCTATACAGGGAACTTGTCAAAGATACGAAAGTATGAAGTATTAAGTATAGAATAAAGCTTTACAGATTCCCAATGTACTAAATAATGTTGTATTTCTCAAAAGTACTTCCGATTTTTGTAATTCCTCAACAGTACCCCCCTTAGGGAACTTTTTTTAAAGGAAAATGTTAGTTGTTAGAATGTTATGTTGTGGCCAGGGTTTGAACCCTAAACCTCCTCATACTCCTTCCAATGTTCCAGCTCAACCACTTTATGTTAGAAGGTACTCGTACAATCAATGAGGAAGAAAAGACTAGAGCATACAATACAAGATAACAAGTGAAACAGTTTGGAAATTAACTACAATCTCTTACTTTGCTTAGTTAAAACGATGCCATCAGTATTCACATGCAAGAGGTCTGTGCACGATAGCTGATGTTCTTCAAGAACCTGTGACATGAAAATCCAGCTATATATGCTTAATATTGATGGTGTGAAATGCATTCATAGAAAACATACTCCGAGGACAACATACTTGACATATATATTTGGGAGGGGGGATAGATTGAACAAGAAACATCATCAAAGTATGACAGTTTTGAGACAAAAATATATTTAACACTACACATGCATAGATTTACTGAGAATTACCTTTCGTAGTTCATTCAAATTACTACGTGATATCACAATTTTCCTGTCTTCCTCGAGTTGTTTTTTGAATACTGTCTGTAAATTCTCCTCCTGTAATGCATCATAAAGAATATCAGACGAAACCATGACATAAACAACTATTAGAGTCATACACTCGTACATATCAAATTGTACATAAGGTCAAAAGCATGATAATCCTCAGTCTACAACCTTAGAGAAGATACAAAGACAATCAACAGCTAAACCAATATATGATTTCTGTTTTAATTACATAAAGAATTGTAAGTGCCAGTTTAATTTGTGAAAATGTTTCTATTTTCAATTTTCATTTACTATTTTTACTTCTAATTACAAAAATGCTGCACTGTTTTCAAAAATATAGAAATATATACATACAGATGTACATAGGCCAATTTTCTTCTAGTATGTTAGTTAACAAATATGTCTGACTTGTCTTGATAAATTCAAATTTCTTCCATGATACGTGTGTATTGGCTATAGCCATTTAATGTTATTGTTTGTACAGTAGTGATGGGGATAGTGCCCTGAAATCCTTAAACTTTAAATGTTTGATGTTGGTTTTTGAAATGTGTCGGAACTCTCCAAGTATTGGTACTTCATAGTAGTATAGAGAAAAATATTACGTTTGGTGATTCATCATGATTACCTTATGAAGATGCAAAATACAAAACAATTACCTTAGGTGGATGTACACTCAAAACATTAGAGAAGAGCTTGTTAATATCATCCTCTTCTGATGTCTTTCCCCCTTTGAATCCATCAGTCAGATGCTTCAAAGAAAGAGGCTGTAAACAAATATGAAAATGAATTAAATAATAAGAACCCAAGAAAAAAAATGGCGATTTTTATAATGCTGCAGTTATTATTTTATTGACCACTGATTTCTTAGTCATATTCAGTTCAACAGTTGATAAAGCAGAGACACACAATAGGACAAATTATAATTACACTTACAACAACAACAACCAAACCTTATCCCACTAAGTGGGGTCAGCTACATGGATCAAATTATGCCATAGTGTTCTATCAAAAACCATAGTTGGATCAGACTCATTAACCTCTAAATCTTTCCTAATAGTTTCTCTTATAATTGCACTTAGGCAGCATAAAATTGACAGTAAAAAACTGTTGTAAAAGAATTAACAGTTCATAAATAGAATAACCAGAATTGAAAACAAATTAGGATAGCAAAGGAACGTCAAATGCATGGGAACATGATAGCAATTTAAGACATTAAAGCAATGAAATTCTCAAATTAACAATCAATATCATTAGTTACTCTACAAAGCATTTACTCATATTGATTGTTTGTTGACATTAAGTTTTCTTAAAATAAACAGAATTATTACTATTAGAAAGGGAAAAAAGTACATTTGCAGGACGGAAAAAGCTGACATCAATTCCAATCATGAATAAATTCTACGTAGTTACAGTTATCAACATGCTATAGCCTATAGTTAAGAATAATAGTGATTCAACATCAGCATAATTTGAACCTAAAAACATTTAACCATACAATATTTAAGGAAATGCATTAATTTGTGGAAAGATAGAAAGCATTACCAGCTTAGCAACACGTCCAAAGTTTGGAAGTATCATTGTCTGTCAAGCATTGCATGTGATTAAGGAAGAAAGTTAAAACGATATTATTCGCTAAATCAATACATTTGAGTCAGACATTAAGAATATAATACTTCATGAAGATAAATGACAATTAAAGCTTACAAACTTCTCCTTCTCCTTTGATCCTGAATGAACTTTGTTTTGCCCACAAATCAATACTACAGGGCCATATAACCGGTCAAACATCTCCTCAACCTTGTGAAAAAACTCATTTCGGTTTGACTTAGGAACTGATTTATGCAACCACTGTGAACTATCCGGAAAATACACTATAAGAGGTTTTTTGGAATTCAAAACCTGCAAAAGCAATAGACATGTATCACCTATCATTAAAACAAAATTTTGATTCATTATTATGAGATTCCAAAATTACAAAATTACCAGAGCACTATACCTCACATAAAGCCTCCACTGCTATGTAGCAATCCTGTGATTGAGCATCAAGATCATTCTCAATGTCCTTAACTGTTTGAAAGGTACAAAATTCTTAGTTTGCTTATAGTCAGGAGAACTAACATAATTTACAATCCCTAAGGGAGGAGTAAAGTTCAAATACTTATATCAGAGTAGCTGCAGCAAGAGTATAAAACTCAAGAAACTGTATCTATGTCCTAGGACAGAAAGTACTAATTCAACCACTGATAATAAGTTTATAAATTATAATAACTTAACCATCAAACACATAGCAGCATGTATTTAACAGAGATCAAGATAACATTACGCGTTGACTAGAAATATTAACTCACTCAGTTCAATTAGGCTAAAAAACATTACTTTCTAAAAAAGAAATAAACACGCTTGGGAAAAATGTCAAACTCCATTGCCACTTTAAGAGCCAACACATACAGATTAGTTAAATTGTTCAAAATAAAATTTGAAAACAAAAAAGTATTTCCCGACAATCAACTACACAGAAAGTACAAGGAAGTTGACTTAAAAGTTACCAAGATTGAAGTTCTTCAATATTTCGAATCAGAAAAATGTACCATTTATCCAATAAACTGATGGTTTTGCACGACCGTTGTTAAGGTTTTCCACCTCACTTTCATTGGCCTTCTCTTCATTAACATCCCAGATGACAGCAACTCGATCTCCATTAACCTCATATATCTCTCCTCTCTGACCGTTAGATAAACTTATTTCCCTGCAATATATATACAGTTGGTTAATTGCCAAAAAAAAAAAACAATACCTGCAAGCTATAAGCATCTCTGAGACCTATAAATTCTCATTTGCATGCAATATGTTGTTTATATTCATATAAAATAATTTGAGGGTGATATTAAAGGAAACTCACACCATAATTTTAAATGTGGCATAAGATAGACGAAAAACTAATCTTCTACATCGTACTATCAATTAGTACTACACCTTAGTATCAGATATAAAACCAATGACCAGAAAAGGGAAACACAAATACATGCAGAAAAAACATATAAAATCACAACTTATGAATATTACAAATTTGTAACATGCAAATAGAAGACAATGCTACAGTATATTTAAGGCAAGATGCTTGGTCGTCTGAAATTTTATTAACAATGAATAACAAGAATGTAGATTTACAAAAATGCACAGTCGGAGATACAAGTCAAAATGCAAGCCATTGATTATGCTTTCTGCCCTAATAAAATCTACAACATGAATGACCAAACTATCCACAAATGTTAATAGAAATAGAAAATGTAACTAATTCATAATCTACTCTTCCACAATTGTTATGATTCCATGCCCAATCACTTCAATAAGGAACTCACATAAATTCCTCAAAGCAGTTAAATAAGGAAATAAGATGATATATATTAGGTAAGTATCAGATCACAAGTAGACACCCCGACAAAAACTATTAGGTAATAAATTCCTCAAAGCAGTTAAATAAAGGAATAAGATGAGATATATTAGGTAAGTATCAGATCACAAGTAGACAACCCGACAAAATAACTATTAGGTAAGTATCAGATCACATAGCAAAAACAAAGAAACCTTTCACACACCCAAAATAGAAGCAGAAACCTATAACAGATTGTCTTTGTCAGCATTTAAGTTAACATTGCACTCAAATGACCAGCTACTGTTAGCCGAATGTTAAATTGTGTTGTAACAAGGTGCACAAATAGACAAGAGGGAGAGGAGAAATAGTTAAGAGTTAATCACGGTTTAACCTATGGCGAACTATAGACTGGCACATGGACATAACAGAGGTATTTAAATATGATAAATGAAAAATACAAGGAGTAACTGCTCAAAACTCAAACCCTGATCCCAATACAACCAATAACTAACTCAGATTTCCAACAATTTGCAATTTAAACACCGACTTCAAACATAATCATATGACTAAAAAATTCCTTGATGGGTTGAATTGCTTTCTTTTTCGGGTTAGGCTTTGGTCGGCACAAAAAAATCAGTTAATATTTAAAATAAAACCGATTTTAGGAAAATGCCAAAAGGCGAGAGAGGCACTTAACAGTTTGATTTTTACACACAGGAAAAAAAGCTTAAAAACCCACCTTTCAGGTATAATAATATAAGCACTAGTTGGACCATCAGATGTTGGTATCTTCCCCAGTGCAATCCTGTGATAAAAGTATATATGCCAATGTCAGGTGATTGCTAACTTAAAGTCCTATGGGGATGATGCGTTGCGTTGGTTTTACAAGAAACAGTCAAGGCAGCTTTCTAGAACCACGCCTTCAGTGCTCAAAATAACTGAGAGCCTGCTCAATATTGTATTATATTCCGCCATCCCAAAATATGTGTCACTTAAGAACTTCGCACACAAATTAAGAAAAGTAGTTAATTTTGTATCGGAAAAAGAAATTATGAGTTACAAAATTATCTGTTGAATTTATGATTATGTGTCAAAATCAAACACTTGCCTCTAATTAAAATTGCATATAGAATAAACACAATATATAGTAGTAACTGATAGGACTTGCTAATTCTAAGCCTAACAATAAATTAATTCCTATTTGATTCTAACACTCGCTAAAGCTTATTAAGCTTTCAGCTTGTTATAACAGGTGGGAAGTAATGTGAGGAAATAGAAACGTCAGGGCTGTAGCTTGAAAAATTGTAGCGGGACCAGAGGTAATTGTAGCAAAGACAGTTGTGCTCGTTGGAGGATTCCTAAGGTGGTTATGATGGTGTTCAGGAATGTGTCTCACCGGAGAAGGAGCGGCTGGTTAAATCACAGCTGGATGCAGAGAGAAACCCACCAATGGAAAAGAGAAGCACCGGATGAAGCACAGTGAATGTGCATAACATGATGGAAGCAAGACAGAAATGTGGACCAGCTGAGAGTGAATAACGGAAGGAGAAATTGTGAATATTACGCCGGAAGGAAGACACAAAGGTCGAGAACCAATCGGAAAATAGCTTGCCGGAAAATTTCCCGAGGAGCGGCTGCTCCAACGACGGTATCGTTCAGGTGGCTGGACTGGTAATGGCGATAATATCATGGTGGTATCAGTGGTGATTGATGATACATGCCGGAGAAGGTCCACCAAAGAAGAGATGTGTTGCTGGAAAACGAATAGTCGAAAAATAATCATCGAAAACAAATAACATGTTTGGAGGCTCACGGGAAAGAGATGCAGAAGCACTAGAAAAGTATCAAAACTTGAAGGAAACTTAGGTTTTTGGCCGGCAGAGGCAACTTGCCGCCAGCAGCAGCTTTAATGAACTCCAATAGTCACATGATCAAAACCTGCTCCGATAACATGTTGAATTTGTGATTTTGTGTGTTTAAGTCATACCACACTTACCTCTATTTATAATAGCATATAGAATAAATATAATAAATACTAACCGTAAATTGAAATCCTAATAATAAATAATAGAATTTGATTTTTCGATTCTAACATTATCCTTCATTGATAGTATAGGAAAGATAAATTAAAAGAATTGAAAAATAAAAGAATAATAAAATAGTAAGGGGTATAGTAGAAAAAGAAACATTAGTGATTCATTGATATTGTAAAATGAAATATAAAATGGGGCAAATTATATACTGTGGGACAGTGGGAGTAGTACCTTTTCTATAAGCAATATTACATTTCATGTTTAACTCAGATTCTCATAACAAAGGTTTCAAATCAAGTTTTTTGGAAGGAACATGGATTTTACATAGCTACTTAGGTACCAAGTCCCAAACAGTTACTAAAACTACTATTGTTCATAAGTTCAGAGTTACATGACTTGTGCCCACTACCTGAGTACTTGCACCAAACAGGCAAACACGCTTAAGTAGGTTATCCTAGAACTTATTGTAATCAAGTAAAAACGAAACCTTTTTATAAAGCAAAACTATGACATAAATGAAATCATTCGCCAATTATTGGCATATATAAGTATTGTCAAATAGCGCCATAGCAAAATGGGGTGGCGGATTTTTGAAAAACTACCATAGGCAATTTGTGAAGGGATGCCCGCCATGTCGGTGCCATAGGTCACAATGGCGTGTTCATATGGCGGTTTTTAAGTCTTTCGTCAACAACAACACTGGCATATATGATTCCATCACAAAGTTCTAAAAAAATCAATTAAATCCACCACAAGATGATAGGAGAGGGGAAAGACTACGGCACATCGCGAGCTCGTAATATAGAAACACAAGATATATGTTCCTAAAAAACCTTGTCTATTGAATAAAACAGTATCAGTATATAAAAAGAGTTAGAACACAAATTCCCTTGAAACTCTTACGATTAAAGAATTGATATTTCACAGAACTTAAAAAGAAAAATAACATAGATTTGGGATTCATACAAGTCAAATCTACCACCATCGAACAATGTCGCTCTAAACATTTGGGCTTGGGACCAAACTCAACCCCACAAAACCAACGTGGGATTTTCAACACACCCCTTCACGACCAAGATTAGACATCTGAAATTCGGACCAATGCGGTAGGAATAACATAGAAATCAACAAACACCCTCACGCCCAGAACTGGAAATCTGGAGCATGGACTGATGTGGGTAGAGTAATAGAGATCTTGGCCCAATAAAATGTATAGGATAGCCTCTGATACTATTTCAAAATTTTGGCTTGGAGCCTAACTCACCAACTTGATAGGTGAGGACTTCCCAAGCCTTATAAGCAATAGCCATATCTTTATTCTTTAGTTAATGTTGGACTTTCAACAATCACCGCCGACTCCTCTATAATTACCCTCACTACAACCACGTATGTTGCTGCTGCTATGACACAACAAAAATTACAGAATGAAGAATTCCATCTATTACGGAGGTTTTGAGTCCCACAAAATTAAATCCCAGTAAGTCATCGAGAATCGTTAAAAGTATAGTCTATAACACTTCCTATGTATCATTTATGTAGTTCTCTAGTGTACAATGCCTGCATTAATAACGGGTCTCTTTACTGGTGTGTCACTGCATATTTTATGAAATCCATTTGGGCATACATCGTTTCTATGATGCTCTGGCTCTGTACTGTTTCAAAGAAACTCTATCTTTTAATATTCAAATAGTCAACACATCTACTCTGTGATTCTTGGGCTATTTGTTTTCTTTTGGTTTCTCTACTAAGGAAGATATTTAATATTCCTCAGTGCATTATTATCATTTCACTCTAATAGGTTTATTAATTTTATTTGAATTGAAAAATGAAGCATTGATTCCATTCATTTTCTACTGCTTTTGTTGGTCTCACCATCATCAAATTGTCCATCCGTTCACTTAAAAAAAGTCTACCGCAATTATTTACCAATATTAGCCATACTGCCACATGACAGCAAGAGAATAATATGGAAGCAAGTTCATCCACACTTCAATCAGAAAAATATAAGATGTGATTTCTTCAATAAATCAAAAGAATGTCTCAAAACATAAAAAAGGTAATTTGTAGGAAACAATGGGCCACAAAGTAAGCATCTCCTATCATAGTAGTAGAAGAAAGAAGGAAGAAATGTTTTATTACCTATCATCAGCATCTGAAAATTCAATTGAAGGCCCAATATACTTCACGCGGGCACCTAAAAAATTTTAACAAAGCAGTAATGTAGATGATCATGTGAATGTTGATACAAATGGGAAAATGAAAGTAAATAGGTTGCAGGTAGAAAAGGTAGAAAATCACATACGGCAAGCTCATATGTATGATCAAAGTTCAACTTGGGTGAACATGTTACCTTTTGTTAGTTTAGATCCAGATTTATCAGAAGACTTGGCATCATCAGAATTTGATGACTCAGAACTATCATCTCTATTATCTCCAACAGTGACTATCTGCCAAAAGATTAAGGGGTACGACGTGAGATCTCAAACCATCTGTCATAAAGCCCTCGATAAAATGAAAGTTTATGTTCTATAACTTGTCTATCTGTCATATGAATTGAATATGTTCGTATAGAAATAGAAGTTATTAACCTCTGCTAGTAATAAAAAAGTGTAAAACTAGAATTGTTCTTTGAGTGAATTTTAAAAACAACTAGCAAATAAATATGCATGAACATTAGCATCAGAATACCACTTTTTTGAGCATCCATTTATTCCATTATCTCAAGTTTAATTCTATGCACTAAAAGCTTCCAAGGCTACCATAACCAGATACTTCATCTTACTGCGGATACAAAATCAAAAAATAAAATAAAATACTTGCAAAAAGATAACTGTATATACCTTCTCCAATTCTTCAACATTGTAAGGGATGAGTTTCTTAACAGCATCTTTAACTTTCTTAAGGGCAGCTTCAGCAGATGCTACTGCATCATCTTCATTATCACTAGCATCTGACTTCGCTTCAGCGCTGCTCCACTCTTCTTCGTTACTAGCATCATTATCATCCTCATTCTCCGACTCTAGAGCACCCTCTTCCCCAGATTCTGCATTATCATCATCAGACTCGGAGTCTGAAGATTGATCATCATCAATATCCTGCATAAAAATTCAGATGATATAACTTTTTTTTGCTTTCTAGCGCCTGCACTATTATAATACGAAACCATGCAATGACTTCAAATTCTTCAGGAACTTACATAAGGAGCAAGTACGCTGCTGTCAAGCACCAACAACGGAACTTGTAAATCTTGTGCAAGAGCTCTAACTACTCTCTCGCGATAGAGCTCGGTGCCTGAAGATAGAAAGACAACAAAAACATCAAGACTCAAGACAAAAATTAGAATAAACTTGTACGTCATAGATTCTGGTGAAATAGCATCCAAAGTAAACCAAAAAAAATTTAAAAAGGACAAAATTAGTGGAATAAATTACAGACCGGGAATACTCTGAAGCAATATTCTTCCACTTGAAGATGCAAGGTGAATGCCATAAGACGAAGCAAACTTGTTATGTCTCAAATGGGAAGCAGCACATTCCGTCAGAAGATTTTTCGTATGCTCACTACAAATGGTAATGAAAATTTTAGATAAGAGAAACCCTTAAAATTAAGAAAAGAGTAATGAATAGGAATGTGAAGTAATTACTGGATGTGATAAGGAAATGTGTCCCATGAAATGTTTATTTTCTCCCACGGAACAATTCTTCTCAAAAACTCATTTTTAAACCTATCTTTTTTTGTCAAAAATTGTGATTCTTTCTTTTTACTTTCTACAGCAAGCTTCTCATAATTAAGCCATTCCTCTTGATCCAATTCTCCAAGCCGGGCATGCGAATTGGTGCATTTAACATATTGACCAGACTTATCTAGCTGATTCTTCCCCTTATCAAAATTAGCTCCATCGTTAACATGTACTTGTTTATTCTCACTTGCACTACTTCCATCGCTTTCAGAACTAAATGTGCGTATCTGACTACTCCTAAGACAAAAACTAGGTCTTTTGTTCAGACCAGTAAAACTATGTCTAGACGAAACATGACTAGATGAATCTGAACCTAAAACATCTCTTCTAATAATACCGCCATGTGAAGAATATTCTTTGACGGTGGTCTTAGGTAACAAAGAATGATCAGAGAACTTCGGCCTAAAGAAGTATTTTGATGGATGCAACAACAAAGCCCATCTCCGATCTCGACACTGTATTCTCCTCAAGTACATTGAAATTTATTGCCTTTCTCTAACTTCAACTGTGCTGCACAAGAATCACGTCCATTAATAATTCAGTCATAAAACACGGAGTCTAGTACTTAATAGTTCTAATGATCAAGCAACAACTTAGCATGCGGGTAATCAATTCACACATGTGGCATCAGATAGATATAAGTAACCATGTTTTAAATAGCAGCTATAGAGGCGTTATAGCGCCTATAGCATAGTGGAATTTGAACAAATTTCCGCAATATGTTATATAGTGCAAAATGTTGTCAAATAGTCTATCACAGCGCTAGAACACCGTTAGGGGAATTTGAACAAACCGATATTGTGACGATATAGAACAGAACCAAAAGTGACTAGTGGCTTAGAAGATAATAATATTGCATACAACTTTACCAGCTCATCGAAAAGCAATATTCTTATATGAAGATTATAACTCACATGCAAATCAAGGTAGTAAAACATGAACAAAAACAAAAACAAAAACAAAACAAAAAAAGGAAAATACCCACTAAATTTATAGTTTAAGCCTTAAAAATTAAATTTTTACCACAACAAGATTAAGAAAACAATGAGATGATAAAATACAAATCATAGTACCAATCCACCATGCTAATTACATGAACAAATAGGGAATAACGCCTAAATTAAAATATCAATTCACAAAAAAAAAAAAAAAAAAAAAAACATAAAGATCCACTTGTTGAAGCTCCAACAGAAAACAACTCGGAATGATAAAAAAAAACACATAACAATAATCATATATAATAGGAAGAAAAAAAAACAAAAAAGAAGGATTAATTGGAGAAATCGATGAAAGAAAGAAGACCTGAATGGATTGGTTGATTGGGAAGAGAGAGAGGGGTGAGAGTTAGGCCATAAAATAAGCCAAAGAATGTGCGAGACAAGCGTTTAAGGTTTTCAGATAATAGAACAACGAAGCTCTCTGTGTGTTTGTGTTATGTTGCGAATCAATGAAATCGAGTGACTAGTGAAAAACAATGTTGTGTTCCACTTGCCCCCTCGTGCATCGTAGGTCTGTATTAGAATGTACACGGGTGTGGGTCGACCCGCGAACACGGTCACCCAAACCAATCCAAACTGATATGTATCCCTACAGGGTCGAACTCGACCAAATCCATGGGATATGGTTCGGATATTAGATTTAGACCTATGTATCTATTATTCTTTATGTCCTAATTAAACTTTTATTTTTTCATCATATGCTCTTTTCACGCGTCCTACGACTTACTACCAAAATATCTCTGTTTTTTGGATTATATAATCCGAACACAGGTCGGATTATACAGTCCGATATATGTTTGTATATAAACAGCAACTGGAACGTCTCCCATTCGATAAGTTGCAGATTTTGCTTTTAAAAACAACCAAAATAAAATAAAAAAATGATAAATTTTGTCAAATAATATATATATATATATATATATATATATGTGTGTGTGTGTGTGTTTGTGTGTACCACCTAAAAATGTTAAAAATCAAATAAAGCTAATGCAATTTTTTTGTTGAGAATATGAAGAAAAAAAAAAGGTATATACGGTTAAATTTTTTATTTTCAGACGGAGTTCTAAAAAAAGTCTCTAATTCAAAGTGATATGATGTGCATTTCTTTCAATAAAATAAGGGATGAACGAATAAATGGTGGTGACTGGTGAACTAATTGAATGTACTTCGAAAGATTGTATAAAATCTGCCCAGAAACTAGAGCTGTCAAAACGGGCTACCCGGCCCGTTTCGGGCCGGCCCGAGCGAGTTGCGGGCTTTTTAGGGCCGGGCTAAAAAGCCCTGTTTAAATTCGGGCTCGAATAATAGAGCCCGAGCCCGGCCCTATACGGGCTCCCGGGCCAGCCCGCGCACACCAGTTTTTTTTTTTTTAAAAAAAAAAAAAACTTTAATAGTTCATCATCGTTGGGTGTATTTAACAGTTCATTTTATTTTTTTTGGTATATTTAACAGATCATGAATCATATAATCACACTACACCAAATAAATTAACAATTTTTCATATCAATCATCAATTACTCTACCAAATCAACCCAACAATTTTTTTAAATAAAAGCCACATGCTTTAATCTTCATTATTCCCTAACAATAAAAACGCAACAATTTATGACAAAAAAAAACACACAACAATTTCAATCATCAAAATTATATAATAAACAAATATAACCTCAAATACACCGGATCAATCATTCATTAAATTCGCAAATACGTTGCAAATTAATTCGAAAAAAAATTAAAATTAATTCTTCAAAAATAAAAAAAAAATAACAGGAAATGAGAAACGGAACTGACACTCCTCCGGCGACACCACCAGCAACGAGAGATTTGCAGATGCTACCAAACGCATAGTTAGGCTTCGTTTTAACAACACCTTCTCTAGCGAGCTTCGCTTCCTCCGCCAAATTCACGATCTTCGTCACCGCCGATTGGCCACTCTTCAAGCCATGCTTTCCGAAGCCATAATCAAAATCAATAATTTATGATAAAAATCAATAAACCCTAACCTAATCGGAAGTGAATAAATTAAGAAAAAGAGAGTAATTAAGGTCGTCGGAGATTGAGAGATCTCCGATTTTCCGGTGACGGTGAAATACTCCGGTGATTATGCGATCATTTCTAGAGAGAGAGAAAGTGGTGGCTGCGGAAATGTTCTAGAGAGAGAGTGAGAGCTCACAGAGACCACTAATACTGGAGTGTGTGTGAGTGAAGGAGAGAGTGAGAAGTGAGTTTTTCTTGGGCCGGGTCGGTTTATAAAAAGCCCAACTGCAAATTGTAATTTTCCCGGGCTGCCGGGCTACCCGTAGCCCGAACGCGGGTTACGGGCTTTCGGGTCGGTTTATAATTTCAAATAAAACTATATAATTTTCAAAAAATAAAAAGATATATTATATAAAAGTTTTTTAAAATATATATATATTATATCAAAGTTAAAATGTTTAATTACACAAAAATCACAATTTAATTTATATACCACATTTACCATTTTAAAGATGAAATTAATTAAAAATATTTAGAAATAAATATATTAAGTAAAATTGTTTATAAACAAAATAATAAATAAAATAGATATGTACTTTTATGTCATTTTATATTTATCAGCCACTTCAACAACTAATTTTACCAAACACATTAAGCTTTTTCAGCTATAAGCTATCAGTTAGCTTTTCAGCTATCAGCTAGCTTACATTTTTTATTTTGAAAGAACAGCAATGGACATTTTGAAGCGCCAAAGTGCTCAAAATAAATTATTATATCACTTGTTGGCTGTTGCACACTCAAACATTGACCCTACAGCCTACACTACTTATTTATAAGCTAATTTATCTCCATGTTTACCCAAACTCCAAGAACTTCGATTACCTTCAGCTATCCCCTCTCTTTCCTTTCCACATCCTTCACTTTTCTTTCAAAGTTTTCTCTTTTTCCTATTTTTTTTCTCTTTCTATGATGATTCAGTTTTCTTATGTTTGTGTGTTAATACTGCTTGAAGTTGATATGTGTGTGTTAGGTAGTGTGGATTTCGGAGTGTTTGATAGATTTTATCCGTAACTTGCTTATCATTTTTCTGCGGAAATCTCATCTTATTTTGTTATTAAGTGGGATAGGTTTCTTATAATAGCCAGTTTAATTTTCTTTGGCTCAATTGTCACTTGTTGATGTATTGTTTGTTTTAGATAGAATAAGCCTTGAATGATATAATAGCTTTTTTGACTATGGTTCAAAATACTAGCTTAGGAAACATTTATATACTCAAGATTTCTTTTGATACACAGGGAAAAAAGGAAAAGTTATGGTTCTGTCTCTCCTTTTCACATGCCTAAAGTTAAACTTAATGAAAAATTTCCTTCTCTTCACATGCCCAAAGTTATTAATGAAGTATCTTTAGACCAGTGAATGAAATAAATAAATAAATAATAAACATAACATTTATATGATTCAACGCAGTAATTAACCAAACATCTGCAAGTTCGGATAGCTGCAGGAATTCCAATATCCATCATATATGACTGAGACTATCAATCACAAAAATTTCCGATACACAATCTTTACCAATTCTTACTAAAATTATCAAAACTGAGAAACAAAACTAACAGAAATAAAATAATAAAAAGCATAAGATAAAAGTTCAGTATCCCAAAATGGAAGATAAGTTGTTTCAAAACTGCCACCCTAGTCGTCGGCAAAAGTTGTCTTTTTCCCTGAAAATGCCAAAAAGTTCAAATAAAATGAGAATCGGAACTGAAGCAAAAATAAATATTTACTCTAGTCATGGTTCTGCAAGCAGACCATGTATTTATTCAATGTATGCAAAGCTCGTTAAATTTTTAAAACAAATATTTTAACAATGTTATATGTAATCCTTTTAATTGAAAAGCTGTATCAAAAAATATATTATTGGCAAAGCTAATACTCTTTTATGTGAAAGAGGAAAAGGAAATATACCTTCAGAAGCAAAGCTTGGTTTATTGAATCCTCCACGACCACCTCTTCCACCACCTCTTCCTCCTCGACCACCTCTACCGCCACTATCCCTTCCACCAAATCGACCTCCTCTTCCACCACTCCTACCACCAAATCCACCGCTTCTTCCACCTCCACCAAATCGACCACCACCACTCCTTCCACCTCCACCTCTACCACCAGAACCTTGACTATCTCTAGGTTTGGCTTCATCCACTGTCAACTGATAACCATCAAGTTCACTTTCATGAAGTTCAAGAGCTTTGCTAAGGCTCTCAGAATCTTTGAAGTCCATGTATGCAAACCTGTGAACAATCCATGAAGTAAGTAGAGTTTTCAACTGTGAATAGTCCGTGAAGTAAGTAAAGTTTTCAATGCAGTATTAGGAGAAACAGTGGAGTGCCAATGGAATTTTGCAAAGAAACATACCCCTTGGAATAACCAGATTCAAAATCTTTTGGGATTGACACCCTTGTAACTTCCCCACAAGTACCAAAATGCTCCTCCAACTTGGCTCTTATCTGAAAATACATAACAAAATCAGAGGTGTTAGCTACAAACAAATTAAGTCAAGCAAAAGTAATCAAATAATAAACAGGCGGGCACATAATCATTGTGCATGAGCAGAAAGGGGGAAATAAAATCACCTCATCCTCTCCAAGATTCTTATCAAAACCCCTGACAAATACTGTTTGAGACTGGCCTCTTCCACCACTTTGGGCTGAGTAGTTACTGCAATAATATTAAAAATACAAGGATTAATGGAATCAAAACAGGTGAGGTATAAATGTAATTAAAAGAAAATTTTGTTGTATACAGTAATTACCTATTGTTATTAGGAGTAAATGCACCCCTCTCCCGAGCTAAATCAAGTCGGACAGCGCGTTGCAACAGTTCTTGCCCATTCATCTCAAGTGCCTATTATTAAACATGCAAACAATCATATAATCATGTATAACACGTGAATCCAGAAACAAATTACTTGGAAGCAATCAATTAGAGTTTCAATCAAATCCACAAAGTTGAAAAGATGCCAAGAGCATACGCTTTGGGCTGCCTCTGCAGTTGCAAACTCAACATGTCCAAAGCCTTTAAACCTTCCATCCTCATCCGAAGCAAGACGTACATCAACAACCTCTCCGCAATCTTGGAAGAAATTTTCTCTGAATAATTTCAGTTGTTAGATAAATAATACAAAAAAACAGAATAACCAAAAATCACATGAGTGAGAAACACAAGTACATGTCAGATTGTTGCACACTGAAGGACAAGTTCCCAACAAATAATGTCTTTGAGCCACTGTTCTCATTTGGTGTAGCTGGGGTATTAGGCTGAAAAATCAAAAATCAAGTCATATACATCCTTGACTTAAATTATCTTCAGTGCAAGAAAAATAAAACAGCATGAATCAATTAATTACAGCTTTTTTCCCAGATTTGCCAGCATCAACCATCTCCACGTCCTTGATCTGTTTCAACATGAATATGCATTATTATTGTTATTACAAAAAAAAACACCAAACTAAAATTAAAATCGGAGTTACACAAACAGAACAAAGTATATGCTGACCTTTTTCTGAGGTGTTTTCGATGGTTCATCCTCACTCTCCTCCTCACTCTCGTCAGAGTCAGAACTATCATCGCTACTGTCCTTGTCAACATTCATCTTATCCTGTCATTGACGCATATTCCCATTGTATCAACAACACAATATCTGAATAAAAATTATCAATTGATGTACTATTTAGTTTATTTAACAAATACCATGTTTATATTTCATTTCAATCCAGGTACAAGCGACTACATTTTTTTTTGTGAGGAGGTACATGCTACTACATTTGTAGTTATAAAATACAGAAACTTAACACAATACCTCGTCATCAGACGAATCACTCTCCGATTCACTAACCTCTTTCTTAGCAGCCACAGGTTTCTTCTCGTCGTCAGAGCTGCTGTCATCATCTTCATCGTCAGAATCTGAGCTATCCTTCTTACTCTTTTTTGCAACAGCAGCAGGCTTAGACACAGGCTTTGCATCCTATACAGTGGGGTATTAGTTAGAACATCAAAGCACTAGAAATGAATACTTGCGTCTTCTAACCTTCTAGTAGAAAGGTAGCATAGAAGCGACATTTAAATATTACTGTTCTTATGTACATATGGAGTCAAATCATACAACCATTGAAGGTATCACAAAACACCAACTAATAGTTAGAAGGTTACAAATATTCTATGACTGCTAAGAAAGGTTTAACTCACTTCATCTTCATCGGATTCTTCATCAGATTCTTCATCAGAAGAACTAGCAGCTTTCTTTGTGGGTGCAATCACATTTTTAGAAGGAACGGCTTTTGCTGCAGGTTTCTGATCCAAGGAAAAAATATATATTTAATGGCCATTTTAAAAAACAGAATAAAGAAGTTGTCAATACAGTAATATAAAATAAGAGTCATCAGAGTCTTCATATTTAATGTGCAATTAACTTCAAAATGTCCAATACCTTTTCTTCTTCGTCAGAAGATTCATCAGAGTCTTCATCGGAAGAACTATCCGCTTTCTTTGCAGGTACACTCCCATTTTTGGAAGGAATAGCTTTAGCTGCAGGTTTCTGAACCATGAAAAAAAATTGTTAAATTAAAAAGGGCATTCTAAAAAAAAACAAACAAAAAGTTGTAAATACAATGATATAAAATTAAGGGTATTATCATCATGCAATTAACTTCGAAATGTTTAATACCTCATCTTCATCAGAAGATTCATCAGAATCTTCTTCAGAGGTATCAGCTTTCTTTGCGGGTGCACTCCCCTTTTTAGATGGAACAGCTTTAGCTGCGGGTTTCTGAACCATAAAAAACATGCAAGTGAGTTATAGAGGGAGTTTTAATAAACAGAACAAAAAGTTGCCAACACAATGTTTTAGCTATAAATTAAAGGTATCATCAAGCAATAAACTTCAAAATGTCTATTACCTTGTCTTCATCAGAAGATTCATCAGAAGATTCATCAGAATCTTCTTCAGAAGTGTCAGCTTTCTTTGCGGGTGCACTCCCATTTTTAGATGGAACAGCTTTAGATACGGGTTTCTGACCCATAAAAAAAGTGAATTATATAGGGCGTTAAAAAACAGAACAATAGGTTGCCAACACAATGTTTAAGATATAAATCAAAGGAATATCATGCAATAAACTTCAAGATGTCTCTTTAAATTTGCTGCACTCACTTCTTCCTCGTCGGAAGAGGAGCTGTCATCAGAGTCAGATTCCTCTGAAGAGGTCTCTGGCTGGGCTTTCTTCACATTCCCATTTTTAGCTGGTGTCTTCTTTGAAGGAGCGGGAGCTTTTGCAACAGGTTTCTGTGCCCACGTAAAATTGACATGACATAAATCAATAACAATAACAAAAACAATAACAAACAAATACTGATCAGGACATCGTTTGAAATAAACAAATACTGATCAGTACACCGTTTGAAATGCATTAAAGCATATACAGTGAAATATAATACCTCATCCTCAGATTCATCAGAGGATTCCTCCGAACTACTTTCCTCCTTCTTGACTACCTTCAACGCCTTTTGCTTGGCGGCAACCTCTTCTACCTTTTGCTTCTTTGCGCTCACTGCCTTGACTTCTTCCTCAGCCTGCCTCTTGCCTATATCAAAGTCAAAATAGCCCAGTTAAAAAACCAACATCAGAAAATCAAAAAATCTGAGAAAAAATTCACTTTTCATAAAATCAGTTCAACCAATCAACAACTCTATAACAAAGCACAACATAATCAACATCAGAACATCAAATAAAATTGGAGGAGAACGGGGCTTCCAGTTTTTTGTAAAATCAGTTTGACCCTATATAAACATCAGAACAGCTCTATAGCACAGCATAATCAACAGCAGAACAACTCTATAACATCACAACACAACACAACATAATCAACATCAGAACATTAAAAAAATTGGGGGAGAACCAAGCTTCCACTTTTCGTAAAAACAGTTCGAGCAATCAACAACTATATCAACATTAACACATCATACATGTATGTAACTTCATAAATCAAAATAGCTAATTTGAAAACCCAATTGAAAAACCCAACTTAACAAAGTAACAATAATATCTTTACACGACTTCACCATTAACGCATAACATATCATGTAGTACATAATGTCACAATTCAAAAATCAAAGTTTCAAAATTCAATTAAAAAAGTCAATACAAAAAAATCATATACATGTCTCGATGAACTAGAAAGATTAATCAACATTTAAAAGTTAAAACCAATGAATCAAAACCAATAATAAAATTCAAGTTGAACAAAGTAAAAATATCATCTTAAATCAAAATCAACACTTCAAAGCTAAACCCATGAATCAAAACTAATAAAATTCAAATAAAACATAGTAAAAATATCATCTTTAAACAAAAAATCAGAGCAGAAAAGTAAAGTGGTACCTTTCTTTCCAGACTTCACTGGAGAAACAACAACAGGAGCAGCATCAACCTACAAACAAATCAAAAACAGACAACAATCAGCAAATTACAACAAACAACAACAACAAAGCCCTAGATTAACAAGAGATTGATGAAAAAAGCATACTTTGGTAGCGGATTTCTTGCTTGATTTAGGCATATTGAAGAGGAGAAGAATGAGAAATTGGGAGATGCGGCGGAAGCTATTCAAAACCCTGCGGCTGAGAGAGAATTAGGGTTTTGGAAATAGCAGAGAGAGAGAGTGAGGAATTGTGAGAAGTGAGAGCTAGGTTTTATATACGAAACGAAAGGGGTTAGGGTTTTGGGCTTTCGGTTTCGGCACACAGACAGCACGTGTGAATGATGCTGTGCGTTTTGCTATTATTAGGTTTTCTTGCCAAGATATTTTTCTCTCTCATCTAATATATCTACTGTTGAATTTCACAAACAAATCTTGTAAAAAATTTGTGTTTTATTTTACATGAAAATTCTCTCAATTTTTGTAATAATAAAAATAACCCGAATTTGACACTTCATTAAAATTATTCAGTTGAATAATCGAGTTTTTAAAATATTTATAGTTCTATATAAAATATGAAAAGACGTGAGTTTTAGTATAGTATTTTTTCTTCAAATTTTACATTTTCTCTTAAATTTCTCATTCTACCATTATATTCTTCGGTATTAATCTCACTTGATTTTTTAAATAATTAGATAAAATCTAAAATTTCTACTATTTTACTTTTACGAATGAAAGAGGAAAGAATTAACGTTTTGACAGTGGTCAAAATAAAATTGATAATATAATTTAAAACTTTATATAATATAATATAATAATAATATTAATATTATTATTATTATTATTATTATAAATTATGATACTTGTGAGGTTAGGGTATCGGGTCCTTTGTACTGTTTATATCTTTCGTACAAAATTTAAATATTATTTGGTAATTTTATTGTATAAGAGGTTATGTTGCTTTGTAATGACAGGTCATTTTACGTTATTCTTAGCATGTTTTTCAGTCATTTTCAGTAGATTTTACATCTAGAATAGAGGAGTAATAAAGCAATTGCTTATGAATTCGGGACATTTGCAATGTTTTCTATATTTGAGTCTGTAATTTTATTCTTCCCAAAACATAGCAATTTTATGATGTTTTGATGTAATTCACGGAGAAATCATGCAAATCGGTGAAGCAAGACATCTGAAAATTTGTGAAGACCTTGGGAAAATGAAGAATGAAGATTCAAAAGACCTCAGAAGATTTTGCAAATGGAGGAATCTCGTTCTCAAGTTCCAGGACATCTTTTATGGAAGCAAACACCGAAAAAGACGGAGAAATAGGCGTTTCGGGGCCCAGACAGCACTCACATGCGCCTGGCACGCGTTTTCGTGCGCCTAGGCACATGAGGAGGCGCCTGGCGCATGAGTGTAGGCGCCTGGAGCCTGAAACACCACTCACATGCATCTGACGCAAGGTCTTAGGGGCCTGGCGTCTCTTTCTTGCGGGCAAGGGGCTATTTTGTGACTTTTTTGTGCGAAAAGCCCGGTATTTTAGCCCAAGTTCAGGTGGAAACTCTCCCTATAAATATTGCATTCCTCATTCGCAATTTCTTATTTAGAACGAAGCGGTTCAAGAGAAAGGCAAGCTCTAGGAGCTTCAAGAGAGAAGTCTCTCTTCTCACTCCAAGTTTTTCTATGGTATATTTTATTTATTTTGTAATTTGTCTTTAGTTACCATGTGTAACTAAATCTTTTTAGTTAATTAGTGATTAGGGAAACAAGCCGAAAGCGAGCGAACCCTGAAAGTAAGTACTTAGGGAGGTGACATACCTAATATTGATGAATATTTGCTAAAACCAGGAAGTAACTAGTTAGTAATTAAGGAAACAAATGGCTTCACGACTTAAATCAGCTCTTCTTTCACCTCGATAAGGTAGACGCTGATAGGGCTGCCTGTTTGTAGAACTATCGAGATGGAGAGTGTGACATATGCTTCTAAGATTCATAGATGGGCGGACCTTTATGAAGATCAGAATTACACTAATGGAAATTTAGGAAAGCCAATTTAAGTCTGTGTTTCAATTACCTCTGAGAGAGTAAGACCCCACATGTACGTATGTGTGATCATGCAGGTGCAGCTCGACAGTTGGAGGGGAATGAGCCCATATCTCTGAGAGAGTAAGACCCCACACGTAACGATCACCGTGTGATCAGCTGGTACAACTTGACAGCTGATAGGTAGTAAAACCCCCCACAAACTCATCACTTAGATAGATAACGATAAGTAGCATAAATAAGACTTGACTGTTAAATAATTCCAACAACTAAATAGAGAGGATTCGAATCCTAACCGCCGCTAACATTTTGCAATCAAACAGGTAAACTTTAATTTACTCTTGAAATAAAAATTCTTGGTATAAAAATCTATGCTAACATTAATTTACTCTTGAAATTGAATTTCTACACTGTTTGCACTTTAAAGTTTATAACTTAACTCATGGGAAGCTTACAAACCCCACTTTAAAATTAAGTTAAGTTTACCTGTTAAAAATTGTTCATAAAAAATATTGATGTATGTTGGCATCAAAAGAGAGGGAGATTGTTATATCAAATATGGTTAAAGAACAAAATCATTAAGTTGTAATGATAGCAAGCCATATACAAAGCATGTTTGAGAACAATTAAAATATTCTTATGCGTGCTTAAGTGTTCAAACTATTATGAACAAACCCTCAAATTAAACTCTCTTTTGCCTCATTAAAAAGCTCTCTACACTCATTTCTTATACGTAGACATCCTTTGACCAAAAAAGTGTTAAACTTGTAAGTTACATTTGCTTAAAGAAAGGAGGCGGATTCAAAGAATACAAATTAAGAGCACGATGAGCATGTAGATGAAGGAGATTGATGATGATCTTGTTGACCTTGTTGATAATATTTTCTAATTTTTTATTTGATAATGTTTTTAACATGTGGCATGCCACACTATTAAATGACACCACGTGGTATACCAGTGGCATTTTTGTTTCAGTCACACATCAGCAAATTCTGTTGAATAGATTAAGTGAAGGTTAAAATATGAAGAATTCAAAATTACAACGATGAAACATGTGTGGCTTTTTTTATCTGTTATTTTCATACCTCGTCCAGATTACATGGGCTAGTTGAGGTACTAACCATTAAATTGAAAATATATAATAAATAAATAATTTTTTTAAAGGGATAAACGGACTAGTTAATGTAACACCCCGATTTTTAATCTTAGTTATTAGTAATTAGTATTAGATATTATTATTATTATTATTATTATTATTAGTTTTGGTTTGTGTAATCTTATTTATTTAATTGGTTGTATTTATTGAGAAATAGATAATGAGAAATAGATGAGTTGATTGACTCGTTAAAAGATGAGAGAAAATAACTTTTAAGAAGAAAATAGTCTTTTTGGTGAGAATAAGGAAGTGGAGTGCATATAGTAAATATCTCTAAAGTTTATGTGAGAAAATAAAAATAAATAAAATATGAATTTGTTAAAAGATAAAGGATAGAGTTTCAGAACAATTAAAATCTAAATATCCTATATAAATAGAGAAGAGTATTAGAGAATTAGGGCTACAACAAACAGAGAAAATATTAGAGATCAAAAGAAAACTATGGTTGTGGAGAGAAGAGACAATGAGACATAACGAGAAGAACCTAGAGAGAAATTTTGCAAAGCAGAGGTAAGGGAGGGTCTCTATTCACCATAAGGGTCTCTATTCACCATAAGGGTGTATGAACATATGGGTAGTGAAGGATTTGTGTTTTTCTTCTTTGTTTTCATGATAGTTTGATAAATTCATGTTAGATTCGTGCTCTAATTTGCTGTTGTGATTTTGGGTATGTTCTTATCTATGAATTCATGATTTTGATGTGCTAAATTCGTGATTAAAATATGGAGATGTTGTTATAATTTAGAATTTAACTATTATTAGTGTATCTAGGGATGTGGGCTGAACCGAAGGTATGTCAAGGAGGAATATGATGTTGCTAGGTGTGTAGAAAATTAGAAGACGTTATCTATATTGATACGAATTGGTTTTGGAGTAATCAACTTGTCAAAGTTGGAAATTATAATAACCGACCATTTAGTAGTAAGACATCCATGTGTACTTTGATTTAGAATTTATGGGACATTATTTCAACTGAATCCTTCCATCCTGCCTTGTAGTTTTGAACAGATAGATAGATCATGCAGTTACGCCTATGGATATTTGTGCTAGGAGTTTATGTGACTTTAGTGAAGCTAGAATTTTGCCCCTTGACTGAGTTGATCCTGATTACATGTAACTCTAAAACGAGTTGTATTTGCTTTAACCATCTTGTTTAGAATAGCATTAAGTACCTGTCTATTTTCTCTTTAGATTGCAAATGGCATAAATAGTGGAAGTAAATACTAGGAGGTCCCTTCTTTGTAGATTTTTGTATCGATTAATTATGGTCCTATAGGCTTAAATATGTGTTTAGTCCCTGCAAATAGGGCTCGTTTGAATTTTCGTCCCTGTACTTGCTAATCCTTCTAAAATTTCCCTACAATTACTAATCATTTGACTTTTGGTCCTAATCACATCTGATTGCTTACATGGCGAGTGATTAGTGACTTGGCGATGACGTGGCGTAATCCGACTGCAAAAGGACATGGATGACTAAGCAAATTACACCCAAAATGACCATTTTACCCTTCATGAAACTACACAAGTGCGAAATAACCATTCTACCCCTTTCTTCTTCATTCTCTTCCATCACCCCCACCAACACCATGGATCTCAATGAACCCAGCAACAACAACTACTCTTACCCAGATCAAATCCATCGATTGTAACATTGTCATTCATTCATTCACTCTGCACGGCGGCGCGTCAAAAATCATTTATATGATGCAATGTACACCATCGATCTCTTCACCACTGAACCGCAAACAACACCCTCCGATTCGGATCCATCCAAACCCGAATCACCGGAGAAGACTTCGACGACCGCATTAACCATCCATGTCTTCTTTACCAAAGTGGCACCAGCGAAAAGCAGAAATTTGAAAGGGAAAAAAATCTAATAAGTTTGTGTCGGGGTCGGGGTCTGGTGTGCATCTTCCACCTGTGCCACTGAAAGAACCGGTTTTCGGTGGGTGAAGGGAGAGTTAGGGTTTAACAGACATAACAAGAGATTGAATGGTAAAATTGCATTACTTGGATTAACGACACTGTTGCTGGTGGAGCTTGCAAGTGGGAAAGGTGTTCTCAATTATCACACACCAGGGACTGTGATTATTTTTTAGTTTTCACTTTGCTAATGGATGAAGAAGAGAGGGAAGAGGGAAGAAAGGAACTAGGGGTATTTTGGTCTTTTCTTACGTGTCTGGATTCAATAAGGGCAAAATAGTAATTTTGGGTAGGAAATGCTGAGTCAGAAAGGCCATGTCCCAGTCACGTTGTGCCATATCATCGCAATGTCACTAATCACTTGCCATGTAAGCAATCAAATGTGATTAGGACTAAAAGTCAAATGATTAGTAATTGTAGGGAAATTTTGGAAGAATTAGCAAGTACTGTTGGAACAAAATGTATGAACAACTCTCTTTTGGGTTTTGATAAGTGTTAAAAAGAAAATTGGAATTGTTAGTGCTTTGTTCTAAGTGTGCAGAACCATGTTCTTAATGTTGGTAATTAATATTGGTTTTTGGAAGAACAAGCTAAGAGCAAGAAGGAAAACATTGAAGCTATGTTGCAAGTTTGAAGCAAGACTGGGTCTGAAGCAGCTTCTGAAGACTGAGTCTGAAGACAACGTCTGAAGACTGCGTCTGAAGAAGTGCTTCTGAAGACTGAGTCTGAAGGTCAACAGAAGTCAACGTCTGAAGGCTGAGTCTGAAGGTCAACGAAAGTCAACGTCTGAAGAAGTGCGTCTGAAGGGAGCGTCTGATGAACAGTGCTTCTGAAGGGTGCGTCTGAAGAGAGCTTCTGATGAACAGTTCCTAAAGAAGCTTCTGAAGTCTGACCTTAAGGAAAAGCAACTGTCACTGTCTGCATTAAATGCCTGCAATGTCAGAACAGCTCAATGGAACAGTTGCCTCCCTCAAAGAAACATTCTTTAGCTTTTAAGGAAAGAATTCAAACTTTGTGTGCTATGTTTTCTGCAACTTACGCACACATCTCAGCTGGACATAGCCTCTAGCTTTGCAACAGCTCTTTGCTAGATTTCTGCCAAATCTCAACAGCTTTTTTACCCTCTATAAAAGAGTGAAGATTTGAAGAAAGAAAACAAGACTCTGTACAGAAAAATAACACTGCAAAAATCAGAACTGCTACACTCTGTTTTTCGTATCTGTCATCAAACAACTTAAGAATTCTTTCAAACTTGTTCATCTTAGAATTCCTTAAGTGTAGAGTCTCATCTGAGTTGTATTTTGTGAACACCTCTGATATTTGATCAAGTGTTCAACACAAACTTATTTTCTGTTGTAAAATCAGTTTGATACCCAAAGTCTTAGCCTGCGTGCTGAGCAACCAGAAGTCTCTTTACTTTGTGTATTGAGCAATTAGAAGTCTCTTAGCTTTATGCTTTGAGCAGGAAAGTCTCTTGACTTTGTGTCTTGAGCATTGGAAGTCTCTTGACTTTGTGTCTTAAGCATTAGAAGTCTCTTACTAGTGTTTGAGCATTGAAGTCTCTTAACTTTGTGTTTTGAGCAATTGTAATCAGTTTGATTATAGTTAAATCTCTTGTAAGTGACAGGGGGACTAGACTACTTCCGGTTTGTGGAAGGAACTAGTATAAAAACCATTGTGTCATTTTTCCCTTTCTCTTTACTTCTTAATCCGCTGCTATAACACTCTGAAAAAGGTTCTGAATCCAATTCTGAATCCAACATAAGTTTTTGAGAAAGGAAAAACAGCCCACACAATTCAACCCCCCCTTCTTGTGTGTTTTTATCACCTTCAGTTGGTATCAGAGCTCCGGTTCTGATATTCAATCACTTAACAGTGAGTCAGTTTTGATCCTGAGAAAAACATGTCTTCTGGTGGTTATGGTGAATCTACATCTAGAAGTGGTGGTGGTGGCTATGGTACAGATAACAAGAAATCTCACTCACACAATAAACCCCCTATGTTTACTGGTGATACTGAGAAATTCTCATGGTGGAAAAGCAAGATGTACAGCCACATTATTGGTATTGATGACTCCTTATGGGATATCATAGAAGATGGAATATTTATTCTAGTTGATGAAGAAGGAGTGGCTATTAACAGAAGAGGTCTGTCTGATGCTGAAAGGAAGATCTACAGGAAGCATCACAATGTTAGAGGAATCATTGTGGATTCTTTATCCCACATTGAGTATCTCAAGCTGAGTGACAAATCAACAGCAAAAGCAATCTTCACATCTCTATGCTCCAACTATGAAGGTAATAAAAAGGTTAGAGAAGCACATGCAAACCTTCTAGTTCAGCAGTATGAGCTGTTCAGAATGCAGGAGGATGAAAATATTGAGGCTATGTTCTCAAGATTTCAGACTCTAGTTTATGGACTTCAGATTCTGAAGAAAAGCTACACTACTGCTGATCATGTGAACAAGATCCTCAGAAGTCTGCCATCTAGATGGAGACCTAAGGTGACTGCTATTGAGGAAGCTAAAGATCTAAATACTTTAAGTATTGAAGATCTTATTGTTGGTGTAAGCCCTAGAGGCCAATAGTTTATGTTAAACTTTTCATATGTATCATGACTTTTATTATTAATAAAATATGGCGTTCTTTATTACACTTGTTATAAGATAAATAAAGTCCCTAGAATAGTTGGTTCATGTGATGGAATATTAAGTGTGACTTAATCATGAGATTACATCAACAAAAAGAACACTATTCTTAAAGGTATCCGTAGTCGAGCTTTAATATGAATTGGGATAATAATAAAGCATGGAGACTATTATGTATGTAGACTGATGACCATATCTCATGGGTCATGAATATGAGATATTAAGTCTATACATAGGTATAAGTATTAGGAGTAATATTTATACTGGATTGACCCATCGTGAGAATACTACATAGTATGTTATGAAATCGTCATAAGTTATTCTCACAATGATAGTGTATATCACTCTTAGACCTGAAACCACTGTGATCCCTAGATGTGGACTCAAGTGCTTTATTGCCATTCAAACGTTATCTGTAACAAGATAACTATAATGTTGGTTAATGGCACTCGACGAATCATGCTGAGGGACATGAGTGTCCTAGATGGGATTTGTCCCTCCTTCATAACAGGAGATATATCTTTAGGCCTCTTGATGAAATATGACTGGAAAAATGCATGGCCATGCCGAATTAAGTCAATATGAGATATTGGACTTATTCGTTATTCAGTATATTTCGGGATCAAGAAATATAAATATTGAGCTAAACAAGGGTGACGTAATCTATGCCTTGTGTTCAATAAAGATATCAGGACAAAGGAGTAATAGTACACATAAATATTATCATGGAAAAGGTTTCGTCAGATCACTTGACATTCTTGTCACTTGGGTAGCAGTGATGTGTTGCTAGATACCGCTCACTGTTTATAATATTAAATATGGGATTTAATATTATTGCCAACGTTACAAGAACCTATAGGGTCACACACAATAGAACGGTAAAAAGGAGAAATATAAGTAATACTTATATGATGGGGTGCGTTTAGCAATTGACGCTAATTAGTTAGCGGAAGCTGATGGGTTAATGGGCTTATGGAAGCTCAAACTGATTTTGTGCAGCAAGGAGCTCTACAAATAGAAGCTCTAGTGCTGAAATCAGTTAGTGCTTTTTCGTGTAACCCTAAAAGGCTAAACCGAATTCCCTGCTTTTCTCCCTAACCTTTGATCGCTTGGCTAGCACGGGAACCAGAGGAAGCCGTTCGTGTGGACGAGTAGAGGCTTTGCTTACTTGCTCAGCTGTGATCAAAGAAACAGTTTCGGCATTACAAAGAGGTAACAATTCTATCACTGATTCATGTGATATTCGTAATGATCCAAGGAAAGGAAATCGAAAAATTTTAAAAACTTCCGCTGCACCTTGTATGTCGATTTCCCTTCAGTGGTATCAGAGCCAATTACGAAACCATGAATCGGATTGTTTTGTTTACTGCTTTATGTTTTAATTGGATTAAACATAATCGAATACAATTAAATAATAAAGACGAATTAAAATTGGCAAGGCATCACGTTTCCGTGCATGGATTTTCGGTTTGTTTGAAGCTTCGGAACCGTATCAGGTGAAGCATCAATATATCGATTATCCATATCGACGGAGATGTGTTGCTCGATCACATACGCACATAATTGAATCGTATCACTTTTCTGTGCATGGCCTTTCGAATTGTTTGAAGCTTCGAAACCGTTTTCTGGTGAAGCATCAATATTTTCGATTATCCATATCGACAGAAATATGATTGATAAATTCTGTGTAACAGAAGTATATGTGATATACTCGTGATGATCGTTCACTAAATCAAGTCAGATGATATTTGTTCATATTGGATGATTGTAAACTGGAGCTTCGGAACCGTATCAGGTGAAGCATTCTAAGTTCGATCTCCATATTGGATAAACAATCAGAGTACTTTGATTGGTGTGATCATATTGTTACAACGGGATTCATAACGCCGCAAGTGTTGTGCCGTCATGATTAGGGTTACGATTTTGCTGAAACCTGGTTCAGAATCGTGACACGATTTATAGAATCGTAACACGATTTTATGCCCAGCAAATTGTTTGCTCCTGCCTACAAAATCGTGACACGATGCCAGAATCGTGACACGATCTGTAGAATCGTGACACGATTTTATGCCCAGCAAATTGTTTGCTTCTGCCTACAAAATCGTGACACGATTTTTACAGCACCAGAATTCAAAGTGAATCGTTCGTATCCGCTGACCGGGCAGTGGAACCCCCGACTAATCTGCGTAGTGTGATCAATCGCCGAGTTTTAATTTAATTTATTTAATTATGAGGTGTTAATAATAATAAAAGGTGTTTTATTGTTGTTGTGTGAATGATTATGGCCTTAGTCTTATTATTTCTTTTATTTTGGATTTTTGAAATACGGCCTGCGTGTCGTGCCTCTCTCTTGAATTCTATATGTACATTCTCTTCTCATCCAATCCCTCGTATGTAAAACGAGTTTCTTCATATGTAATGTAATTAGAATACAAGGAGGTAATAGGACCATTGACGTTGGATTAGCCCTAGAAGTCCAGCTTGGAGAAGCAAGGTCGTTTCTAGGATTAGTTTAGATTCTTTCATTGGCTTGAGAGAATCATAGCGTTAGGAGGCCATAATCATGTCACTTTTATTTTGTATAATTGTTATGCATGCTTGAATGATTGGAGTGCGAATATATATAATATATAAGCCGTGGTGAGGTGAGATCAAACTAAATAAAATCCTTCAAAGTAATATATTAAGTTTACTGCTTTCCAAAAGAATAACACCCTTCAAGACCAATATCGAATGTGTGGGTTCTGCCTTAGCGAAGCACATGTTCTATGTTTGTAAGTCGCGGTGCGGTAATATCATTTACCTGATTGTTATTCTATTGGGTTTAACTTAACTAAATTAATTTTAATATGATTAGAATAAATTTAGAAGCAAGAATTGGGAAATATCTATACGATAGATTAGAGTAAGAGTTACTCGCCCAATTGATTTGAAAGTTGTATGAGATACAATTGGAAGTGTTCCTACCTAAATAGCTGAGTTTTGGGTGATCAGCCCTAGCTGACTCAAAACAAGGTGAAATAAGGATTTCAACCCGCTAGAAAATCTTCCAACGGGATTTTCCGAATTAAATGTTTGAAGGTCATTTGATTTGAATAAAATAGTGGGAGCATATTTAATTAAAGGCCAAATTAAATATGTTATTTTCATGATACTTATTTTGTATATTTTAAACTGTAGATGGCAAATAACACTTCAAACAACATTTTGCGATCAATCCTTGATAAGGATAAGCTGAATGAAACAAATTTTTTAGACTGGCACCGTAACTTGAGGATTGTCCTCACACATGAGAAAAAGCTGTATGTGCTTGATGAACCTATTCCTGAAGAGGCACCAGCTGCAAATGCTCCCAGGGCTGAGAGAGATGCTTATAGTAAGCATGTCAATGATGCCGTGGAAGTCGCTTGCATCATGCTTGCAACTATGACCTCTGAGCTTCAGAAGCAACACGAGAACATGGCTGCGTTCGATGTGATCGAACACCTTAAGACTCTTTATGAAGAGCAAACTAGGCATGAAAGGTATGATGTCTCCAAGGCCCTTTTTGGAACTAAGCTGTCAGAAGGAAGTCCTGTAGGACCTCATGTACTCAAGATGATTGGGTACGTTGAGAACCTCGGGCGATTGGGTTTACCCCTTGAGCAGGAACTTGCTATTGATCTTATCTTGCAATCGTTGCCAGAAAGCTTTAGCCACTTTGTCATGAATTTCCTCATGAATGACATGGACAAAACTCTTCCACAGCTTGCAGCAATGTTAAGAACTGCTGAAAAGAACATGAAGGGAAAGGGAAAGACCATCTTGATGGTTAACAATGGAAAGGTCAAAAAGCATAATAAGAAGCCTAAAAAGTCTAAGGGAAATGGCAAAGGCAAAGCAGTTGCCAAGCCATCAACCAAAGCTTTGAAGCCTACTGGAGGTGTGGCTAAGGAGGGCAAGTGCTTCTACTGCGGTAAGACCGGGCACTGGAAGCGGAACTGCCCAAAATATCTGGAAGACAAAAGGAATGGAACAGTTGCTTCCACTTCTTCAGGTATTTTTGTTATAGAAATTAATATGTCTACTTCTACATCATGGGTATTAGATACTGGATGTGGTTCTCATATTTGTACTGATGTGCAGGGGTTGAGAACGAGTAGAACATTGGCAAAAGGGGAGGTCGATCTACGAGTTGGCAATGGCGCAAAGGTTGCTGCTTTAGCTGTTGGAACTTATGAATTGACTTTACCTAGTGGTCTTTTAATACAGTTAGAGAACTGTTATTTTGTACCTGCAATTAGCAGGAATATTATTTCTGTTTCTTGTTTGGACAAGTCTGGTTTTTCATTTACAATAAAAGACAAATGTTGTTCTATTTATTTGAATAATATTCACTATGCTAATGCCATTATGAGTAATGGACTTTATATTCTTGATCTTGATATGCCAATCTATAACATAAATACGAAAAGGATGAAACCTAATGAGTTGAATCCAACTTATCTTTGGCATTGTCGTTTAGGCCATATAAACGAAAATCGCATTTCCAAACTCCATAAAGATGGAATTTTGGACTCTTTTGATTTAGAATCATATGAGACATGTCGATCTTGTTTATTGGGAAAGATGACAAAGACCCCATTCACCGGAACAGGTGAAAGGTCTAGTGATCTTTTGGGACTCATACATACTGATGTATGTGGACCACTAAACACACCTGCTAGAGGAGGGTTTTATTACTTCATTACATTCACTGATGACTTTAGTAGATTTGGATATGTGTATCTAATGAAACATAAATCTGAATCATTTACTTTCTTCAAAGAATTTCAAAATGAAGTAGAAAACCAACTTGGCAAGAAAATCAAAATGCTTCGATCTGATCGAGGTGGCGAATATTTGAGCCAAGAGTTTGACGATCATCTAAAAAAGTGTGGGATCTTATCCCAGCTCACACCTCCTGGAACACCACAATGGAATGGTGTTTCCGAAAGGAGAAATCGAACCTTGTTAGACATGGTCCGATCTATGATGAGTCATGCTGATCTTCCAAACTCCTTTTGGGGACACACCTTATTAACTGCAGCTTATACACTTAACCAAGTTCCATCCAAAGCGATAGAAAAGACACCATATGAGATATGGAGTGGTCGAAAACCCAATGTGAAACATTTAAAGATTTGGGGTTGTGAAGTTTATGTGAAACGACTAATGTCCACTAAACTTGAACAAAGATCTGACAAATGTTTCTTTGTGGGATATCCTAAAGAAACTAAAGGATACTACTTTTACAAACCATCTGAGGGCAAAGTGTTTGTCGCTAGAGATGGAGTATTCCTTGAGAAGGAATTTGTTTCCAAAGAAATTAGTGGTAAAAAGGTAGATCTTGAAGAAGTTCAAGACCCACAAAGTAGTAGTACGCCAATGGAGGAACAAGAGCAGGATACACAAACTGTTGTGACAGAAAATCCTACTCCAATAACACAAGAACCACGTAGGACAAATAGGATACGTCAAGAACCTGAGAGATATGGGTATCTCATATCAGAAGAATGTGACGTATTGCTCATGGATCAAGATGAGCCTATGACTTATCAAGAGGCCATTACTGGTCCTGAATCTAAGAAGTGGCATGAAGCCATGAAATCTGAAATGGATTCCATGTACACAAATCAAGTTTGGAACTTGGTTGAAGCACCTAAAGGAATTAATCCTATAGGATGCAAGTGGGTTTTCAAAAAGAAAACTGACATGGACGGAAAGGTAAACACCTACAAAGCACGATTGGTTGCTAAAGGCTTCAAACAAATTCATGGTGTAGACTATGATGAAACCTTTTCACCAGTTGCAATGATTAAATCCATTCGGATCTTACTTGCTATCGCTGCATACCATGATTATGAAATCTGGCAGATGGATGTTAAGACTGCTTTCCTTAATGGAAATCTCCTTGAGGATGTGTACATGACACAACCTGAAGGATTTGGCATTCCTAATAACATCCAACAGGTATGCAAATTGCAGCGATCAATCTATGGATTGAAGCAAGCTTCCAGAAGTTGGAATCTTCGTTCTGATGAAACTGTACAACAGTATGGATTCATTAAAAATGAAGATGAACCTTGTGTTTACAAGAAGGTTAGTGGGAGCATAGTCTCATTTCTGGTATTATATGTGGATGACATATTGCTTATCGGAAATGACATCCCTACACTACAAGAAATTAAATCTTGGTTAGGGAAATGCTTTTCTATGAAAGACTTAGGTGAAGCTTCCTACATATTAGGAATCAGGATCTATAGAGATAGATCACAAAGATTGCTTGGCTTAAGTCAGGGTACATACATTGACAAAGTCTTGAGACGTTTCAATATGTATGAGTCCAAGAAAGGACTCGTACCTATGTCATCAGGTATAAGTTTGTCAAAGGCACAATCCCCTTCAACTGATGAAGAAAGGGATCGAATGATCAATGTTCCATATGCATCCGCAATTGGATCTATCATGTATGCTATGTTATGTACTCGACCAGATGTCTCGTATGCTTTAAGTGCTACGAGCAGATACCAGTCTGAAGGGAAATCGACATATAAAGTGCAGCGGAAGTTTAAAATTTTTGATTTCCTTTCCTTGGATCATTACGAATATCACATGAATCAGTGATAGAGTTGTTACCTCTTAGTGCAGAAACTGTTTCTTTGATCACAGCTGAGCAAGTAAGCAAAGCCTCTACTCGTCCACACGAACGGCTTCCTTTGATTCCCGGTGCTAGCCAAGCGATCAGAGGTTAGGGAGAGAATGAGGGTTACGGTTTTGCTCTAGGGTTAGACGAAAAAGCATTAGCTGATTTCAGCACTAGAGCTTCTATTTATAGAACTCCTTGCTGCACAAAATCAGCTTGAGCTTCAAAAGCCCATCAGCCCATCAGCTTCCGCTAACTAATTAGCGCTTATTGCTAAACGTACCCCATCATATAAGTACTACTTATATTTCTCCTTTTTACCGTTCTTTTGTGTGTGACCCTATAGGTTCTTGTAACGTTGGCAATAATATTAAATCCTATATTTAATATTATAAACAGTGAGCGGTATCTAGCAACACATCACTGCTACCCAAGTGACAAGAATGTCAAGTGATCTGACGAAACCTTTTTCCATGATAATATCTATGTGTACGATTACTCCTTTGTCCTAATATCTTTATTGAACACAAGGCATAGATTACGTCACCCTTGTTTAGTTCAATATCTATATTTCTTGATCCCGAAATATACTGAACAACGAATAAGTCCAATATCTCATATTGACTTAATTCGGCATGGCCATGCATTTTTCCAGTCATATTCCATCAAGAGGCCTAAAGATATATCTCCTGTTATGAGGAGGGACAAATCCCATCTAGGACACTCATGTCCCTCAGCATGATTCGTCAAGTGCCCATTAACCAACGTTATAGTCATCTTGTTACAGACAACGTTTGAATGGCAATAAAACACTTGAGTCCACATCTAGGGATCATAGTGCTTTCAGGTCTAAGAGTGATATACACTATTATCATTGTGAGAATAACTTATGACGATTTCATAACATACTATGTAGTATTCTCACGATGGGTCAATCCAGTATAAATATTACTCCTAATACTTATACCTATGTATAGACTTAATATCTCATATTCATGACCCATGAGATGTGGTCATCAGTCTACATACATAATAGTCTCCATGCTTTAATATTATCCCAATTCATATTAAAGCTTGACTACGGATACATTTAAGAATAGTGTTCTTTCTGTTGATGTAATCTCATGATTAAGTCACACTTAATATTCCATCACATGAACTAACTATTCTAGGGACTTTATTTATCTTATAACAAGTGTAATAAAGAACGCCATATTTTATTCAATAATAAAAGTCATGATACATATAAAAGTTTGACATAAACTATTGGCCTCTAGGGCTTATACCAACAATCTCCCACTAGCACTAGAGCCAATCAGGCATAGACCTAATACCCATAGATCTAGTATGACCATCATGCTTCTGCTGAGTTAGAGCTTTAGTCAGTGGATCAGCAACATTGTCTGATGTTGGTACTCTGCATATTTTCACATCTCCTCTATCGATGATTTCTCGAATGAGATGATAGCGCCTAAGTATGTGTTTGGATCTTTGGTGAGATCTAGGTTCTTTAGCTTGTGCGATTGCTCCATTGTTATCACATAACAGTTCAATGGGATCCACAATGCTTGGAACTATACCAAGATCAGAGATGAATTTCTTGATCCAAACAGCCTCTTTTGCGGCATTAGATGCAGCAATATACTCGGCCTCAGTTGTAGAATCAGCGACTGTTTCTTGCTTTGAACTCTTCCAGCTCACAGCACCGCCATTTAAGCAAAACACGTATCCAGATTGCGATTTGAAATCATCATGATCTGTCTGAAAACTAGCATCTGTGTAACCAATTACAGAGAGCTCTTCTTGACCTCCATAGACCAAGAAGGTATCCTTAGTTCTTCTCAAGTACTTAAGGATGTTCTTAACAGCAACCCAATGACTGTTACCTGGATTAGACTGGTATCTGCTCGTAGCACTTAAAGCATACGAGACATCTGGTCGAGTACATAACATAGCATACATGATAGATCCAATTGCGGATGCATATGGAACATTGATCATTCGATCCCTTTCTTCATCAGTTGAAGGGGATTGTGCCTTTGACAAACTTATACCTGAGGACATAGGTACAAGTCCTTTCTTGGACTCATACATATTGAAACGTCTCAAGACTTTGTCAATGTATGTACCCTGACTTAAGCCAAGCAATCTTTGTGATCTATCTCTATAGATCCTGATTCCTAATATGTAGGAAGCTTCACCTAAGTCTTTCATAGAAAAGCATTTCCCTAACCAAGATTTAATTTCTTGTAGTGTAGGGATGTCATTTCCGATAAGCAATATGTCATCCACATATAATACCAGAAATGAGACTATGCTCCCACTAACCTTCTTGTAAACACAAGGTTCATCTTCATTTTTAATGAATCCATACTGTTGTACAGTTTCATCGAAACGAAGATTCCAACTTCTGGAAGCTTGCTTCAATCCATAGATTGATCGCTGCAATTTGCATACCTTTTGGATGTTATTAGGAATGCCAAATCCTTCAGGTTGTGTCATGTACACATCCTCAAGGAGATTTCCATTAAGGAAAGCAGTCTTAACATCCATCTGCCAGATTTCATAATCATGGTATGCAGCGATAGCAAGTAAGATCCGAATGGATTTAATCATTGCCACTGGTGAAAAGGTTTCATCATAGTCTACACCATGAATTTGTTTGAAGCCTTTAGCAACCAATCGTGCTTTGTAGGTGTTTACCTTTCCGTCCATGTCAGTTTTCTTTTTGAAAACCCACTTGCATCCTATAGGATTAATTCCTTTAGGTGCTTCGACCAAGTTCCAAACTTGATTTGTGTACATGGAATCCATTTCAGATTTCATGGCTTCAAGCCACTTCTCAGATTCAGGACCAGTAATGGCCTCTTGGTAAGTCATAGGCTCATCTTGATCCATGAGCAATACGTCACATTCTTCTGATATGAGATACCCATATCTCTCAGGTTCTTGACGTATCCTATTTGACCTACGTGGTTCTTGTGTTATTGGAGTAGGATTTTCTGTCACAACAGCTTGTGTATCCTGCTCTTGTTCCTCCATTGGCGTACTACCTTGTGGGTCTTGAACTTCTTCAAGATCTACCTTTTTCCCACTAATTTCTTTGGAAACAAATTCCTTCTCAAGGAATACTCCATCTCTAGCGACAAACACTTTGCCCTCAGATGGTTTGTAAAAGTAGTATCCTTTAGTTTCTTTAGGATATCCCACAAAGAAACATTTGTCAGATCTTTGTTCAAGTTTAGTGGACATTAGTCGTTTCACATAAACTTCACAACCCCAAATCTTTAAATGTTTCACATTGGGTTTTCGACCACTCCATATCTCATATGGTGTCTTTTCTATCGCTTTGGATGGAACTTGGTTAAGTGTGTAAGCTGCAGTTAATAAGGCGTGTCCCCAAAAGGAGTTTGGAAGATCAGCATGACTCATCATAGATCGGACCATGTCTAACAAGGTTCGATTTCTCCTTTCGGAAACACCATTCCATTGTGGTGTTCCAGGAGGTGTGAGCTGGGATAAGATCCCACACTCTTTTAGATGATCGTCAAACTCTTGGCTCAAATATTCGCCACCTCGATCCGATCGAAGCATTTTGATTTTCTTGCCAAGTTGGTTCTCTACTTCATTTTGAAATTCTTTGAAGAAACTAAATGATTCAGATTTATGTTTCATTAGATACACATATCCAAATCTACTAAAGTCATCAGTGAATGTAATGAAGTAATAAAAACCTCCTCTAGCAGGTGTGTTTAGTGGTCCACATACATCAGTATGTATGAGTCCCAAAAGATCACTAGACCTTTCACCTGTTCCGGTGAATGGGGTCTTTGTCATCTTTCCCAATAAGCAAGATCGACATGTCTCATATGATTCTAAATCAAAGGAGTCCAAAATTCCATCTTTATGGAGTTTGGAAATGCGATTTTCGTTTATATGGCCTAAACGACAATGCCAAAGATAAGTTGGATTCAACTCATTAGGTTTCATCCTTTTCGTATTTATGTTATAGATTGGCATATCAAGATCAAGAATATAAAGTCCATTACTCATAATGGCATTAGCATAGTGAATATTATTCAAATAAATAGAACAACACTTGTCTTTTATTGTAAAACAAAAACCGGACTTGTCCAAACAAGAAACGGAAATAATATTCCTGCTAATTGCAGGTACAAAATAACAGTTCTCTAACTGTATTAAAAGACCACTAGGTAAAGTCAATTCATAAGTTCCAACAGCTAAAGCAGCAACCTTTGCGCCATTGCCAACTCGTAGATCGACCTCCCCTTTTGCCAATGTTCTACTCGTTCTCAACCCCTGCACATCAGTACAAATATGAGAACCACATCCAGTATCTAATACCCATGATGTAGAAGTAGACATATTAATTTCTATAACAAAAATACCTGAAGAAGTGGAAGCAACTGTTCCATTCCTTTTGTCTTCCAGATATTTTGGGCAGTTGCGCTTCCAGTGCCCGGTCTTACCGCAGTAGAAGCACTTGCCCTCCTTAGCCACACCTCCAGTAGGCTTCAAAGCTTTGGTTGATGGCTTAGCAACTGCTTTGCCTTTGCCATTTCCCTTAGACTTTTTAGGCTTCTTGTTATGCTTTTTGACCTTTCCATTGTTAACCATCAAGATGGTCTTACCCTTTCCCTTCATGTTCTTTTCAGCAGTTCTTAACATTGCTGCAAGCTGTGGAAGAGTTTTGTCCATGTCATTCATTAGGAAATTCATGACAAAGTGGCTAAAGCTTTCCGGCAACGATTGCAAGATAAGATCAATAGCAAGTTCCTGCTCAAGGGGTAAACCCAATCGCGCGAGGTTCTCAACGTACCCAATCATCTTGAGTACATGAGGTCCTACAGGACTTCCTTCTGACAGCTTAGTTCCAAAAAGGGCCTTGGAGACATCATACCTTTCATGCCTAGCTTGCTCTTCATAAAGAGTCTTAAGGTGTTCGATCATATCGAACGCAGCCATGTTCTCGTGTTGCTTCTGAAGCTCAGAGGTCATGGTTGCAAGCATGATGCAAGCGACTTCCACGGCATCATTGACATGCCTACTATAAGCATCTCTTTCAGCCCTGGGAGCATTTGCAGCTGGTGCCTCTTCAGGAACAGGTTCATCAAGCACATACAGCTTTTTCTCATGTGTGAGGACAATCCTCAAGTTTCGGTGCCAGTCTAAAAAATTTGTTTCATTCAGCTTATCCTTCTCAAGGATTGATCGCAAAATGTTGTTTGAAGTGTTATTTGCCATCTACAATTTAAAATATGCAAAATAAGTATCATGAAAATAACATATTTAATTTGGCCTTTAATTAAATACGCTCCCACTATTTTATTCAAATCAAATGACCTTCAAACATTTAATTCGGAAAATCCCGTTGGAAGATTTTCTAGCGGGTTGAAATCCTTATTTCACCTTGTTTTGAGTCAGCTAGGGCTGATCACCCAAAACTCAGCTATTTAGGTAGGAACATTTCCAATTGTATCTCATACAACTTTCAAATCAATTGGGCGAGTAACTCTTACTCTGATCTATCATATAGATATTTCCCAATTCTTGCTTCTAAATTTATTCTAATCGTATTAAAATTAATTTAGTTAAGTTAAACCCAATAGAATAACAATCGGGTAAATGAAATTACCGCACCGCGACTTACAAACATAGAACATGTGCTTCGCTAGGGCAGAACCCACACATTCGATATTAGTCTTGAAGGGTGTTATTCTTTTGGAAAGCATTAAACTTAATATATCACTTTGAAGGATTTTATTTAGTTTGATCTCACCTCACCACGGCTTATATATCATATATATTCGCACTCCAATCATTCAAGCATGCATAACAATTATACAAAATAAAAGTGACATGATTATGGCCTCCTAACGCTATGATTCTCTCAAGCCAATGAAAGAATCTAAACTAATCCTAGAAACGACCTTGCTTCTCCAAGCTGGACTTCTAGGGCTAATCCAACGTCAATGGTCCTATTGCCTCCTTGTATTCTAATTACATTACATATAAAGAAACTCGTTTTACATACGAGGGATTGGATGAGAAGAGAATGTACATATAGAATTCAAGAGAGAGGCACGACACGCAGGCCGTATTTCAAAAATCCAAAATAAAAGAAATAATAAGACTAAGGCCATAATCATTCACACAACAACAATAAAACACCTTTTATTATTATTAACACCTCATAATTAAATAAATTAAATTAAAACTCGGCGATTGATCACACTACGCAGATTAGTCGGGGGTTCCGCTGCCCGGTCAGCGGACGGGGGTTCCGCTGCCCGGTCAGCGGACAGGGGTCAAGGGGGCAGCGCCCCTTGCGGGGCTTCCGGGGCAGCGCCCCGGAAGCTAATTCAATATGAACGATTCACTTTGAATTCTGGTGCTGAAAAAATCGTGTCACGATTCTGGCATCGTGTCACGATTTTATAGGCAGAAGCAAACAATTTGCTGGGCACATAATCGTGTCACGATTCTGGAATCGTGTCACGATTTTATAGGCAGAAGCAAACGATTTGCTGGGCACAAAATCGTGTCACGATTCTCTAATCGTGTCACGATTCTGAACCAGGTTTCAGCCTTTTCGTAACCCTAATCATGACGGCACAACACTTGCGGCGTTATGAATCCCCTTGTAACAGTATGATCACACCAATCAAAGTACTCTGATTGTTTATCCAATATGGTGATCGAACTTAGAATGCTTCACCTGATACGGTTCCGAAGCTCCAGTTTACAATCATCCAATATGAACAAATATCATCTGACTTGATTTAGTGAACGATCATCACGAGTATATCACATATACTTCTGTTACACAGAATTTATCAATCATATTTCTGTCGATATGGATAATCGAAAATATTGATGCTTCACCAGAAAACGGTTCCGAAGCTTCAAACAATTCGAAAAGCCATGCACAGAAAAGTGATACGATTCAATTATTTGCGTATGTGATCGAGCAACACATCTCCGTCGATATGGATAATCGATATATTGATGCTTCACCTGATACGGTTCCGAAGCTTCAAACAAACCGAAAAGCCATGCACGGAAACGTGATGCCTTGCCAATTTTAATTCGTCTTTATTATTTAATTGTATTCGATTATGTTTAATCCAATTAAAACATAAAGCAGTAAACAAAACAATCCGATTCATGGTTTCGTAATTGGCTCTGATACCACTGAAGGGAAATCGACATATAAAGTGCAGCGGAAGTTTAAAATTTTTGATTTCCTTTCCTTGGATCATTACGAATATCACATGAATCAGTGATAGAGTTGTTACCTCTTAGTGCAGAAACTGTTTCTTTGATCACAGCTGAGCAAGTAAGCAAAGCCTCTACTCGTCCACACGAACGGCTTCCTTTGATTCCCGGTGCTAGCCAAGCGATCAGAGGTTAGGGAGAGAATGAGGGTTACGGTTTTGCTCTAGGGTTAGACGAAAAAGCATTAGCTGATTTCAGCACTAGAGCTTCTATTTATAGAACTCCTTGCTGCACAAAATCAGCTTGAGCTTCAAAAGCCCATCAGCCCATCAGCTTCCGCTAACTAATTAGCGCTTATTGCTAAACGTACCCCATCATATAAGTACTACTTATATTTCTCCTTTTTACCGTTCTTTTGTGTGTGACCCTATAGGTTCTTGTAACGTTGGCAATAATATTAAATCCTATATTTAATATTATAAACAGTGAGCGGTATCTAGCAACACATCACTGCTACCCAAGTGACAAGAATGTCAAGTGATCTGACGAAACCTTTTTCCATGATAATATCTATGTGTACGATTACTCCTTTGTCCTAATATCTTTATTGAACACAAGGCATAGATTACGTCACCCTTGTTTAGTTCAATATCTATATTTCTTGATCCCGAAATATACTGAACAACGAATAAGTCCAATATCTCATATTGACTTAATTCGGCATGGCCATGCATTTTTCCAGTCATATTCCATCAAGAGGCCTAAAGATATATCTCCTGTTATGAGGAGGGACAAATCCCATCTAGGACACTCATGTCCCTCAGCATGATTCGTCAAGTGCCCATTAACCAACGTTATAGTCATCTTGTTATAGACAACGTTTGAATGGCAATAAAACACTTGAGTCCACATCTAGGGATCATAGTGCTTTCAGGTCTAAGAGTGATATACACTATTATCATTGTGAGAATAACTTATGACGATTTCATAACATACTATGTAGTATTCTCACGATGGGTCAATCCAGTATAAATATTACTCCTAATACTTATACCTATGTATAGACTTAATATCTCATATTCATGACCCATGAGATATGGTCATCAGTCTACATACATAATAGTCTCCATGCTTTATTATTATCCCAATTCATATTAAAGCTCGACTACGGATACCTTTAAGAATAGTGTTCTTTTTGTTGATGTAATCTCATGATTAAGTCACACTTAATATTCCATCACATGAACCAACTATTCTAGGGACTTTATTTATCTTATAACAAGTGTAATAAAGAACGCCATATTTTATTCAATAATAAAAGTCATGATACATATAAAAGTTTGACATAAACTATTGGCCTCTAGGGCTTATACCAACACAGTCTAATCCAGGTAACAGTCATTGGGTTGCTGTTAAGAACATCCTTAAGTACTTGAGAAGAACTAAGGATACCTTCTTGATCTATGGAGGTCAAGAAGAGCTCTCTGTAATTGGTTACACAGATGCTAGTTTTCAGACAGATCATGATGATTTCAAATCGCAATCTGGATACGTGTTTTGCTTAAATGGCGGTGCTGTTAGCTGGAAAAGTTCAAAGCAGGAACAGTCGCTGATTCTACAACCGAGGCCGAGTATATTGCTGCATCTAATGCCGCAAAAGAGGCTGTTTGGATCAAGAAATTCATCTCTGATCTTGGTATAGTTCCAAGCATTGTGGATCCCATTGAATTATTATGTGATAACAATGGAGCAATCGCACAAGCTAAAGAACCTAGATCTCACCAAAGATCCAAACACATACTTAGGCGCTATCATCTCATTCGAGAAATCATCGATAGAGGAGATGTGAAAATATGCAGAGTACAAACATCAGACAATGTTGCTGATCCACTGACTAAAGCTCTAACTCAGCAGAAGCATGATGGTCATACTAGATCTATGGGTATTAGGTCTATGCCTGATTGGCTCTAGTGCTAGTGGGAGATTGTTGGTGTAAGCCCTAGAGGCCAATAGTTTATGTTAAACTTTTCATATGTATCATGACTTTTATTATTAATAAAATATGGCGTTCTTTATTACACTTGTTATAAGATAAATAAAGTCCCTAGAATAGTTAGTTCATGTGATGGAATATTAAGTGTGACTTAATCATGAGATTACATCAACAAAAAGAACACTATTCTTAAAGGTATCCGTAGTCGAGCTTTAATATGAATTGGGATAATAATAAAGCATGGAGACTATTATGTATGTAGACTGATGACCATATCTCATGGGTCATGAATATGAGATATTAAGTCTATACATAGGTATAAGTATTAGGAGTAATATTTATACTGGATTGACCCGTCTTGAGAATACTACATAGTATGTTATGAAATCGTCATAAGTTATTCTCACAATGATAGTGTATATCACTCTTAGACCTGAAACCACTGTGATCCCTAGATGTGGACTCAAGTGCTTTATTGCCATTCAAACGTTATCTGTAACAAGATAACTATAATGTTGGTTAATGGCACTCGACGAATCATGCTGAGGGACATGAGTGTCCTAGATGGGATTTGTCCCTCCTTCATAACAGGAGATATATCTTTAGGCCTCTTGATGAAATATGACTGGAAAAATGCATGGCCATGCCGAATTAAGTCAATATGAGATATTGGACTTATTCGTTATTCAGTATATTTTGGGATCAAGAAATATAAATATTGAGCTAAACAAGGGTGACGTAATCTATGTCTTGTGTTCAATAAAGATATCAGGACAAAGGAGTAATAGTACCCATAAATAATATCATGGAAAAGGTTTCGTCAGATCACTTGACATTCTTGTCACTTGTGTAGCAGTGATGTGTTGCTAGATACCGCTCACTGTTTATAATATTAAATATGGGATTTAATATTATTGCCAACGTTACAAGAACCTATAGGGTCACACACAATAGAACGGTAAAAAGGAGAAATATAAGTAATACTTATATGATGGGGTGCGTTTAGCAATTGACGCTAATTAGTTAGCGGAAGCTGATGGGTTAATGGGCTTATGGAAGCTCAAACTGATTTTGTGCAGCAAGGAGCTCTATAAATAGAAGCTCTAGTGCTGAAATCAGTTAGTGCTTTTTCGTGTAACCCTAAAAGGATAAACCGAATTCCCTGCTTTTCTCCCTAACCTCTGATCGCTTGGCTAGCACCGGGAACCAGAGGAAGCCGTTCGTGTGGACGAGTAGAGGCTTTGCTTACTTGCTCAGCTGTGATCAAAGAAACAGTTTCGGCATTACAAAGAGGTAACAATTCTATCACTGATTCATGTGATATTCGTAATGATCCAAGGAAAGGAAATCGAAAAATTTTAAAAACTTCCGCTGCACCTTGTATGTCGATTTCCCTTCACTTATAAGCTCTCTCAAGGTGCATGAACTAGGACTCAATAAAGATGAACCTGTTAGAAAATCTGAGTCTATAGCACTTAAATCTAAAGGGAAGCTTTCAAAAGCTCTAAAAGCTTCAGAATCTGATGAAGAATTTTCTGAGGAAAGTTCTGAAGAGGATTCAGAAGCTGAGGAGCTAGAAATGCTTTCCAAAAGAATTAAGTTCTTGCTGCAAAGACAAAGGAAATCTTCTAACAGGAGCAGCAACTTCAAAGGATCTGGTTCCAAGAAGGAAGAACAAAAGGGCTGCTTAAACTGCAAGAAAACTGGTCATCACAAATATGAATGTCCTGAGTTGCAGAAGGATAAACCCAAGAAGATCAGTTCAAGATCAAGCAACTTCAAAGACAAATTCAGAAAAAGTCTTTTGGCTACTTGGAGTAATCTTGACCAAGATTCTGAAAATGAAGATGAAGAAGAAGCTATTCTGGGTTTGATAGCAATAGAATCATCTGATGAGGAATCTGGATCAGAATCTGACAAGGAAAATGAAGCAGAAGCCAATTTGAATTTGGTTTCAAATGTATCTTCTGATACAGAATCAGATTCAGACTCAGATGAAGAAGATGAGGTATATTCTGAATTATCTCACTCTGATCTTGTTGAAACAGTTAAGGAACTTATGAACCACCTCAGAAGCAAGTTAAATCAATTTAAAACTTTGAAAAAGAAAAATATCTTGCTGGTTGATGAGAATCTTCAACTTCAGAATCATATCAATGATATTGATGAAGAAGTTAAAGAGCTCAGAGAAATGGTTCATAAGAAACCTGATGAAGTTCCTAGTGAACATGAAATTGCTCTTCAAGAGTTTATCTTAACTGGAATCAACAGAAGCAAAGTTGCTTCTATGATTTATAATATCAACAGAAACAAAGGAGAAGGAATTGGTTTTAAAAATAATTCATTTAATTTTTCAAATGAAACAAACCTTCCATCCTGTTCTGAAGATGGTATAAAAGGCTCTAAGGTATGCTTTGTGTCTGCTTCTGACAGTTCTGAGAAACTGAGTTTAACAGAAACTGAGACTGCAGAGTCTGAAGTTCTGAACTGCTCAGACTCTAAAGCTTCTGAACCTAAGGGAAAGATGAAGGCAAAACTTAAAACTTTGCCAAAGTCTAAACCAAAAGGTCCTAAGCCTAAGACTATGAGAAAATCAAACTATAAACCTGAAAATGTTCAGAGTCTGAAGAGTTCAGAACCTGAAACAATAAAGTCTCAGAATCTGAAAAATTCAAATTTTCAAAAGGTTGTGTTTATGAAACCTTCAAGGAATACTAAACCAGCTTATACAAAACCTTATAAATCTCAGAATGTCAGGCAAAGCAAACAAAAGAAAGACAATCTGTCATCTGTTTCTGATTGTACTAAGAAAGGTCAAACTGAAGTTTGCCTTGTGTCAGGAGCTGGCAAAACTAGAGTTCTTAACAAATCAGAACCAAAGTGTTCAATGGTTCAGACTCTAAACAACTCAGAACCAAAGACTTTCAAGTCTCAGGTTCTGAAGAAATCTGAGTCAAGACCATTGAAAACTCGGGTTCTGAAGAACTCAGTGTCTGATACTAAGACTTATTCAAGATTAAAGGATTCATATCCAAGGTATCTGAATAAGTCTGAGTATTATAACTCCAGACATAAGGTGCAACAAATTTAAACCTTTCAGGACTAACCCAAGAGGACCCATAAAGATATGGGTACCTATGTCTGAGATTATTTCTGTTGCAGATATGCTGAACAGCCAAAGAAAAGGAGAAATCCTGGTACCTGGGCAGTGGCTGCTAGCAATACATGACAGAAGACAAGTTTATGTTCCAAACCCTGACCATGAAAGAAGGAGGAACTGTGGAATCTGGAGGAAACCACAAAGACTGGATCACTGGTACTGAGATTCAGCTCTCAGAGGACACTTCAGAACCTGATTCCAGAGTCTGAAGAATGTCCAAAGCTGAAAAGAGCATCTCAGAATCTGACACTTCTCCCAAAGCAAATCAAAAACATTGTTGGAACAAAAATGGGTGTTCAGCAACAAACTTAATGAACAAGGAGAGGTAAATTAGAAGCTCTACTGAGGTATGTTTTGTTCTCAGTTATTCTTAATAGATTCTACATGAGTTGGGAAACTATCAGATTCATGAAAACAGCATAACCTTCTTTGTGATAACATTGCTATAATCTGTATGTCTAAAAATTTCAATTCTACATTCAAGAGCCAAGCATTTTTGAACTTAAACATCATTTTATTAAGAGATTTTGTTCAGAAGATAGATTTAAACTTATTAAAAAGAATCTGAACAATGCATTTCATCTCTTTGAAAAATTTGCTTGAATCTGAATAGAAACTGAGATTCTAAAGTTCATCAGAAGCTAAGGCTTATCAGTCACTCATTTTGAGAGTCTGAAGAAAGTTAAGCATCTGAAAAATTTCAGAGTCTGAGTTTCAGAACCTGGATTTCTGACTTCTGAATCTGCATAGTTATCTAACTTTTGGTCAGAATCTGATAAGTAATAATTCTGGGCAATGATGAATTAAGCTTTGAAAGTTACACTTTGTCCCTCCCAAAGTCATCAATATGCAATGTGTTTTTCTGTTCTGAAATTTTTTTTTACAAAAACAAAGACACATTTTTTCATCATAATTGCTCAAATTAGTATCAGACATGTTCAGCTTTTCAAAACCTATTTAAAAAACTCTGAACAGTTATGTCTGGAAGAGTTCAGAAGCACTGAGCTAAATGCTCTGTTTTTCAGTTTTCTGAAAAGAAGTTCAGTTGTGCTAAAATCTTCAGTTGGTATATGATCTGAACAATTTTTTTAAATAGTTCGGTGATACTAAACAGAATGTACTGAACAAAAATGCTCTGAACATTTTTAATCTCACATGTTTTCAAACTCTCTTAAAAATTCTGGAAATTTTCTTTTTGTTGATGACAAAAAGGGGAGTAAAAGTAAACAAGTATTAAGGGTCCTGAGCTCAGAATATAAGTCAAATTCTGTCAGTTAATTAACTTATGAGAGGGAGTAAAAGGTATTAAGGCTCCTGAGCTCAGAACATAAGTTAATTTCTGATTAAAATTAACTTATGAAAACTGTTTTTAATCTCTTAGCCTCTGAATTAAATTCTGTGTGATAAATTACACTTTAATGAGTTGAAATGAATTTAAATAACTTGGATAAGACTCAGGGAGCTCACAAAACTCATCCTGTGGATTATCAGACTTAGGGGGAGAGCTTACAAACCTCACAACCTGAAGTCAGCTTGTTATTTATAATTCTGAGTGATAATTTCACCTTATTGTTTTAAGTTCGATTTAATTAACATGGATAAGAATCAAGGGGAGCTTGCAAACCTCACCTTGTTGATTATTAGACTTAGGGGGAGCTTGCAAACCTCATCCTGAAGTCAACTTGTTAATTAAAGTTAATAACAATTCTAAAATTTTCACCTGTTTTGATCTAAACTGAATTTAATTAACCTGGATCAGACTCAGGGGGAGCTTGCAAACCTCACACCCTGCAGTCAACTTGTTAATTAAATTAACAACAATTTTCTATTAATACTTATGTTTGTCATCATCAAAAAGGGGGAGATTGTTGGAACAAAATGTATGAACAACTCTCTTTTGGGTTTTGATGATAACAAAGTGTTAAAAAGAAAATTGGAATTGCTAATGCTTTGTTCTAAGTGTGCAGAACCATGTTCTTAATGTTGGTAATTAATATTGGTTTTTGGAAGAACAAGCTAAGAGCAAGAAGGAAAACATTGAAGCTATGTTGCAAGTTTGAAGCAAGACTGGGTCTGAAGCAGCTTCTGAAGACTGAGTCTGAAGACAACGTCTGAAAACTGCGTCTGAAGAAGTGCTTCTGAAGACAACGTCTGAAGACTGCGTCTGAAGAAGTGCTTCTGAAGACTGAGTCTGAAGGTCAACAGAAGTCAACGTCTGAAGGCTGAGTCTGAAGGTCAACGAAAGTCAACGTCTGAAGAAGTGCGTCTGATGAACAGTGCGTCTGAAGGGAGCGTCTGATGAACAGTGCTTCTGAAAGGGTGCGTCTGAAGAGAGCTTCTGATGAACAGTTCCTGAAGAAGCTTCTGAAGTCTGACCTTAAGGAAAAGCAACTGTCACTGTCTGCATTAAATGCTTGCAATGTCAGAACAGCTCAATGGAACAGTTGCCTCCCTCAAAGAAACATTCTCCAGCTTTTAAGGAAAGGATTCAAACTTTGTGTGCTCTGTTTTCTGCAACTTACGCACACATCTCAGCTGGACATAGCCTCTAGCTTTGCAACGGCTCTTTGCTGGATTTCTGCCAAATCTCAACAGCTCTTTTACCCTCTATAAAAGAGTGAAGATTTGAAGAAAGAAAACAAGACTCTGTACAGAAAAATAACACTACAAAAACCAGAACTGCTACACTCTGTTTTTCGTATCTGTCATCAAACAACTTAAGAATTCTTTCAAACTTGTTCATCTTAGAATTCCTTAAGTGTAGAGTCTCATCTGAGTTGTATTTTGTGAACACCTCTGATATTTGATCAAGTGTTCAACACAAACTTATTTTCTGTTGTAAAATCAGTTTGATACCCAAAGTTTTAGCCTGCGTGCTGAGCAACCAGAAGTCTTTTTACTTTGTGTATTGAGCAATTAGAAGTCTCTTAGCTTTGTGCTTTGAGCAGGGAAGTCTCTTGATTTTGTGTCTTGAGCATTGTAAGTCTCTTGACTTTGTGTCTTGAGCATTAGAAGTCTCTTACTAGGTGTTTGAGCATTGAAGTCTCTTAACTTTGTGTTTTGAGCAATTGTAATCAGTTTGATTATAGTTAAATCTCCTGTAAGTGACAGGGGGACTAGACTACTTCCGGTTTGTGGAAGGAACTAGTATAAAAACCATTGTGTCATTCTTCCCTTTCTCTTTACTTCTTAATCCGCTGCTATAACACTCTGAAAAAGGTTCAGAATCCAATTTTGAATCCAACATAAGTTTTTGAGAAAGGAAAAACAGCCCACACAATTCAACCCCCCCTTCTTGTGTGTTTTTCTCACCTTCAAGTACAGGGACGAAAATTCAAACGAGTCATATTTGCAGGGACTAAACACATATTTAAGCCAAAAATAAATAAATAAATACTTATGAAATGGAGCCAACGAGATTTAGCTACGTCTATTTTTCTTCCTTTGCATATTGAGCTGATGCAAGTGTCATATGTAATGGTTTCGGAGCTCTAAGGTATGCCTTGTCTCTCTAGGTACCTAAATAGTGAATAAAGTAAGGGACACACTTCCTATTACTCATTCTGCCTTAACTATGTTTAGTAATTTGAGGAACAACTAGGAAAAAGGAATCATAGGTACTTGATATTTGGAATGGGTATAGAGTTTTTTTTTTTTTTTTAGGGAATGGGTTTAGAGTTTGAATTGTTAGTATAAGGCTTATGAATTGAATATTAAATAATGAGCAATGATGAATTATTTGACAATGTGTATTAATGAGTAAATTTATTTGACGATGTTGATGATTTATTTATTGACGTGTTATTTGACAATGGGTTATATAAAGATGTGCAATTGTAAGATGTGTGATTTAAAGATGTGCAATATGAAGATGTGATATTTGACGATGGTGCTATTTAAATATGTGTAATTGTTGAGTCATACAAAGATGTGCATTGTTGAGTCATTATTTGATGTTCATGCATTCATGGTCGAGTCTATTTAACGATGTTGTATTTGACGATGGTGTGGACAAAATCAGTAACATACCTCTGATGTCCAAAATATTTGATGATGATGAGATGTTTGGTACCACATGCATATAGGGTCGAGTTAGGGACAATGCATACATAGTTGCAAGTTTATCTGAATGTGTAATTTGAAGATGTGTTATTTATAGATGTGATATTCGATGATGTGTTTCTTTATGATTATGTGTGAATAGTTGGTGTTTATATTAATGTCCACTTGATGTTATTACTTGTTTTTGAAGCTTCCTTATTATTATAAGATGTTGAATTGATGCCTACTGATTGTTTTTTAATGAATGTGTATGTTAAAATGTGAATATTACACGACTGTAATGTATACATGCCTAATTGCAATTAATATTATTTTATCTGAATCAATACATGTGTTTGTACCTCCCTTGTGTTGGATATATTCTCAGCCTCTTAAACTTGGATTGTACTCTCGCCTGGTACAGATTCGCAGAAAGAAGATAATTAGTAGCAGTGAGTCTCAGATGATGACGTTGGAGTCCTCTTATTTACTTTTACCGCTTTTGAGAGTTTTATCGAGTCTCTGATTAGTAACACTAGGGATTGAGATTTATTTTATTTCAGATTTTGTTTCAGAATTCATTTTGAATTCAGTTTTGTTGTGGATTTTAAAGATGTGAAATATTACTTTGAATGCTTTGAAATTTATTCCGCTGCGACGTTTTTAATTTAAATGAAGTCCTTTTGTTTTGATGAAGATGTGTAACACCCCTGCGTGTTTCATTATTTATTGAATTTTATTAAAAAAATACAGTTAAACCACACAACTAAACATAAGATGCTTCAGAAAGGTGTGAGAAAAACACAAACAAAGTTTTAGAAACAGACTAATTTAAATTTACATTAAAGAGAATATTTTTTATAAATAAATTCACTATAATGATTTGAGCATCTTTAAGTGTACTTAAAATGTTAATGCTTAATTGACACCAATAATACCTTTAAGCGGTCTCCTTCTCCTTCCCTAAAACTCATCAAAAGATTATGAAACAATTAGCAAAGAATTTTTTAATAGTTTTTTTAACTGTATAACAAGTTCACCTTCCTCGAGTGGAATGTCTAAATCTCATACTTTGAATATACTCTATGATCCTTTCTCCATCTTATCAATCGTAGAGTCCATAATCAACAATTCGTGTCATACGTTGTAAAATCCAAGTTAAGTCCCCAAATCAAATGTTTCATTTGACTTTGTGTCTATGTCTTAATTATGAGTTTGAAAAAAAAAGGATTTTTTTAAAAAAGAAGTACAAAATCATATTCAATTAATTGTCTAGAATTTCATCGGTATTGTTCCATCTGAAGTCGTTGATTTTGTAGCAATACTTTGATTGTGTTATCCATCTTTGACACTGAAGAATAACTAATGGGATAATTACTAACAAGATTCAAACATTTTCTAAAAGTATCAAAATAATTATTTACGCATACATCAACCTGAACAAAACGTTTTAAGAGAAAACGTGAAATAACACTATTTATTTGTTTATCAACATCCATTGCTTGATTCCACCGCTGTTATAATTATTAGGGTTGAATATACCAAAAACATGAGTAAAACACATCGTAAACACATATAAACTAACCTAGATACATCAATAAATGTTAAATGCATTAAAAACTATACTAGATACCTCGTTTCCATTTTTTTATTTTATTTTTTCATATGATTGTATAAGTTTATAATACATTGTTAACTAAATATAATTGTATGAGATTTGTAGATTTATAATAATAAGAATGTACATTATATTTTTTTTGAAATAATGTTTAATATATTATAGCTTAAATTTTGATAAAATGTATAACGAAAAGTTTAAAACATTATTTATCAAACTCTTCAATGTGATACTGGAAGTCAATTTTCCACCATGATCAACAAAACACTCTAAACACTGTCTCACTCGACCTCCAATTAGCATTCACATGAAAATATCAAAATGTGTTGGCCAAATTTTAATTCTACGTATTAATGATTATGTGATTTGTTCATTGTTGTGTAAAGAAAGTTTAGGTTCCCATAAACGGTGGCCCCAACACATTTAAGGTGCAGTTCCGCTTGTGGCCCATAGTTAAGGGGACATGAATTTTTTCAGTAAATAACATGTATGAATACATGTAGAGGCGTCAACTTGTTTTTAAAATAATATTTATAAAATGTATCAATTTTTTGTTTTAGTATTAGTAAGATACATGTGAGGATGAATTTTAGTTATGTGCATGTGTACAAAAAGATGGAAGAAAGGAAAGAAGAAAATTTAAAAGAATATATAAAGATAAATAAGAAATCAAAGAGATAATTTATGTTTTTTGAGACGAAATGAATTATACAATTAATTATTTAAAAGAATAGTTGTTTGATGGATAGTAATTACATGATACTTAAATGTAGTAAAAGTTAGAATTTACAATTATCCTGTATTTTTAACTGACATATATAATATACATTATCACATGACATGTATGATCCTAAGATTCATATTTAATACATGAAGAATTAGGGAGAATGAATTCAAAATTTATGCATGTAGTTGGTTGGTGATGTTTTTTTTGTGAAAGATATGTTTGCAGTTGGTTGATGACGTTTTTAGTGATTGACTCTAATATACATATTTAATAAATTATGTTGGAGTAGATATATATTTAATACATAAAAATTAGAGAAAACCACTTGTGTGTTTTTTTATTAAAAAAATCAATTATTTATGATTTATCAAACATTCAAAATTTAATTTTTAATTTAAAGTTAATGATATATTATTATATTTTCATCATTTCTTTAATTAAAGTTTGGAACACTTAAAATACAAAATTAAAAGTAAATTCTAAATTTTTAATTTAGTTTAAATTTAGTTCTTTGTTAAGATTATACAAAATTGATATTTAGTTAGAAATATATTTGATATGTTTTACTTACTTTCCGATTAAAATTCACTTGTACATCAAACAAAAACTCGTGCATTATCCAACCATCACACTTATTTTCTTTCAAAATTCAATAGCGGCAACATCTTGCGAATTCCCATAACTATTTGTCTTAAACCAATATCATTACTAACCTTAACCTAGGTGATTTAGAGGAGAAATCAGAGAGTGGACCAGGGAATTATAGCAAGCCTAGCTAAACAAACTCAAAACATAGAAAAGATGCAAATGAAATAATTGTTTTTTTATCAAGGGCATCTTAGTAATTTGTGGCCACTGTCCATGTATACATAAGATTCCCATGTTACTCTAAATATGTTTTACAATAAAAAAATTGTTGGAACAAAATGTATGAACAACTCTCTTTTGAGTTTTGATGATAACAAAGTGTTAAAATGAAAATTGGATATGCTAATACTTGATTCTAGTGTGCAGAACCATATACTTAAAGATTGGTATCTAACAATGGTTATGAAAGAACAAGTTAAGAGCAAGAAGGAAAATATAGAAGCTTGTGTTGCAAGGCTGAAGAAAATCAACGTCTGAAGAAGAGCTTCTGAAGGCAGCGTCTGAAGGTCTGCTTCTGAAGAAGTGCGTCTGATGAATAGTGCGTTTGAAGACCAGCTTCTGAAGACTGCGTCTGATGAACAGTGCGTCTGAAGCCAGCTTCTGAAGAACTGCGTCTGAAGACAGCTTCTGATGAACAGTGTCTGAAGCCAGTTCTGAAGAGAAGCTTCTGAAGTCTGAAACGCAGAAGTCAACAATTGCAACTGTCAACAGTAAAGTACTGTACAGTCAGAACAACTCTTTGCATCCTTTGCCTCCTTGGAAGAAACACACAGCCAGTTTTTAAGGAAACATTCAAATTCGTGTTACTCTGTTTTCTGTGCGCACACCAGAACAACAAGGAATTAATAGCTGAAGCTTCAATTGCAACGGCTCTATTTGATGACATGGCATCTTCTCAACAGCTCTTTAATTCTCTATAAAGGATTGAAGAAGATTAACAATACTCCACAGACCTGCAAATCTGAAAGTGCCAATACTCTGTTTTATTGGACAGTCATCAAATAACTTAGAAATTCTGACAAACCTTTTAATCTTAGAATTTCTAAAGTATAGAGTCTTAATCTGTGTTGTATTTTGTGAACACCATTGATAGTATATCAAGTGTTCAACTCAAACAAATTTCTTTGTAATTCTGTTTGATTAAAAGTCTCTTGCTTGTGTGCTTGATCAACTAGAAGTCTCATACTTTGTGTTTGAGCAAAGAAGTATCAAACTGTGTGTTTGAGCAAGGAAGTCTTAGACTGTGTGTCTGAGCAAGGAAGTCTCATACTGTGTGTTTGAGCAAGGAAGTCTTAGACTGTGTGTCTGAGCAAGGAAGTCTCATACTGTGTGTTTGAGCAAGGAAGTCTTAGACTGTGTGTCCAAGCAAGGAAGTCTCATAGCTGTGTGCTTGAGCAATTGTAATCTTTGTGATTATAGTGAAAAATCTCTTGTAGTAACAAGGGGACTAGACTACTTCCGGGTTGTGGAAGGAACCAGGATAAATTGCCTGTGTCTCTCTCTCTCTCTCATTTACTTTATCCGCTGCAAAACAACTTTGAAACAGAGCATCAGAATCTGATCAATAACAGATTCTGAACTATCATCAAGTTTTTGAGAAAGAAAAGAAAAAGCCAACACAATTCAACCCCCCTTCTTGTGTTTTTCTCACCTTCAGTTGGTATCAGAGCTCCGGTTCTGATATTCAATCACTTAACAGTGAGTCAGTAAAGATCCTGAGAAAAACATGCCTTATGGTGAATCCACATCCAGAAGTGGTGGTGGTGACTATGCTACAGATAACAAGCAATCTCACTCATACAATAAACCTCCTATGTTTACTGGTGATCCTGAGAAATTTTCATGGTGGAAAAGCAAGATGTATAGTCATATCATTGGAATAGATGATAGTCTATGGGACATCATTGAAGATGGTATAACTATACCAGTTGATGAAGAAGGAGTAGCTGTTAATTGAAGAAGTCTTACTGATGCTGAGAGAAAGATCTACAGAAAGCATCACAATGTAAGATGTATCATTGTGGATTCTCTACGTCACAATGAGTACTTGAAGCTAAGTGATAAATCAACAGCAAAAGCCATCTTCACCTCTCTCTGCTCTAACTATGAAGGAAACAAGAAGGTTAGAGAAGCAAAAGCAAACCTTCTGGTTCAGCAGTATGAGCTGTTCAGAATGAAGGAGGATGAAAATATTGAGACTATGTTCTCAAGATTTCAGACTCTGGTTTCTGGACTTCAGATTCTGAAGAAAAGCTATACTACTGCTGATCATGTGAACAAGATCCTCAGAAGTCTACCATCTAAATGGAGACCTAAAGTGACTGCTATTGAGGAAGCTAGAGATCTAAATACTCTAAGTATTGAAGATCTTATAAGCTCACTCAAAGTGCATGAACTAGGACTCAATGAAGATGAACCTATTAGAAAAACTGAGTCTGTAGCACTTAAATCTAAAGGAAAGTCTTCAAATGCCCTAAAAGCTTCAGAATCTGATGAAGAATCTCCTGAAGGAAATTCTGAAGAAGATTCAGAAGCTGAGGAGCTAGAAATGCTTTCTAAAAGATTTCAGTACTTGTTGAAGAGACAAAAGAAATCTTCTAACATGAGCAGTAACTTCAAGGGATCTGGTTCCAAGAAGGAAGAGCAGAAGGGCTGCTTAAACTGCAAGAAAACTGGTCATTTCATATCTGAATGTCCTGAGCTACAAAAGGACAGATCAAAGGAGAAATTCAAGAAGATCAGCTCAAAATCAAGCAACCTCAAAGACAGATTCAGGAAAAGTCTTATGGCTACATGGGAAGAGGTTGACAATGAATCTGAGTCTGAGAATAAAGATGAAGAAAAAGCAAATGCAGCTCTGATTGCTACAACATCTTCTGATGAAGAGTCAGGTTCAGACTCTGAAGATGAGGTATATTCTGAACTCACTCGTTCTGAACTTATTGATACATTTAAGGATCTTATGAACCACCTCAGAAGCAAGTTAAATCAATTAAAATCTTTGAAAAAGAAACATAACTTGCTGGCTGATGAGAATCTTCAACTTCAGAATCATATCAATGAGATTGATGAAGAAGTTAAAGAACTCAGAGAAATGGTTCATAAGAAACCTGATGAAGTTCCAAGTGAACATGAAATTGCTCTTCAAGATTTTATCTTAACTGGAATCAACAGAAGTAAGATTGCTTCTATGATTTATAATATCAGCATAAACAGAGGAGAAGGTATTGGTTTCAAAAATGATCCATTTAATTTTTCAAAAGAAACAAACCTACCATCCTGTTCTGGAGATATTATGAAAGGTACCAAGGTGTATTTTGTACCTGCATCTAAGATTTCTGAGAAACAGAAGTTACCAGAAACAGAGACTGCTGACTCTGAAGTTCTGAACTGCTCAGAGTCCAAAACTTCTGAACCTAAAGGGAAGATGAAGGCAGAATCTAAAATTTTGCCAAAGTCTAAATCAAAAGGTTCTAAGTCTAAGACTGTGAGGAAAACAGACTTTAAATCTGAAAAGGTTCAAAGTCTGAAGAGTTCATAACTTAAGACAAGCAAGTCTCAAACTCAGAAAAATTCAGACTCAAATTTTCAAAAGGATGTGTTTATGAAATCTTCAAAAGATACTAAACCAGTTTATACAAAACCTTTTAAATCTTAGAATATCAGACAAAGGATACAAAAGAAAGCCAATCTATCATCTGATTCTTATTGTACTAAGAAAGGTCAGAAAGTTTGCCTTGAGTCTGGAGCAGGCAAAACTGAAGTTCTTAACAAATCAGAACCTTCTACTTCTGAATCCAAGATTCTGAACAAATCAGAATCAAAGACTCTTAAGTCCAAAGTTCTGAAGAAAACAGAACCAAAGTCTTCAAAGGTTCAGACTCTAAAAAGCTCAGAACCAAAGACCTTCAAGTCTAAGGTTCTGAAGAAATCTGAGTCAAAACCATTGAAAGCTCAGGTTCTGAAGAACTCAGTGTCTGATACTAAGACTTATTCAAGATTAAAGGATTCACATCCAAGGTATCTGAACAAGTCTGAGTACTATAACTCCAGACACAAGGTGCAACAAAAGACTAAAACTTTCAGAACTAACCCAAGAGGACCCATATGGGTACCTAGGTCTGAGATTATTTCTGTTACATATATGATTAAGAGCCAAACAAAAGGGGAAGTCATGGTGCTTGGGCAATGGTTGCTGGCATTACATGACAGAATGAAAGTCTATGTTCCAAACCCTGATCATGAAAGAGGGAGGAATTGTGGGATCTGGAGGAAACCACAAAGACTAGATCATTGATACTGAGCTATTGAGAGCTCTGCAGATCTTCAGCTCTCAGTGGACACTTTAGAACCTGAACAAGTTCTATAAGTATGAAGAATGTCCAGAAGCTGAAAATCCTCCTGTAGCTGAAAATCTCTCAAGCTGACACTTCTCCTAAAGCCAATCAAGAACATTGTTGGAACAAAAATGGGTGTTCAGAAACAAACTAAATGAACAAGGAGAGGTAGATCAGAAGCTCAACATAGGTATGTTTTGTTCTCTGTTATACTTAACAGCTTCTACACCAATGTGAAAGACTATCAGATTCATGAAAACAACATACTCATCTTTGTGATAATACTGCTGCTATTTGTTTGTCTAAAAATCCAATTCTACATTCAAGAGCCAAGCATATTGAAATTAAACATCATTTTATTAGAGATTATGTTCAGAAGGGTGTTTTGGATATTCAATTCATTGATACTAATCATCAATGGGCTGATATATTTACAAAACCCCTCACAAAAGACATATTTAATTTTATTAAAAAAAAAATCTGAACATGCATTTTATCTCTGAAAAAATTGTTTGACTCTGAGTAGAAACTGAGAATCTAAAAGTTATCAGAAGCTAAGACTTAACAAACACTCACTTTGAGAGTCTGAAGAAAGTTAAGCCTCTGAAAACATCAGAGTCTGAGTTTCAGAATCTGAATTTTTGTGACTTCTGATAAAACTCAATATAAGTGGACACTTTACACGTGGCCCACTAATGAAAGTGAATCTGTACAGTTGTCTAACACATGGTCAGAATTTGATAAGTTATCACTGCAGTGCAGTGATGAATTAAGCTTTGAAAGTTGTACTTTGCCCCTCCTAAAGTCATTAATGTGCAGTTTTGTTTAATGTTTTTCTGTTTTTAGTTTTCTGAAAAAGTTTTAAAAACACTCAAAACACAGTCACACTTTCAATTTCTCATCTTATATGTTCAGTTTTCAGACCCAGTTTTAAACTCTCAATTCTGTCTGAAACAGTTCAGTAGTATTGAACCATCTGTTCTGAACAATTGTGTCTGAAAGAGTTCAGCAGTATTGAACCATATGTTCTGAACAATTGTTTCTAAAACAGTTCAATGCTCTGAACAAAATGCTCTGAACTTTTTTATCTCACGTTTTAAACTCTCTTGTGTCTTAAAATTCTTGAATTTTCTTTTTGTTGATGACAAAAGGGGGAGTAAAAGGTAACAAGTATTTCAGGCTCAGAGCTCAGAACATAAGTTAATTTCTGATAAGTAATTAACTTAGGAGAACATTTTCTCATCTCTTAGCCTCTGAATTAAATTCTGTCAGATAAATTGAATTTTCAATTATGTGAATTAAACTGAATTTAAATAACTTGGATAAAACTCAAGGGGAGCTTACAAACCTCACCTTGTGAATTATCAGACTTAGGGGGAGCTTACAAACCTCAGACCCTCAAGTCAGTTTGTTATTTAAATTCTGAATGTATTTACACTTTGATTTTTCATCTGTTTGATTTAAATGGAATTTAATTAACCTGGATAAGACTCAGGGGGAGCTTACAAACCTCAGACCCTGAAGTCAACTTGTTAATTAAATTAACAACAATTTTCTATTAATGCTTATGTTTGTCATCATCAAAAAGGGGGAGATTGTTGGAACAAAATGTATGAACAACTCTCTTTTGAGTTTTGATGATAACAAAGTGTTAAAAAGAAAATTGGATATGCTAATACTTGATTCTAGTGTGCAGAACCATATACTTAAAGATTGGTATCTAACAATGGTTATGAAAGAACAAGTTAAGAGCAAGAAGGAAAATATAGAAGCTTGTGTTGCAAGGCTGAAGAAAATCAGCGTCTGAAGGTCTGCTTCTGAAGAAGTGCGTCTGATGAACAGTGCGTCTGAAGACCAGCTTCTGAAGACTACGTCTGATGAACAGTGCGTCTGAAGCCAGCTTCTGAAGACAACTTCTGATGAACAGTGTCTGAAGCCAGTTCTGAAGAGAAGCTTCTGAAGTCTGAAACGCAGAAGTCAACAATTGCAACTGTCAACAGTAAAGTATTGTACAGTCAGAACAGCTCTCTGCAACCTTTGCCTCCTTGGAAGAAACACGCAGCCAGTTTTTAAGGAAACATTCAAATTCATGTTACTCTGTTTTCTGTGCGCACACCAGAACAGCAAGGAATTAATAGTTGAAGCTTCAATTGCAACAGCTCTATTTGATGACATGACATCTTCTCAACAGCTCTTTAATTCTCTATAAAGGATTGAAGAAGATTAACAAGACTCCACAGACCTGCAAATCTGAAAGTGCCAATACTCTGTTTTATTGGACAGTCATCAAATAACTTAGAAATTCTTACAAGCCTTTTTATCTTAGAATTTCTTATGTATAGAGTCTTAATCTGTGTTGTATTTTGTGAACATCACTGATAGTATATCAAATGTCCAACTCAAACAAATTTCTTTGTAATTCTGTTTGATTAAAAGTCTCTTGCTTGTGTGCTTGAGCAACTAGAAGTCTCATACTTTGTGTTTGAGCAAAGAAGTCTCAAACTGTGTGTTTGAGCAAGGAAGTCTTAGACTGTGTGTCTGAGCAAGGAAGTCTCATACTGTGTGTTTGAGCAAGGAAGTCTTAGACTATGTGTCTGAGCAAGGAAGTCTCATACTGTGTGTTTGAGCAAGGAAGTCTTAGACTGTGTGTCCAAGCAAGGAAGTCTCATAGCTGTGTGCTGGAGCAATTGTAATCTTTGTGATTATAGTGAAAAATCTCTTGTTTGTAACAAGGGGACTGGACTACTTCCGGGTTGTGGAAGGAACCAGGATAAATTGCTTGTGTCTCTCTCTCTCTCTCATTTACTTTATCCGCTGCAAAACAACTCTGAAACAGAGCATCAGAATCTGATCAATAACAGATTCTGAACTATCATTAAGTTTTTGAGAAAGAAAAGAAAAAGCCAACACAATTCAACCCCACCTTCTTGTGTTTTTCTCACCTTCAGTTGGTATCTCCGGTTCTGATATTCAATCACTTAACAGTGAGTCAGTAAAGATCCTGAGAAAAACATGCCTTCTGGTGAATCCACATCCAGAAGTGGTGGTGGTGACTATGCTACAGATAACAAGCAATCTCACTCACACAATAAACCTCCTATGTTTACTGGTGATCCTGAGAAATTTTCATGGTGGAAAAGCAAGATGTATAGTCATATCATTGGAATAGATGATAGTCTATGGGACATCATTGAAGATGTTATAACTATACCAGTTGATGAAGAAGGAGTAGCTGTTAATAGAAGAAGTCTTACTGATGCTGAAAGAACTTATAAGCAATTATGTGTCAGCATTTAAGTTGTTTTAAAATCTAAGATGTACAAAATAGTCCCTTAAATTAACAACTTATAAGCAAATTAACCCTAAAATTGATAATAGAAAGGGAAATTGGACCCTTAATAGAAGAATTTAATTAGGGTCATACAACATCAAGAGGAACCAAAACAAACCATTATTATAACAAGATAATAATATCATTAAACTTAAGTGGTACTTGAATAAACCATAAAATGGGCATAATTGTGATCAATGTAACTTTAATCCGACGTAGGGAAATGAACCCTAACGAGTGTTGTTTGTGGTGGTGGTCCTCTTCGTCGATGGAATGATGGTGGTGCTCTCACGAGTGGTGGTGTTCTCATAGGTGGTTGAATTTGTGGTGGTCCTCTAATAGGTGGTGACCGTGGACCAAAATCATCAAGGTAGACAACTGGTCCCTTTAGTCCATAAGATTTTCCTTTCAACATTCAAAATAAATTCTTTAATACAAACCATGAAGTAAGACACTTGGCAAAATAGTTGGTCAATTTTGGTGTCGAATCTCTCCACTCTTTCCATTTAGCGATTAAACCCCACCTAATTATTTTTTATTAGTGATGACTAAATTTGACAAATGCACCAAACCGGTTTCAAGCAACAAAGTAGTAAGCAAACTATCTTCACAAGGATCTTCGTTTCAACTATGCAACTAGATCAACTTATTAAAACAATAAATAAAAAAACAATTAAATGGGGGGGGGGGGGGAGTTTGCATGTTTGATTTGATTGTGCAAAGTAGTTGAGTTGAATGTCGATAAGTAAAGGGTTTGATTGCAGATTTTAGCGGCAATTAGGATGCTTCGAATCCCCCTCTATTTTATTGTTAGATTAATTTAAACAATTATCAACTATGAGATAAAATTTCTATTTAAGTGATTAGTTCGGTGGGATCTAACGTCCCTCCAGATGTCAAGACACTCCTCAATCAACCTAAAAGTCCTACATGCTATACATGGTATATGATTGTCAATCCTACATGGATATGTATGTGATCAGATAGATATTAAGGCGGGAACTTACTCTCTCACAGATAATTGAAACATATGCATGATAGAAATTCCTAAATTATCATATAAAGGAACCACTTTTACCTAAAAAATTTAGAATTTCACCACACACCCTAACTTGTCATTAGTGTATTAAATGGATAGGCTCAACCCTATCTTACTAAGGGAGAAGGAATAAAGTTTATATGCAACGTTTATAAAGTAGACCAAAATAACCTTGTAGCCCATTCATGTGTTCAGTCAAAACAACTAAGTATGTCACACTCCATAGAATTCGTGAAAGTATTAAGATCTTTGCATATAAAAATTAAATAGACCTCAAAACAAAAATGTATAAAAAACTTGAATTAATTTGATCCAAATAATAAAATAGAGGTTCGTCTTAAAACCCTAATCAATAAGTGTTTAATTATTCATGGTAACTTAGACAAATTACAAAAGAAATAAAACATACTTTAAGAACAAAGGTTGATCAAAGACTCCTTCGTTGATGCCCCAACGCTTGCCTTCCACTTGAACTACTAAGTTATGAAAGAGAAATTGTGAACGAGAAGTCTTGTATTTATAGGCAAGTTTCTAGCTGGGTCTGTGTTGAAAAATTTTAGCTTTTTTTTTCTTGAGCTCACGCGCATCCCGCGACAATGGACACGCGCCGCACTTTAGTGGTAGAAACAATGTTTTCCAACACTATTTCACACACATGGGGCGTATGGCAGCATACCCAGTCTGCGTGGCTTCTGCTTTTAGTGCGTTTTTTTGCTTTTTTTTTGTCTTTTTGAGTGCTTTCTTCCTCCAAACTTGTCTTGTGACTTGGGACAAAATTTTCTCAATTTGTAACGTCTTCAAAGGTCTCTTGAATCTTCATTCCATCTCTTTCCAAATCTTCATTGTTGGTATATATGGCAACGAGTTATTCGCCAGGGGGGATGAATAGCGCGTTTTAAATTGTTTTTGAAAATTCGACGAAAACATAGCGAAAGCAATTTAAAAGAGTTGACTATTCGAAATTACTTGAAGCGAAAGATAACGACAAAAATTATAAAGACTATGCACAATGATTTACAAATTGAATTGAGCGATTCAATTATAGTAAATCACAATACAATCTAATATTGATACAAGCTACAAGTTGCAAGACTAGACAAATCAAATCAAACCTAACAACAATAAAACACACTACACTAATGAAAACACAAAGATATAAACTTGTTAATTGAGACTTAATTGAATAACAATGTGATCAAATATGTTTTGAAAGAGTTTGATTCAAGGAATCAAACCAAAGCTTAAGATAAAACTCAATCACACTCAATTCAATCAATATTCAATTAACACAATTTATATACGAATTTAACGAAATTAAAAGAGTAAGGGAAAGAGAGAAAACACCTGATTTTTATAGTAGTTCCTCCTTTCGTCCTCGCTTCGGGGGTACATTTACGTTTATTGATGGAAAACATCTCCACCATGGACCTCCACTATGATTATGAATGTGAATTACAAATGATTACAACATTTTGTTCAAACTATCCTAGCTTTTCAACCCTTATGCAACCACAACCCCAATCTTCAAATACCCTTTGAAATTGGTGCTTCTTGTATCTTCGAATCCTCAAACACCTGTGCAACCCTTCAAGCTCTTTACTATAACTCTTCGATGCTCTGTCTGGTGAATGGATCCCCTTGAACACAAGAACAATTAGAAAGAACCCCCTAACCCTTGGAGGTGGAATGGGATCATTCAATTCGCTTCAGATCCTTGATTCCCAACCAATATCCTTGAAAGTAATCAACTTACAATCCCTATAGCACTCTAGCAATCTATGACTCAATGAAACACAATGATTCTTAGAAAAAATGTTTAATCTCAAGAACACAATGAACAATGAGGTATGAGGACTCTAGAGAGAATAGATGTAATTGATTCAGTGAGTTGGGGGTTTGGATGATATGAGTATATATAGGAAAGGGTGGCAAGTGCAATATTCTGACCAAAAACAATGTGTCGATTCGATTCACTAAATGGGTGATTCGAACGAGACAGCTAAAAGACATACAAGAAAACTATGAAGATTGATACGATTCAAACATAATTTGAATCGAATCAAGTTGCCCTGAAAGAAGGTTGATATAATTCACTCATCATGTGATTCGAATCACTACGCCTAAAACACAACACAAAGAGTTCACATAATACGATTCACCAAACCATGATTGGAATCAAATTGATACGAATTCAAGAAATCATGAATCGAACCATGGACATAAACTTTTCATGATACGATTCAGGCATATGTGATACGATTCAAGAACTCATGGTTCGAATCACAAGGCTTAAAAACCAATTTTGATCAAAACAAAAAGGTTTACTTCAGGCTTAAGACAAACTAGACTACCAGGGATCATAAGAGACATGAGACATGACTGCTAGATGTGCTTTAACACTATATATTAAATAAAAGACAGTCAAATAGAAAGACATCAACAAAACATAATCTCCAAAGACAATCAAATAGAAAGACATCATCAAAACATAATCTTCATTCTCCCCCTTTTTGATGATGTGATCTTAACTCTTAGCTCCCCCTGAAACGTAGCATACCAAAAAGACCAAACAAAGCAAGACAATACATAGATATAGGAATATAATTCATGTAATCAAGTAATCAATCGATTTCAATTGATTCATCATTAACATACTTCTCCCCCTTTGACAACGTCAAAAAGAGATCATAATCAACACAAAAAGAAGGAATTAAAGAGAAAAGGAAACAACAAGCACAATCGCAATTGAAAACTTGTAGGCATGCAAAATCAAGCACAAGAACAAAAGAAAGACATGCAAGAAATATATCATAAATAAGATGGAGTCCAAGCCAACTAAAATACACAACGATTGAGTTTGAGTATATGGATAGAGTAAGATCTAACCAAGTTGAGAGATGCAATGAATGTTTAGAATAGTGCAATGGACAAAAGGTAATAAATAAGAGGTCTAGCTTATTTAAAGCAAGAGGTATCTAAGATACTTAGTTCCCTACGGATCTCGAGGAAGGAGTCAGATGGAAGTGGTTTTGTAAAAATATCAGCAAGTTGACACTTAGCGTCAACATACTCAAATATCACATCCTTCTTTTCAACATGATCCTAGGGAAATGGTGCCGAGTCTCAATGTGTTTAGTCCTTGATTGCAAAACTGGGTTTTTGGTGAGATTGATAACACTAGTGTTATCACATTTAATTGGAACACAACCTAGTTTTAAATCATAGTCGAGCAATTTTTGCTTAAGCCATAAAATTTGAGAGCAACAACCACCGGCTACCACATATTCAGCCTCAACGGTAGAAAGAGCAACGCTATGTTGCTTTTTACTATGCCACGAGATCAAACAGTTTCCAAATAAATGACAAGTCCCACTAGTGCTCTTTCGGTCCGATGGGCACCCGGCAAAATCAGAATCCGAAAACCCAACTGGACAACAAGAACTCCCATTTTGATACCATAAACCAAAATGAGTAGTGCCACTTGGGTATCGCAAAATTCATTTAACAATTTTTAAATGAGATTCCTTAGGGGAGGCTTGGTATCTAGCACACATACAAACACTAAACATGATGTCGGATCTACTTGCTGTTAAATAAAGCAAAGAACCTATCATACCTCGATACCTTTTGCTGTCAACATCAATGCCGAACTCATCATTGTCGATTGAGAGAGCCGAGGCCATGGGAGTTGAGATGGACTTGTAATTTTGCATGTCAAACTTCTTGAGCAGCTCCATGGCGTATTTTGTTTGACTACCAAATGTTCCTTCCTTAGCATGCTTTATTTGGAGACCAAGAAAAAAGGTTATTTCTCCTATGAGAGACATTTCAAACTCGCCCTGCATTTGCTTAGAAAATTCTCTACACAAACTCTCATCAGTTGACCCAAAGATGATATCATCAACATAGACTTGAACAAGTAAAATATCTTTTCCTTTACGTTTACTAAACAAAGTAGTGTCAACACTTCCACGTGAAAAACCTTTATCCAACAGAAATTTGCTCAATCTTTCATACCAAACTCTAAGAGCTTGTTTAAGATCATATAGAGCTCTTTTTAACTTGAAAACATGATCCAGAAAATCAAGATCTTCAAAATCGGGTGGTTGTGACACAAAAACTTATTCGTTTAGTAAACCATTTAGAAAAGCGGACTTAACATCCATTTGATACAGCTTAAAGTTAAGGCAGTAAGCGAATGCCAAAAGGAGACGTATGACCTCAAGGCGGGCTACGAGAGCATAAGTCTCCTTGTAGTCGATCCCCTCCTCTTGGTTGTGCCCTTTTGCCACAAGCCTTGCCTTATTTCGTGTGATAATACCATTTTCGTCCAATTTATTCCTAAAGACCCACTTAGTCCCAATGATTTACTTTCCTTTAATTCATCTTGCATAGCAAGAATCCAATTTTCGTCAATCATTGCTTCTTTTATGGTCTTAGGCTCACTTTGTGAGACGAAAGCGGCGAAACCACATAAATTACTTACCTGAGACCTAGTACTTACTCCCTTTCTAATGTCGCTTAGAATGTTCTCCAAAGGGTGGTGACCCAATCCTGAGTAGACAATGGTGACGTTTTTTGTTTTTCATCCTCGTGAACATCTTCCTCAAATTCTTTATCCTTTTTGTCATCATCTTTCGAAGGAGCTTCTTGTTGGTCACCATCCTTGACAATATCCTTTGTGTCTATTCCTACAACATCAAAAGAAGCACATTTCCTGAAAATTTAAGAGATGTCTCATCAAAAGCAACATGAACGGATTCCTCGACAACGAGGGTCCTTTTATTGTAAACCCTATATGCCTTACTAGTAGATGAGTATCCTAAGAAGATGCCCTCATCCGCTTTAGCATCAAATTTACCAAGCTTATCCTTACCATTGTTTAAGATAAATCATTTACAACCAAAAACTTTTAAATATGATAAGTTTGGTTTTCTTCCTTTAAGTAGTTCATAGGGTGTCTTATTTAGGAATGGTCGAATGACAATCCTATTTAATACGTGGCATGCGGTATTAACCACATCCGCCTAAAATTACTTAGGAAGACTCATTTCATTTAACATTGTCCCAGCGAGCTCCTCTAAAACTCTATTTTTCTTTTCAACCACGTCATTTTGTTGAGGAGTTCTAGGACATGAAAAATTATGTGAGATGCCAAAATCATCACAAAGTCTTCAAAGTGGTGATTAACAAATTCACCACAACGATCACTTCTAAGAGAAATAATTTTCAAAGAAAGTTGGTTTTGGATAATCTTAGCAAATTTAGCAAAAGCATTAAAGGTATCATCTTTGCTAGACAAGAATAATGTCCAAGTAAATCTAGAATAGTCGTCAACAATAACAAATTCGTAATAGTTGCCACCTAGGCTTTTTGTTCTCGAAGGACCAAAAAGATCAAGGTGGAGAAGCTCTAGAGGTTGTGAAGTAGAAACAACATTTTTTGGTTTAAAAGATACTCTAGTTTGCTTCCCCTTTTGACAAACATCACATAATTTGTCTTTTTCAAACTTCATTTTAGGTAGATCAATTACTAGATCCTTTGACAAAACCTTATTTAGCAAATCAAAGTGGACATGATTAAGACGTCTATGCCACCACCAAGAATCTTCATTGTTGGCCATGAGACACTTAGCTCTACTTAGTGATACATCATCTAAATCAAGAACATATACATTATCAACTCTTAAACCCTTAAACATAATGTCCTTGTCTTCATTGTGCTCAATGATGCAACTATGGGCATTGAAAGTTATATTGAACCCATTGTCGTAAAATTGACTAATGCTAAGGAGATTATGCTTAAGCCTTTCAACAAGCATGTCATCTTTAATTGTGGTTGTTGAAGGATTTCCCACAACACCCTTACCTAGAATCTTACCTTGATTGTTGTCACCATAAGAGACAAACCCACATTCTTTTCTTTTGAAATCGATGAACATGGATGAGTCTCCCTTCACGTGCATTGAACAACCACTATCTAGATACTATTTTCTTCTAGTGGTTGCAAAGCACTCCTGCAATATTTAGGTAAGATTTATGTCCCCAACATAAGTTGGGTCCTTGAAATTAGTGACAATAGTAGATTGTTTGGGTACCCATCTCATTAACCATTTTGGAACCAAAATTTTTAAAGCATGACAATGAGGTGTGATGTGCCCAACTTCTTTACAATAATGACACTTAACTTTGTGTCCATGAACTTTGCTATTTCCTTGTTTGTTTTTAAATTTTCTTTTAAAAGACTTTTTGACATGAGCATTAAAGCTCTTAGATCTTTTAGCAAAGCCCATGGGAACATTTGAGGCTTGTTCTATTTTGTTCTTGAGAAAGATTATCTCTTAGATTTGGGAGTGTTTGGTGCAACAATATTAGGTGACTCTTTAATAGGAATTACAACTTGCTCATTTCTTAGAGATGCATGCTCCATTTTGAAAAGTTCAAAATCCTTTTTAATTTATAAAATTTTCCCTTCCAACTTGAGAATAGTTCTATTTTGGGAGCTAACCTTTTTTAAAGCATTCATAACATCTTCATGCATTTCTATGAGAACATTTTCTAATTCATTATAAGAGGGATTAAAGTCGGAGTCCAAGTCACTAACCTCACGAGATTTTTTTCTTTTGTCACATAAAGCAAAGATGGGCAATTTCATCGTTCTCGGAATCACTTCGTGTAGAGGAGGATTCTTCGTCTTTCGAAGCTATATAAGCTCGTCTATCTTTTGACTTTTCGGATGAGTTGGATTTGCCTCTTGTTTTGAGTAGTTCAGGACAGTCACTCTTTAAGTGACCAAATTTGCCACATCCAAAGCAATATGGCTCTTTGTCCTTCTTTGTAGCTTCCCCTTGGTTCTTTTTAGAGTTCACCACATTCTTGTCATTATGCCTTAACCCATTCTTTTGAATATATCGATTAAAGCGTCTAACAAACAGCCTCGATTCTTCTTCACTAGTTGAGTCATCTCCGGAGTCACTATCCTCATGATTTGACGATTTAGCCTTGGACGAAGAGGCTTTTAAAGCAACCGATTTCTTCTCTTTCTTCTTAGAATCTTCCTCACTAGACTTCAATCATAGGATCTCGTGTTCATGCTCGTTGAGTTTTCCAAAGAGAGTAGTGATGCCAAGAGTATTAAGATTTTGTGCTTCTTTGATAGCCGTCACCTTGAGCTGCCAATCTATAGTCATACACCTCAACACTTCGTTAGTGCAATCTTGGTTTGAGATGACTTTTCCTAAGTTTTGCAATTTGTTAACAATACGAGTGAATCTCATTTGCATCGAAGAGATTGATTCACCATCGTCCATGCGAAAGAGTTCATATTGTTGGATGAGAGTATTAATCTTAGACTGCTTGACATCGTCTGTTCTCTCATGAAAAGTTTCCAACGCATCCCACATAGTCTTAGCGGTTTTACAATGAGAGATGAAATGATACTCGTTTACTCGAAGAGAAGAGATGAGTATGTTTCACGCCTTCATGTTGAATTGAACCTTCTTTTTGTCATCATCACTCCAATCGGCTTTTGGTTTATCTTATGCGACACTGTAAACAACGTTTTGAGGTTGAAAATGTCCATTGAGAACAATGTCCCACACATCCATGTCCACCGATTGGATATGAACGCTCATGCATTCTTTCCAATAGTCATAGTTTTCGCCCTCGAAAATTGGTGCTCTTTTATATGCCCCCTTTGGCTCCTTACTTGCCATATTGACCTTGACTCTTCCGGTGATTAGCCCGTAAATGAAGAGACCAAGCTACTGATACCACTTTTTGGTCTATATGGCAACGAGGTATTCGCTAGAGAGGGGGGGGGGGAATAACGCGTTTTAAATTGTTTTTGAAAATTCGACGAAAATGTAGCGAAAGCGATTTAAAAGAGTTGACTATTCGAAATTACTTGAAGCGTAAGATAACGACAAAAATTATAAAGACCATGCACAAGGATTTACAAATTGAATTGAGCGATTCAATTAGAGTAAATCACAATACAATCTAATATTGATACAAACTACAAGTTGCAAGACTAGACAAATCAAACCAAACCTAACAACAATAAAGCACACTACATTAATGAAAACACAAAGATATAAACTTGTTAATTGAGATTTAATTGAATAACAATGTCATCAAATATGTTTTGAAAGAGCTTGATTCAAGGAATCAAACCAAATCTTAAGATAAAAATCAATCACACTCAATTCAATCAATATTCAATTAACACAATTTATATATGAATTTAACACAATTAAAAGAGTAAGGGAAAAAGAGAAAACACCTGATTTTTATAGTAGTTCCCCCTTTCGTCCTCGCTTCGGGGTACTTCTACTCTTCTTGATGGAAAACGTCTCCACCAAGGACCTCCACTATGAATATGAATGTGAATTTCAAGTGATTACAAGAGTTCCTTCAAACTATCCTAGCTTTTCAACCCTTATGCAACCACAACCCCAATCTTCAAATACCCTTTGAAATTGGTGATCTTGTATCTTCAAATCCTCAAACACCTGTGCAACCCTTCAAGCTCTTCACTCGAACTCTTCGATGTTCCGTCCGGTGAGTGGATCCCCTTGAACACAAGAACAATTAGAAAGAACCCCCAAACTCTTGGAGGTGGAATGAGATCATTCAATTCGCTTCGAATCCTCGATTCCCAACCAATATCCTTGAAAGTAATCATCTTACAATCCCTATAGCACTCTAGCAATCTATGACTCAATGAAACACAATGATTCTTAGAAAAAGTGTTTAATCTCAAGAACACTATGAACAATGAGGTATGATGACTCTAGAGAGAATATATGTAATTGATTCAGTGAGTTGGGGGTTTGGACGATATGAGTATATATAGGAAAAGGTGGAAAGTGCAATATTTTGGCCAAAAACAACGTGTTGATTCAATTCACTAAATGGGTGATTCGAATTAGACAGCTAAAAGACAAGCAAGAAAACTATGAAGATTGATACAATTCATACACAGTTTGAATCGAATCAAGTTGCCCTGAAAGAAGGTTGATACAATTCACCCATCATGTGATTCGAATCACTACGCCTAAGACACAACACAGAGTTCACATGATACGTTTCACCAAACTATGATTCGAATCAAATTGATACGAATCAAGAAATAATGAATCGAACCATGGACATAAACTTTTCATGATATGATTCAGACATATGTGATATGATTCAAGAACTCATGATTCGAATCACAAGGCTTAAAAACCAATTTTGATCAAAACAAAAAGGTTTACTTCAGGCTTAAGACAAGCTAGACTACCAGGGATCATATGAGGCATGAGACATGATTGCTAGATGTGCTTTAACACTATATCTAATAAACATTAAATAAAGGACAATCAAATAGAAAGACATCATCAAAACATAATCTTAAAAGACAATCAAGTAGAAAGACATCATCAAAACATAATCTTCATTCATGAGGCGTCTTACTTTGCCGAATTATTTTTCAATAGAATACTTACAAAAACAAAACACCTAAGAATTGTTTGGTTTTAGGCAAAAACTAGAATTACAAGACTCTATATGAAAACATTACAAAATATCCCTTAAACCATGAACAACTTCTCTAAAACTTATATTTATTGACTCAAATCACTACTAAAGTGACTGAAAAATATGTTAAAAATAACATATGATAATCTGTCATCAATTACCCTTGAAAATGAACATGAAAAGAATTCCCTGCCGAAATTAGCGTCAGTGCCATCAACTTAAATCATTGTCATTCTTTCACAATGAATTTCCAAAATATTAGGATTTATGCATTCATCTATGGAGGAAAAACTGATTGTTTCCTTCAGGTTCCAACGATTTGAAGAAAACACGATTGAAGAAGAAAATGAAGTTTTTTAATGGAGAATGAAGTTACTGTTGAAAAATAAAAATATATTTTTAAATGTTTTCAAAATTGAGTTAAATACCCACTCTGACATGACGTGACACGAAGTTTGTAACGAGCTTGCGATGCCACTTAAGCAACTAACGACCACATCGTGTTTACAAAAGAGAGAACTAAGAAAGTGAACATTCTCTGTCATTACAAACAATTTGCATAAATGCTTTACTAATTCATAAATTTGGAGGGTATATGTCAAGTTGGTACAATTTTGAGGGTGTTATTTGACATATAAAAATGTTAACAACATTTTTTTCTCGAACACTCATTTTCCAATTTGATGAAATCTACATGAGTCCACTTCAAGTGAGATTTGTTTTGAAAGTTTGGTACCCATAATGTTAAAAAGAGTGTCAATATCTATACTATATATAAATAAAATAGACTGTTTTGGGTTGACATTTCTCTTCTTTCAATTATACTCTTAAATAAATTTGACTATAAAAATGTTATTTTGTTAGTGTTATTAAAAAAGATAAGAATTTATACTATATTTATAATTTTTTTTTTTGAAAAATATTATATTTTTTATATTGTTAGTATTATTGAAAAAATCAAATTAATTTTAATCAAAATTTCATTAAAATCTTTGTTCTTAATATATATACGCATTGACAGAGAAGATTATGACCGTCTAAACGCTAGACAATATAAAGTATTTCAAACGTGGGAGTCCATCATGCTTTGTATTCCGCGCGTGTTAGAGTGTAGTTACATTGCACGTCTCACGCGCAAGTGAACTGAGTTTCACACACACACACAAAACCAAACCAAACATTTGTTCGACACTTCCAAAGCTTTCCTCTCGTATGCAGCAGCCGCTATAACAATTATCTTCATTCATTCATTCATTCCAACAACTTCTACTAAATCCTCATTTTTCTCCTACATTACCGGTAACCCCCCATCTAGTTGTTTTGTTTTGTTTTGTTTTGAGTTGTGAGGGTTTTAATCTCAAACTGTTTATGGGTTTTATTCAAAATTCAAGTTTTATTCATTTTGCATAACTGGGTCCTTTTTAATTGTCTTTGAATCTTATATTATGAGCTAAAGTTTTGTTCTTTTTCTTGATTTCAGCTGCATTTTGCTGCATTGTGTTTGTTTATTCCTGTTTTTGTTCAGTTTCAGTCTAGTGAAACTTGCGGATCTTGAAAATTGTTTCATGAAATATGCTCAAAACATCATAAGTTATTTGATTTTAATGGTGCTTCTCACTGATTTTTGTGACTGTATATAAAAGGTTTAGATTTCATTATGTGTTAATTTAAATTTAAACTGTTTTTTTTTTTTTGAAAAATTTTGTAATTTGCAATACATTGAATGAATACAACCCCACTTGGATATCGTCATTTGTCTAGTCCGTAATTAAGCTGTTGGTAACCTAAACTTTCTTGTTTATCTTCATAGATTTAATGTTTAAGTATTAGATTTGAGAAAATGAAAACCAACTGTGTCTTTCTATAATGTTTTTAAGGTATTGATTGATTGATGCTAAGTTGTCTGTCGGTAACGAAACTTCCTGTTTCTCTTTATCCTTTTTATGTATAAGTGTTGGATTTAAAGATTGAGAAATCAATTTATGGCCTGTTTAAATTGGCTTTGAGCCTATCTACTGACACAAGCACTTGCGAGACTTTTAGGAGAACTTATCGAAACAGTTTATAAACACGTCAGCATGTCCATAATCTGTTTTTATTTTCATATGCTCTACATGATAGCTTATGAGAACAACATATACCATATATGCAAACAGTTTGAATTTATTTAATCTTTTATTATAAAAGTAGCTAATACTCAAGCACTTCTATGATAAACACTCATGCTATAAGTGCTTATCCAAACAAGGCTTTAAGTCTTTTCTGCAGTGCTTTATATGCTATAACCACTGATTCAGTTTCCTGATGTAGATTTAGGGTTTCTTCTGCCATACCACACACATTGAAGATGGCAACAACTTCTATTTCTAGCTTGCAAATTGCAATGTCAAGATCATGCATTCCTTCATCACAAAAGCTTTCCGATGTGAGCACTGTGGTTCTTGGAGCCAAGTCCAAGGTGGGATCGTGGAATAAACTTGCAAGTGCATGTCATGTTGCATCAGTGCAGCCCTTCCAACGGAGCTTTACATCATCATCTGTGAAATCTGCCAAAATTGCGACAAAGGCAATGTCTGAGTCTAGTGAAACAAGTCCAATTTCAGGATTGCCAATTAATTTGACAGGTTATTTTCCATTTTTTTATGCTCGCTTTAATTATTAGGTTTTCACATACATATGTCTCAATGACGTTTAACTACTGACATGTTATATTTCCGAGAACTTAACCTTATTCCCCATTAACTACCAATTTTTTCATAGTATATCACCATATGCTATTTAGTGCAAAAAGTTGTAAAATAGCACCTATAGTGGTGCTAGAACACTTTTGTGTAGTGAAATTTGAACAGACCGCTATTTTTACGATCTGTGATGACAACACTGATACAAAATATATAATGCTAACTAATATCCGGATTTATCTTTTGTTGATAAATTCAGCTAAATTTAGTGAGTGTTCTTTCATATTCCCTGTCAAAATTTATTTGCCCATCTTGTCCTGGATATTGCTGTCTTTGGCTATTGAGAAGCGATTTACTGAAAATAGCATTATTTGCAGGTAAAAGAGCGTTTATTGCTGGCGTGGCTGATGATAACGGATACGGATGGGCAATTGCAAAATCTCTTGCTGCAGCTGGAGCTGAAATTCTTCTTGGCACATGGGTTCCTGTAAGTTTTTATTTTATTTCGGATAAAAAAGGGTACTTTATCAGTCAATACAAATTCACTTGGTTATCTGACTGCTGACATTTTGAGTCCTTCTTGTTGTGTATGTATTGCACTCCTTTTGTAGTGATACATTTATTAACTGTGAACCATTTTTGTAGGCTCTGAACATTTTTGAGTCCAGCTTACGACGTGGGAAATTTGACGAATCACGAGTGTATGACATTAACTACTGCTATTGATTTTGTTTATTAGACCATGCAATGTATCACCTTGCTAATAAGAAACATTTTTTTTCCTTCAGATTACCTGATGGTTCGTTAATGGAAATTACCAAAGTTTATCCCTTGGATGCTGTTTTTGACAATCTTGAGGATGTTCCAGAAGATGTAAACAATAGATGCTTCATTTCATTTTTTTAATAAAGACATGAAGTACATGTATGTCGTAATTTTTGCCTCATACTGATTTTTTTTTTTGTTGGGAAAATTGTTTAGATAAGAACAAACAAGCGCTATGCTGGATCCAGCAAATGGACAGTTCAGGTATATAATTTTTTTTATTCTTGGTCAAAATGCTCTTTTGGCCACCGTCTTGAGTATTATACTTATGGGAGAATTGAAATTTAGTGCATTACAAGTTTAGGTGAAATTTGTAATTAGTTATTTTTCTGCTAGATATTGATTTCAGCAGACTTTTGTAGGCTTTAATTTAATGGAACTGGGACCATGGTACTAGTCTGGTGTCACATACTATATTGATTATTGATATCAAGAACCATGGAGACAAGAGCCCCCAAAACTCACTTAAGAAACAATTTTTTTCCATCTTTTCATTTGAATGATAGACAGTGAATTAGAATTGTATTTTAATACATTCCTCATACTTTTTTAGTTGCCCTTTCTTCTTTTCCTTACTTGTAAATGTTAATGCATCACTTATATATTGCAACTGTATTTTAAGGCTAAAATGTAATAAATTTGATATTTGAAATATGAGTAGTTGCTTTAAAATAATTTGTTTTATACCACGTTGGGCTTTATGCATGAATAACAGTTTTTAAGTCTTGACTAAGAATTTTACACAACACCTTCAACTACTCATCTTCAATCCCGAATCTATGATACTTTTCCATTCTCACGTAAGAGAGATGATTCGTTACTTATAAGTAATAAACGATTTTCATTTGGGTAATTAAGCACAAGGTATTTTCTTTATGGGTGTTGAAGAATCCATGAACTCTAATGAAATATTAATGTTAATGTTGTTTATAAATGTGAACTGGTTCTCATGCTCTTTTGGCTATTTACTTAAGGCATAAACTAGCCTTGCTATGTATCTTATGTTCATCGCTCACTATTCAGGAAGTTGCTGAATCCGTTAAGGAAGACTTTGGCAGCATCGACATCCTTGTCCACTCTCTTGCCAATGGACCAGAGGTATGGTAAATAGAGTAGTAAGCATCCGAGTTTCTTTATGATTTTGTACTCCAGCTTTATTAAGCAATTAACTTTGTTATAGGTGACCAAACCTCTGCTGGAGACATCTCGGAAAGGATATCTTGCTGCATTATCTGCATCTAGTTACTCCTATGTTTCTTTACTCAAGCATTTTCTTCCAATCATTAACCCAGGCATGTGCCTTATCTAATAATGCTTCCATTCTATTGCTTTTGTTTGCGTAATCCTTATGAGGTTTGGGTAATTTTCACCTCTCGAGTTAGCTTTTGAGACTGAGTAAGGCCTAGTTGAATTCTAATACGGTGTTAGAGCCTGTTCTATGTCTGTTATTGGGCTAGTTACAAACTTTACACCCTAGATGTCCAACCCTGGGTGTGACAGATGTGTGTCGAGGAGATCCTATGTTTTCTAGAGATATGGCCAAAGTGTTTTTTTATTAGCCTTGAGCAATCGTCACCCCCTGAGCTAGATTTTGGGGTTGATTTAGTCCTAGTCCATAATCTAATTAATAACTAATTTTGTTTATCATTCTATCTTACCTGTCTGATGTATTTGTAGGTGGATCTTCAATTTCTCTCACATACATCGCTTCAGAAAGGATCATTCCTGGGTATGTTGATTATGCTTACAATGCCCTTATAATTCTGTTTAACATCAAATTTTGATTGATTGTATTCATGAACTAAATGATGATACAGATACGGTGGTGGCATGAGTTCTGCAAAAGCTGCGCTAGAAAGTGATACACGAGTAAGCTTCAAACCTACCGTCTCGCATTGATTTTTGAGTTGTTGGCTTTTTCCCTGTAACTGGGATTTTTAAATTACAGCATAATTCATGCCTTTTCAGGTGCTTGCTTTTGAAGCTGGTAGAAAGCGCAAAATTCGAGTCAATACTATATCTGCTGGTACTTTGTGATTTCTCTTTTTATCACGAGTTAATTCCTACCTGCTTTTAAATCAAATGAAGTGACATTTTAAAGTTTTTTATTAATAGACACCTCATACTGTTTCGAATTTGCTTCTTCCCTTCTACCAATTTCATGTTGGTTGAAGTTAATTATTATTGTTTACGTGTTCGTGAATTTAGTTCTTGTGGTTAACACATGTCTCTTGCTTCCAGGTCCATTGAGAAGTCGTGCTGCAAAAGCAATTGGATTCATTGATATGATGATTGATTATTCAATAGCCAATGCACCTCTACAGAAAGAGCTATCAGCAGGTAACATTTCCATCAGGATTGTTCCTTGTAACATAACCAGTTTATCTCAATCTTTTTATTATTTGCCCAACTGAGTCAAAATTTTCACATGTAACAGAGGAGGTGGGCAATGCAGCTGCTTTCTTATCATCACCTTTAGCATCGGCTATCACAGGTACCGTTCTATATGTTGACAATGGTTTGAATGCTATGGGCGTTGGAGTTGACAGTCCTATATTTAATGATCTGGACATTCCCAAGGATCAGCATTAAGTACCAAGTCTCACCCCAACTAAGACAGTGTAGTCTCCGCTTAGAGTATTTGCTTCGCTTTTTTGTAGGCTATTTTTCTCAGATTTTTTCTTGTAGACTTTAGACCTTTCTATGTATCTCTTATGTGCTCAGAAGAGCAGGTCATATAATTATGAATGTAATAAAAATGTTTCATCTATGGTTTTTATTGGAATATGCATGGGCTACAAAAACATTCCTATTTTTCAACCAATCTGCATCGAAGTACTTTTCAACTCCCATACCCGATGGATGATGCAACTATCCACATTCATTGTCACAAAATTTGGTTTCATTCTAACAACATAAGGCAAAGAACTGAAGCTTTCTTATCCAGGAAAAAAGGTAGCACTGAGCTCATATTACAAATTGTTATAAAGGTTTGATGTGAGTCATACATGTAGATTGAGATTCGGATTTTCAACAGTCAAGATATCACTTATTTTCCACAATCCTGCGATTTGAACTATCAGATTAAGATAGGATGACTAACGTTACAACCTTGTAAATAAAGTTCAAAACAACAAGTTGGAACTTGAATCGTCCGATCTTAGTTTGATGGTCTAGATTGCATGACTGGGAAGTCCAAACTCTGTACATTGCTTGAAGTTTGAAAGAAATTAATGCCTAGTAGGGTGGTAGAGACTTTTCATACTTCAAAGAGTTTAATGACTGAAAGTTGGTTGAGGAATTGAAGAAATGCTGCCCCCTATTTCATAATATTTAATTTTAACTAATGAAAATTTCATACATGTGATTGCTTGTAGTTTTCTTTTGGTTGGTGAGGGGTTAATAGGGAAGGATCATTGAAAATCGAAAAATGACATTACATGTATAAAAGGAATAGACTTAGATTGACAAGTTGGTGTTACAAATTTACATTCATGAAGCGACAGAAGTTTAACTGACAAATTACTCATGTGCAAAAAAAAGGCACTTTACTAAAATGATTAATGGAAGCTTTGAATCAAGATTTTTGCTTGGGGTCCACCTTGAACATAAACAAACATACATTCAGAGCCAGGGTTTAAGACCTTGTGCCATTGTGGAAGTTCATATGTATTCTTCTCTCCAGTCGGAGACAGACCCCATACAGAGCCTGAGAGATTCTCAACCACCAACTTAAGATCTGAGATTGGCTTTGCAGAAGTGTTCTTGATTATCACCTTGTGTCGGTAATAAGTTGTAGTACCAACAGTCCATGAGCTGGAAATTGAGTGAAGGAATTCAACTGGTGCACCTGCAACAGTACCTTATCATTAATTCTAAGCCATTGTTTGCTTGAAGAAATTTGGAAAGAAATGAGATTGAAGGCCTATATTATATTTATTGGATCGAGTAAATAATCAGTTTCGTCCTTGAATGTATTAGGTGCTATCTATATAGTCCCTAAATTAATCAAAATCATAAAAAACATCATTGAACACGTCTCTTGTTAATTCTTCATGTGTTTTTTTTTGTTAATTAGTTTGATCGTTAAATGTGTTTTCACTACTCATTTGGCCTATCAAATTACTAAAGCAAGATACAATGGAATATATATATATATATATATATTTTATAATTTTGATACTTTCAGAAACTATAATGACATCGTTTGGGACCATAACAACTATTTACTCTATTGAATCTCACCTTGTGGTGTTTTAGGTGTTGGTTCTTTGTAAAGATTTGATTTTTTTGAGGGATTATTGTAAAGGTTTGTTGTACCTGTCAAACAATGTATATCAGATTAGTAGAACAAAAGGTGCATGACTAGAAACTTCCAAAATCAAATCAAAATATAGACCCTTTCTCTTACTCACTTGGTGTTTTTTGCTGAGGCAGTGGTGATGCATTATATTTATGGTAGGAACCTGTGTCAAGCAAGTAAGAGAAGATTGATTGAAGTTTCATATAGAAAAAAGCTGACAAAAAGAGCAGATTAGTACAGAATGTTGATATTCCTATTCATTACTCACCTATATTACCATATGAACTTTGCAGTTTAGCAAAGATGCCTACAAGAGGAGCAGAACCTGAGAGTGTAGGCTCGCTCTGTTCATAATTGGATCTGTCATCAGTGTAGTCATCATTTCTATCTGGACCTCCCACAAGGCCTCCATGGATGACATTAGGATTTGGCTCAATACGGTTATACCATGCGTCAAATCCTTGTGCGCAACCAACCTCAGAGTGAAGAGAAAAAACTGAAGCAATGGAAGAGCCTCTGTGGTGAACATGAATAGGATATTTTGGTCCATATCCAATCAAGTAGCTCATATCCTCCGGGTTTTTACCAAGGATATAATCAGCCTGTGTCAATCAAAATTCACAGTTTCAGTTATCCTAAATCTTGTAGTAAACTACTAAAATGTTTAGCTAGGGATAAGATCCATTAGGGAAGGAGGGAGCAACAGATTCCAATAGATACCTGTGACTTGACAAAATTGAGGAGCTCCTGAGGCTGAATTTGACCCTCAGGACAGTTGAGCTGTGCTTTTGCAGCTGACAGATAGTTAGAGTAAACAGCTAAAAGAAATGCAGCAGAGGAAGCATACTGCATATTGTTCCACTCATGCAAGTATAACAAGCCACCTAGGAAAGAAAAAACACAATCAGAAATAAAATGATATGATTATACTTTTCTGTGACTGTTTCTTTGAAAAGGAGATAAAGTGATTGTTAAATTAAATTAATGTTTTATAGCAACTAACCTGGAGTTTTCTGAACATTGTAACCATCATTCTTTTGCAAACAGGCACAGGAAAAATAATCTGCTTTGGCCTGATATTGCTTTAGTGTTGATGCATATGGACCAGCTTTGCCTTCTAGTAATACCTGCAAATTATATTTGACCATTTATTTTATTGCATGATTCTTTGAACCATAATCTGTAATATGCAGTAAACAGTTTAAACCGCTGCGATGATTAAACTAATAAACTTTGGTTTTGGGAGGCATAAATTTTCCTGCAGAATTCATGGATTTACTACCACAACCACAAATTAAACGACACTTTTGTTTTGTATCCTGTTAAGAACCAAGTTACCTTTGATAGGAGGGTCTGGACACCAGCATATTTGTTGTCCCAAGAGAACTCTTTCACTGCCCAGCCGGTTCCACCCATATACATCGCATTGTCCACGACATACTTTAGGTAGTATTCATCACCAGTTGCTCTATGCAGCCAGGCGGCAGCCCATAGCAATTCATCCTTTACCAAAGAAGTTGATTTAGATGTGATCGGATGCTAATAGAAGTAAATAAATAATAGAGAAATGTTTACTCACTGAATAACCGGAAGAACCATAGAATTGCTTAGCAGAAGATATGGATTCATCATATAAACCTCGGTACCTATCTGCGAATGTGAAGAGCTGCAACAGATGGAAGAATATCAATAACTGGACACTGAGTGTAAATTTTGAAAAGATATATTTGCGAATTAGAGTGCATTATTAGTACTCCTCTGACCTGTTTTGCGTGTACTAGCAGAAGATTAGAGTAAGAAGAGTTGTATGGCCTGAAAGCTATGGCTGCAGAAGCCAATGCAGCTGCAGTTTCACCTGCAAGATCAGAGCCAGGGTGTTGTTCATCAATTTTGTAGGCAGTTCTTGAAGTCGTCATATCTTCGGCACGTTCCCAGCAGTAGTGATCAGAAGTTCCATCACCCACCTGAAATTTCTCAAATTTAATACACCATAAGCACACTTAACAATCAACCAGATTAACAATACTTTTGAAGAGCTGGTAATGATTAAAATAGCTTATGATATGTCATGACTTGTTTCAAATTATTTTCATGATAAAAAAAACAACTTATATAAACCTAGTCCGGATTTTATCCTCATTCCCTCCTCTCACACTACAAGTACTTACTGAATAAGTGATTAACTTCCAAACTCTATCTAGGGCCTGTTTTGATGAGACTTATTTGAGCTCATCTACTATCTACTAGTATAAACACTTGCGACACTATTTGGTGGAGAGCTTATGGACACAACTTATGGTATGTTTATAAGCTATTCTTTTTAGCTTATTTCCTTAAGCTCTCTATGATAGCTTGTGAAAACAACTCATAACATATCTGAAAATAGTTTCACTTTATTTTATCTTTTGCTATAAAAATAGTTTATACATAAACACTTATATGATAATCGCTTATGTTTTAAGCTCTTAATTAAACTGTTTACTCAAACAGGGTCCTAATTTGAATTTGTTCACCAAATTCTCCATGTATAATAAGTTGTGTAATGAATTACAAATATTTATGTCAAAGAAGAAATTAACATGATTGTGGCAGAAAACATTTGTATACTATAAATTAATAATAATAATAATTTTGGCAGATGAAAATTGTTGGCCAAAGACCAAACAATTAATAGAAGTTAGAATTAATGAATACTCTCTAGTTGTTGCACTAGTTTTACCTGTCCCCAAAGAACATTAGGCTGAGGATGTGCTTTGATGAAGTAATCAGTTCCCCACTTAATGGCCCATAATGTATGTCCCATTTGGTTTAAGTCAGTGATTTCCTTGCTAAACTCAATAGCCCCCCATGCAAGCATTGTGACACTGTAAGCCATTGGTAGCCCAAACTTCACATGATCACCTGCATCATAGTACCCTCCCACCAAGTCTACCTGTAACAAACACACAAAAATCCAATTTAGTTATATGGGAGAGTTTATGAAAATAACTTGTCACATGATCATAAACTGGTTTCAGCTTATTTCTTTACGTTCTCGATGATAGTTTATGGAAACAATTTCTGGCTTATATGAAAACAATTTGATTTCATCTTTTGTTACAAAAATATCTTATACAAACACTTATATGCTATACGCTTATGATATAAGTGCTTAATGAAGCCGTTTATCCAAACAAAGCCTCATTGAATCTCAAAAGAGTACTCACTCCTTGCTGAATTCCATCCTTGAGACCAGAATCAGCGCGCCATTTGACACGCTGTTGTTGCAGTGGTAACTTACCAGACCTCTGTGCTTCAAAGAACATCAAACTCTTGTCAAGAGCATCACCATAGTTGAAACCTGAAGGTACACCTTCACCTAAGCCAACAAGTACTACTGCCATAAGCATGCACAAAGATATGTTTAAGTTCTTCATGATATCAGTTAGTTAATTACTTTGCAGCCTGAATGAAATTCAGAAAATGTGACTAGTATAAAGTATGATTTGCCTTATGCATCATACATTGCTATCTATTTATAAGATTTTGTTATGTAATGTAACAAGCATATGAAAGAAATAAAGAGTATGCAAGTGTGTGGTAGCCATCACGTTGGGGGGTTGACATTTGATATAAATGAGACATTAGGAAGTTGATAGAGGTTCCCACGTTTTGACGTGCCAATGTGTAAACTGAATTGTGTATCGTGCATTCGTGCATAATGTTTCTTGATTATCATAGTATAAATAAAGTCCACGTCAACATATATATATATTTTTTTTTTCAATTTCATGGAGCAAATTTAATAACTATTTTGATTTATTTGAATGTGTATCATAATATGACAAAAATACACAATTTTAGGAGAAAATAAGATATTAATTTCTATGTATCAACGGTGTAAAACTTTTTTTTACACGTGCATTCAATCAAATCACGTCAACATGCCACTTTGATAGATTAATTTCTAAAACAGATTAATGGTGGTGGGTTAATAGTCCAAAACAATTTTCCACACACAACCAATTAAAACATTCTGAATTGCCACATAAATTAAAAACATGAATTGATATGGCGATTTTATATGTTTTGATTGGTTGTGTGTGCAAAATTGTTTTAGATTGTTAACCCACCACCGTTAATCTCATTCTAAAATATCTCCACAAATTTTTACGTTGCGTGATTTGATTGAATGAATATGTAAAAATATTTTACAACTTTTAGTTAATGTATATAAATTAAATCCAAACAAATAATACATGATGCGATGATAAAACGAGAATAGAGAAAAGGGAATTTAAATTTAATATATAAGAATGAAATAAAACATTGCAGATTGGTGCTTCTGTTTTTGCCGGCAATAATAATAGGTAGGCCAATCTTTTAAAGGGGTCTAACAGGCTTTTAAAACTTCAGGGGAGTTTTTTGTTTTTGTTTTGAAGGGAACACTTCTGGGGATTTAATTCTCATAAATTTTACTAGGTGAATATAGGTGCCTTTTATTAATTGTCTCCCCAAAAAAGATAAATACAAATATCATCTTTGCACATCAAAATATGACATATCTTTCTAAAAAAAATTGAAAAGGGGAATTTTTTTTATTAATTAGAATTACACTAATTACTATTTTATAACCATCTATAAGGGAATCGTCAAAAAAAAAAAAAAACAGAAGAGAAAAATCGACGAGAAAATTCAAACCCTGTATTTTAAGTTTACAAAACTAATTTTTTACCACTTTGCTATCACCTTAACTGTTTTTTCTTTTTTGACAATAAACACTTCAAGTGTATTATTTAATCAGAATATGACATTATTCAACTGCAAGGCTTTTGTGTGATGATCTTCAAAGAATTCAAGCAACCAACTAAATGTGATGTGAGCACCCTTCAATCTCTCGCACTCACCATAAACATATTCAATGTTCACACCAAACAAATCATTAAGCAAATCAACACCGTCTTCTTTGGACATTCATGCTCGATGGTTCACTAGCTTACCATGGATAAACAAGTGCATAAGACATGACACATCATCCATTGTGATAGTCATTTCACCGATGAAAAAGTGAGAGCTGCTGGTCTCTTCATGCCACCACTCTGTCAACTCCGTACATAGACTTGGATTTATCTAAGTAAACGTGGTTTGAAAAAGCGGCTTAGGACCAGCAGCCTCCACCACATTCCAAAACCATGCTAGGTTATGTTACGATTTATCCATGTCCATTATCTTTTTACCATTGTTTATGTATCTGAGATGTTTATCATGTCCCTTCAAAACAAAAACAAAAACATAAAAATAAATCATCATAACAGTTGAATATGAAAATAACAAATTTGGTTCAAAATTAGTTGAATCTTCACATATTTGGTTCAAAATCTAAATCATCATAACACTTGAATGAACCAAAATTAAATAAAGTACAAAGAACATATATCAATAGAACATTGCAATATTGAGAAATCGTAAGAAAAGGGTATCCTAATTTTAATGTTCAGATCAAAATTAATGTATTTACTTCTCCAACCCATATTTTGACTGCAATGTGCGACTGAAAATTAGGCAGTAATCACCAATCAGAAGATCCACCACCATATGCCATCTAAACGTCCATCAATGGTGCTGGTGATGGTTACCATGGTGGTGGTGTTGGCGCCTATGGCTCATACTACTTTGCATCATGTGATGCCTCTAGAGCTTGTGAAGGATCTACAACTTGTAAAGTGATGGCATCAATGTCGTTGATAACCCGCCTATGACGACCCTATTTAGGAGGAGGGTTAGTTGCAACACACTCTCTGCATACGAAGTTGTGCTGGGCTGTCCAACTGAGTCTCAATCTACCAACGTCGTCAACCATATCTACAACAACCAAAATAAAAATAAAAATAAAACATTTTTTTGAAGCATTTCATCAAACACACCTAGAGCACAAAATAAATATACAATTTTCATTGTGTTATTTCAATTCTTAAACTAACATTTCACTAATACTTAATTTAAACTACATTCACAATAAAATCAACATTCTAATTTATCAATAAATACCCAAATAACTAAACAACATTCAAATTCACAATCATATTTATAAACCTCAAAAACCCTATCATATAAAATGCGAAGGAATGTTGGCTTAGAGATTTTGAGCACTTGTTGTTTGAGCTTGACAAATTTGGATGGGATTTGATTTGTTGGAGTAGGAAGATAAAGTGTAAAAAATGGATTTGAAACACAAATGATAACTTATGTTTATGTTTCAGGATGTATTAGTGCACATCGGGGCGTAACTCCCGAACTAGAGCGATCAAGAATTAACTCCCGAAGTGTTCGGGAGTTACAAAACCAGGGGAGTATTTGGGGTAGTTTGAAGGGCTTGCGACCAATTGAAGGGGCCTAATGAGCAATTTTCTCCCCTCCACTCTAAGAATCTCGCACACTCTACATTTGTCCCATTTTACCTTGTTTAGATTCTAGAATCCGAAACCATCATGGACATCAACAAACAAGAAAAATGCATGAATTGACCACCGACAATATAAATAATTATTACAAAATATCATTGTATATATATAAAACATGTGTAGTTTGCTAATCATATACATTTTAACTAATCTTGGGCGAGGTAGACAATATTATCCTCGACACTCTCAAAACTATCATCTTCAAATTTGACAACATATTCAACATTCTTGTCATCTTCAACCTTCTCATCATATTCATTCTTATCAAGATATTCAACTATCACATCATGTAGAGGATTCACATCATCTCCATTTATCACTCTAAATGAACACTCACATTTCAAGGATGCATATTCTTTACATTTCAACAACTTCTTGTACTCTTGGTAAACACCTCCTCATATATAGACAACACTTCACCAAATTTCTCACCTTCCACTTCAAACCCCTTAAAAAAAATCTCTATTTCATGAAATCTTGGTTTCAAAACACTATACAATCATCAATGGTGTCCATAAACACTGTTTTAGCCTAAATGCAATGGTAATGTGACATTATAACCTTTCTCATTCAATCATCAATCAATAACTTCTTGTACTCTTGGTATGCACATTTCAAGGTGAAAATTTTGGAATAAAATTTCAATGTTCAAATCCTTCATTTTATTGGATATGATGATGTGTATATGCTAGTCTATTTTAACAACTCTAGAGTCTAGAATAATAAGTTAAATGGTTTTCTTTTTATTTGAATGCAATAAAACAAAAGTATATTGTATGCAACAAAGAATGGTGAATGCATCCAAGCTCTAGATCGTGAGATCTTACGCATTTTTCAATCACCACTGTGCCAGAGCGCTACGAAAGTCGCTGGAGATGCCGAATCGTGGAAATCAGCGCTTTTCTGCGCATCAGCCAAGGCTGTTGGCTCGATTGACCCAACTCGACTACGACCCGACCCACCTCGATAAAGTTTCGACCCGGTTCCTTGCAACATAGTTTCGACCCATTTTGGCTGGAAATCGACCCGTTTTTACTCTAAAAGGACAAATTATGTCATTAATTTCGTTTTTGAGACTTGTTGGTGTTTAATTGAATCATTAGGTTAGGAAATAGAGAATATCTCTGAAATGGAGAATTTTTCTCATCTTCTTCTCTGAAATTGTAATTCTTCAATGATTCATTCAATGAATCAATTCTCTCTCATCTTTCATTTCTTCTATAAATTCATATCATTCCTTAACCCTTCTCATTTCTTCTATAAAGAGAAGTTTCTAGTTGTTGGGGCAATATAATGATTCCTCTAAGCCATGTTTATAAAGTATATGTGGTGAGTGAATCATGATATGTAAAATTTTGCTTTGGATTGAATCTTATATTTTTCATAGAACATATTCCTTTAATGTTTTTCCTCCTCTCGAGTTTATGTGTTACAACTACTTGTCTAGATGCCTTTGCTAGTTTGGTTATGCATGATTATGATTACATTCTTGTTTAGTATCTTTAAATTTGCACTATAAATTTATGAAGTTGTACATTTTTTATGATGAAAGCAACTCTTTTATTTGTTATTGAATTGTCATTTTTACCTAGTTATGTTTTATTTATTGATTCTCCCCCTAAGCATAAAAAAATTGTTTAATATACTTTTGTCAAGGTTTATTTTGTTACGCGAATGTAAGCTGGTATAAAACTAAATGTATTGGTGATTGTTTTATGTATGATATTCATATAAATTTTGAGGTTAAAAAATATAATTAACGGCTTGATATTGGCAGGTCGTGCTCAAGAATAATATTATAGCCATGGATACAAGCAAGAAATAGAGATCGAAGCATTTCAACTACTGAAGAATATGCGACTCATGGTTCTAGTTTAACTATTTAAGAATATGTAATTCATGGTAGGCTAAGGCTTATTGATTAAGTTTGTTTCTTGAGTTAGTATAAATATCATACTATGATAGGCTAAGGCTTATTTGGTTGTGTAAATATAATGTTGGTATTGAGTTTAATGTATATTCTTGTGTATTATGCTAATATACATATAGAAGTAAAACCAATTTTGACAGGTTGATTTTTTTTTTCACAACATAAATTAGAGACTGATATAGTGACTGATTTGCTTATATAATAAATGGGTCATTTAACCGGTCTCCAAAATTGGTCACAAAATGGGTCACTATATAAGGAGGTTTTAAATCCGTGTCTAATTTGGTCGTTGACTTTCGTCAAAAATGTAGTCGCTAAATATCAGTCGCTGATTTGGTCACAAAGGATGAGCGACCAGCGAATTAGCAACTCTTATCTTTAGTCGCTAATTCGGTCACTAAATCTGTTAGTGACTCATTTTCATGACGTAGTGACCGATTATTCGGTCTCTAAAATGCTGATTTTTAGTAGTGAGAAGAAATAGGTTGAAGCAAAAAACCATGAATGATGTGTTTGTGATGACTAATTCTAAATTGACAAAGAAGAAGAAAGCTAGAAAGATGGTAGAAGAATATAACCTTGATTACATTGAATCTGATGATGAGTGGATTGTGAACAATGATGAATGTTCACTTGAAAATGAAATTTGGTATTTAACAATATAAGTTGAAGATTTGGAGGGAGGAACCCAAAATGAAGGAGATAATGGAGCTGTAGCTGCCTCTGCTGAAAATGACTTGAAGATCCACAACCTTGATGAAGAATTTGAAGGACTTGGATGTTGGGCTTCATCAGAATGTTTCGAATGACTTGTTGAACTAGTTTTTTTTTATGATGTTTAAGAAATTGTTGTTTTGTTTTTTTATGAAAGTTTTTAGATGATGCTTAAGACAGTGAGAATGATGATTAATGAAAGTTTTTTTTATGAAAGATATTTTTCTTAGTTTCTTTTATTATTTTGTCTATTAGATGGGATATTATGATCCTTGTTACGATCTACGCTTTTGCTATACTACAACGATCTTTAGTGGGATCCTGATTTTGACAACCATACTCTGGAGTAATATTTGAATGCATCATAGTCTAGTGTAATATTTTAAATGCCCATAAAGAACGACTAAACTATGCCGGATAAATGAGGATGACTCGAAGCGACACGGGCAAGAGCTAATATCAAGAAGGAAATTATAGAAGGCAATCTCAAATTCTCAATTGATTCTTTTTGACCCAACAATCAACACTGATGAACAGACCAAAATGATATTTTTCTATGAGTTATATAATTCACTCATCATTTTTTATAACAGAAGTTTCGGGCAATGTTGTCATAACTATAAAATTGTACAAAAAAAAACGAAAATATGTATAAAAGAATTAATTTAATTAATAATTTGAAAAAGATACACAACATATATTAATCAATAAAAACAATTGGCAATTGATTTATGTTGATAAAGAAATAAATTGTATAATTAGTTGACAACACTGCAGATGCTTCTTATATATGATTCCAGCCGATCCGGTTAAGGGTTCAATATCTCCCATCTTTATCATAACAGCTGCAAAGTCAGACTTAAAAGTTGTAGGATTGTTGCTGTATTCTGAAACGATAGAATCTGTAGATCCTCCACTGAATAAAACTTGATCTGATTGAAGAAGACCCTTCTTTTGAATTAAATTTTTAAAGTAGTTGTTGTCACAAGAATTTGGTGTGACTAAGTCTAGGGCTGCCAACTTTTGATCATTTGAGGTGGTACTGGAAGATGGACAACCACGTTGGCGAGTGCTAGCAAATCCAGCATCTATGTCACTTGCATTGTTGTACACCCTGCCACGAAATGTGAAGCATTGAGCTTGTCCGATTGTGTGCGCACCTAAGTTAAAATAAAATTGACCAATATTAATTTTCATATAGGCAAAGGTTTACGCATTAACTAATTACAAATTAGTCATACAAACAAATATAAAAATATTCATGTTTGAGACAAATGAAATTTTACCAGATAGAGTAACCATGTCTCTGGGGGTGAGATTTTTTTTTATCAAAACGAGATATAAGAGTTGTAAGATCGTCTGTAAATAATGAAAGGTCAGTATTGGCCAAACTTTTGCGGTAGAGTCTCTTCGTCCAAGTTTTACTGTCCATGATGGGCCACCCACCTGCATCATATAATATATCAATATGCTTTAATTTTGTATATTAATCGAATTACCAATAATTTTAACCAACTTAAACTTATTGCGAATGATGCATCACGTGCTGCTATAGCTACTATTCCTAAACAAGTAATCACAATTGCATACATATATAGCTCCATTAAGCTCAACATTAAGGGCGTGACTGACTCCCAAATTAACAACAAAGTAGCCAAGATCGATTAAGGCAATGCATGCAATGTCATATACGCCGGTTTGTTTGAAACCTTGCAACTACCACCACAAAGTCTCCTACCGTACCAAGAAGCAAATTTGCAAGTCCTCAAGGGATAAACTATACATCCGTGGGGATAAATTGATTTGATGGTTACTTTTGCGGATTACGAAAATAGTAGAACAATCAAGATTTGCTTCTTGGTGGTCAACAACAAGTTAATGTTCAACTGCATATTTGGATAGCTAACCCTCAGAGTTGTTATCAATCTTGATTTGTTGGGAAGAGGCTGCTGCACTTGAAACCTGAAATGATTAATGGTTATGCACGAAAACTCAAAGCGTATGGGGATGCCACACTAACCTTTAGGTTCGATTCGCCCCCACCAATAACTTTATATTGGATGCAATAGGAATGTCCAGCGAATCCCCTTCAGGATACTATGAGTTCCTTGATGTGTATTGCACAATCACACCAAGCGTATCTCCTAACAATATTTGACAGAAATATGTTTCCAACAATTCACTCATGCATTAGAGAATTGATGGATGATTTAGAGTATGAGAATGAGGGAGAATTTGACTGTAATTGATGTCAAAAACGTGCTCCTTCTGATACACAAATGCCATGCATTTATAGTGCATCATATGCCCCTTCATATGAGAGAATGCAACTTTTAATCAAAAGTTACAACCATATACATTCAACTTTTGGCTTGAATCAATGCAATGATTCATGATTTATCAGTAAATGATAACTTCCCAATGTATACAAGTCATTCCCATGAAGAGTTACAACTTTTGGAACCCAAAACTATGAGAAAAAGTGCAGAAAAACACATCCAGTCCCGTGGTAATCGATTACCATATGCAGGTAATCGATTACCCAAAGTCTCTGTTTACCGTTTGCAAATTTTGCTTGATGTAATCGATTACATCAATATGGTAATCGATTACCATGTGTAATTTTCTGTTTTTTCAGTTTTTCTCACCTATTTTGGAAATCTCCAACAATCCCCCACCATTTTCAAAATACTAAATCCCATAAAACTGGAAATTCCATGGTTTCAGATAATGGTATCTCACGATTTGAACCATTACTTAGTAAATTAAGTTTTCGCTCATTCCCAAATAGTATGGTAGGCAAGCTTTGAACCAACTATTCATTAGAACAAGTGTACATAATTTACACATAGAATCTCAATATCATTAATAAAGAGAACTGTAAGATGACACATTAATAAGGCCTTGTGTCATATATCCCTTTTCATGAAAACTTAAGAGTCAAGCCCTTGAACTCCGTGAAGCGGCCAAACTTCATTCTCACATAGGTAGACTATATCGGAAATGCCCCATAAGTATGCATTTCAGCAAATGTATGCTATATGTCCATTAAGAGAAAAATCTCAACCTACCATTTTTTAATCTTATGGTCCAAGTACTTTTAACCTTGGGATGTATCTATTAACAAGTACTTCAATTACTCTAATAATGTACTTTCACCATTGAACCCAAGACTTGATGTTACTCAAGTGTGGGTTGAGTTTCCATTATTGGTAATCAATTAGATATGGGCTTGAGTCCCATCCCCAATGATGTCTTCAACACCATGTCTCTTGTCAAACCTTTCGTCAAAGGATCTGCAAGATTCTTTTCTGTTCTTACGAACATGATGGATATTACTCCATTAGAAATCAAGTCTCTTACATAGCTATGTCTTAAACCAATATGCCTTGATTTCCCATTGTATACTTGACTATAGGCCTTTGATAGTGTGGATTGACTATCACAATGTATGGATACTGGTGCCATTGGCTTTTGCCAGACTGGTATCTCATACAACAAATTCCTTAGCCATTCTGCCTCTTTACTTCCTGCAGCCAATGCAATAAATTCTGCAGCCATGGTGGAGTCGGCAATGCATGTCTGTTTCTTTGAACCCCAAGAAACTGCACCTCCACCAAGGTTGAAGATCCATCCACTTGTGGAAGCATGATCCTCAACATAAGTTACCCAACTAGCATCTGTGTATCCTTCCAAAACTGAAGGGTCTCCACTATACGTTAAAAAATAATTCATTGTTCCTTTCAAGTATTTTAATACTCGTTTCACAGCATGCCAATGTTCTTTACTTGGATTGCTAGTATACCGACTTAACCTTCCAACAGCATATGCTATATCAGGTCTTGTACAGGTCATGGCATACATCAAGCATCCGATTACTTTTGCATATTCAAGTTGTGCCACCGGACAACCTTTGTTTGGTTGCAAACTAACAGTTTGGTCAAATGGGGTAGAGACCGGATTACAATCTAAATGATTGAATTTCTGAAGCACCTTTTCTATATAATGAGATTGGGATAAACCAATGTGGTTACCATCTCTTATGATTTTAATTCCTAAAATCACATCTGCTTCGCCTAAATCTTTCATATCAAAATTTTTGGATAAGAAAGCTTTAGTCTTTTCTACCTCATCTAAACTTGTGCCAAAAATTAACATATCATCTACATATAAACAAATCATGACACCTTTTCCATTGTGGAATTTACTGTAAATACACTTGTCAGATTCATTTATAATGTATCCATTGGCTAACACAACTTGATCAAATTTTTGGTGCCATTGTTTGGGTGCTTGTTTCAACCCATATAAAGACTTAGTTAATTTACACACTTTATCTTCTTGACCTTTGATCACAAACCCTTCTGGTTGTTTCATATATACCTCTTCATCCAACTCTCCATTTAGGAAAGCAGTTTTAACATCCATTTGATGGATAACAAACTTATGGATGGATGCTAGTGCAATTAGCACTCTAATTGATGCAATTCTTGCAACAGGTGCATATGTATCAAAATAATCAATTCCTTCTTTTTGTGTAAACCCTTTGGCAACTAGTCTAGCCTTGAATTTATCAATGGTACCATCAACTTTCATTTTCCTTTTAAAGATCCATTTACAACCTATTGGTTTGGATCCGGGTGGGAGATCTACTACTTTCCAAGTTTTATTACCCATAATTGAATCCATTTCTTCCTGGATAGCTTCTTTCCAAAAGGCTGAATCTTGAGACTTTATAGCCTCTTCATATGTCACTGGATCACTCTCAAGGTTAAAGCAAATTGGTCCATAACTATTTATGGATGTACCAGTTCCTTCTATAAGAAACATGAAGAAGTCAGGTCCAAAATCTTTTTCTTTTCGGATCCTCTTACTCCTTCTAAGTTCTGAACCATCCAATGTATCTACATTTGATTCATTGTTTTCTATATTTGGTACATTAGAATGAACAATGTCCTTGGGATAAGAGAATGATTTAAATCTATCTTCTTGAAAAATTGCATCTCTTGACTCAATTACTGTATTGACAGAATATGAGTCATTCGATTCAATAACCAAGAATCTGTATGCTTTGCTATTTTCTGCATAGCCTAAGAATACACATTCAATTCCTCTTTCACCCAACTTCTTTCTTTTTGGTTCAGGCACTTTCACAATTGCTCTACAACCCCAAACTTTTAAATAATTAAGATTTGGCTTCCTTTGTTTCCAAAGTTCATATGGGGTTATTTTGTTCCTTTTGTTTGGAACCCTATTGAGGATATAACATGCTGTAAGCATTGCTTCACCCCAATATCCTTTAGATAATCCAGAATAGGACAACATGGCATTAACCATTTCTACCAAAGTCCTATTCTTCCTTTCTGCTATTCCATTTTGTTGTGGGGTGTATGGTGCAGTAACTTGATGCACAATACCGGTGGATTCAAAATAACTCGGATGATAGAATTCTCCTCCCCTATCGCTTCTAAAGCATTTAATGAAAGTTTCATGTTGAAGTTCTACTTGTGCTTTAAACATTTTGAATTTATCTAAGACTTCATCTTTTGAATGCATTAAATAAACATAACAAAATCGAGTGCAATCATCAATGAAAGTAACAAAGTACTTTTTACCACCAATGGTGGGCCAACCATGTAAATCACATACATCTGAATGAATTAAATCTAGCACCCTAGAACTTCTTTTAACACTTTTAAAAGGTTGTCTTGTAATTTTAGTCAACATGCAAGTAGTACATGAATCAAAGTTTTTATCAAGATTAGGAATTAGATTTGATTTCATCATATCCTCCAATTTTCTAAAATTAACATGTCCCAATCGCATATGCCATAAATCACAAGACTCAACAATATAAGCAGAAATCATATCATTATTATTAATATTTGCAATATTACATTTGAACATATTCTCACACAAATATCCCTTTCCTACAAACATACCCCCTTTTGAGAGGATAAATTTATCTCCCTCAAATACAGATTTGAACCCATTCTTATTAAGTAATGGTACAGAAATCAAGTTCTTCCTAACTTCAGGAACATAAAATACATCTTTAAGAGTAAGTGTCTTTCCAGAAGTGAATTCAATCTCTATGGTCCCTTTTCCTTGGACTTGCACAGTTGAAGCATTTCCCATGTACAAAACACTCCCATCTTCATTGATGGTCTTAAACAATTCCTTGTTTTTGCACACATGACGAGTAGCACCAGAGTCTATCCACCAAGAATCAACATCTTCAATCATGTTGATTTCAGAAATGACCGCAACAAGATCATCATTTGTTGCACTTGAATTCTTTTCTTTGTTCTTCTTTTTCAAGAACCTGCACTCATTCTTAAAGTGTCCTTCTTTCCCACAAAAATAACATTTACCTTTCTTTTTCTTTTTAATGTTATTACCATTGTGGTTTTGAGACTCATCATTTTCATGATTTCTCTTTTTGGAAGTCTTACTTGATTTTCCCTCTTCCACAACATGCACCTTCTCTTGAGTAATTTGATTTTTAATACCTTCTTGTTTTCGGTATTCTTCTTCTAAACGAAGGTGATTTCCAAATTGCTCAAGAGAGATATCTTCCTTCTTATGTTTCATGGATCGTTTAAAATCTTTCCATGAAGGAGGGAGTTTGTCAATTATGGATGACACAATGATAGTTTCATCCATATGCATGTTATGTTGTTTGTAGTTGTTAAGAATACGTTCAATATCATATAATTGTTCCATAACAGGCTTACCATCTACCATTTTGTAATTATTAAATTGTGAGACAAGGAATTTCTTACTTGTAGCGTCTTCACGCATGTATCTGGTTTCCAATTTGTCCCACAAATCCTTTGCCGATGGGCTGCTCTGGTAGATATCGAACAGAGAATCAGACATACCATTCAAGATATGTCCCAAGCAGATGTAGTCATCGTTGTCCCACTTCTGTCTTTCTCTGGTCTCAGCAATGGTTTCATCATCTTTCTCCACGGGCCTTGTCATGTTCAGAACGTAAGCCACCTTCAATGTTGTGAGAAGAAACTTCATTTTCTTCTGCCAACGGATGAAGTTTCCTCCATCAAACTTTTCCAACTTAACAAAGTCAGAGGTCATTTCTTTCAATGAAGCAGCCATAAAATCGAACCTAAAGATTGTTAAAAAATCTTGATTTGTTGGGAAGAGGCTGCTGCACTTGAAACCTGAAATGATTAATGGTTATGCACGAAAACTCAAAGCGTATGGGGTTGCCACACTAACCTTTAGGTTCGATTCGCCCCCACCAATAACTTTATATTGGATGCAATAGGAATGTCCAGCGAATCCCCTTCAGGATACTATGAGTTCCTTGATGTGTATTGTACAATCACACCAAGCGTATCTCCTAACAATATTTGACAGAAATATGTTTCCAACAATTCACTCATGCATTAGAGAATTGATGGATGATTTAGAGTATGAGAATGAGGGAGAATTTGACTGTAATTGATGTCAAAAAAATGTGCTCTTTCTGATACACAAATGCCATGCATTTATAGTGCATCATATGCCCCTTCATATGAGAGAATGCAACTTTTAATCAAAAGTTACAACCATATACATTCAACTTTTGGCTTGAATCAATGCAATGATTCATGATTTATCAGTAAATGATAACTTCCCAATGTATACAAGTCATTCCCATGAAGAGTTACAACTTTTGGAACCCAAAACTATGAGAAAAAGTGCAGAAAAACACATCCAGTCCCGTGGTAATCGATTACCATATGCAGGTAATCGATTACCCAAAGTCTCTGTTTACCGTTTGCAAATTTTGCTTGATGTAATCGATTACATCAATATGGTAATCGATTACCATGTGTAATTTTCTGTTTTTCAGTTTTTCTCACCTATTTTGGAAATCTCCAACAATCCCCCACAATACCGACGATCATGCACCTTAAGACGAAGTTTCATGCGTACGACACCAATATATGATCATTTGGGTGGACCTCAGGGCGATAAGGGAAGTTGAAACACCACAACTCACCATGGGCATATACACAAATGAACTAGCCACAAGGATGAATTTGGTTGTGTCCAACGACGATAAGAGTAAAGAGAAAATGATCGACCATGAGGCCAAAAACAAAATAGAAACTAGTGGTATATGGAGACTTCATAGTCTCATTGCCAGAGATGTTAAATAGGCTGGCCCGGCCCAGCAAGGACCGGTCCGAGTGTATAAATGGGTTAGTTCAGCCCAACCCATTTATAATTGGGCCACATATTTTAGAGTCCGCCCCGGTCTGTGTGGGCCATGGGCCAAACCGACCATTTTAGTTTTTCTTTTTAATTTTTATAATTTATTCACTCTTTTTTATATATTAGTTACTCACAATTATCTTTTTGCTAAAACATGATTGGATGTACATAGAATTGTAAATAATTTTTACATTAACATTGAATACTAATTAAATTCTAGATTATTCCTTCAATTGAATCAAATTAATAATTTATAAACTTTAGAATTTTAAAACTTTGAGCTAAATTCATTCATTTTTATTAATAAATTTTAAATTAGTTAATAATTTTTTCAAAAAATATAGTGTTTTTAAACAAAAATCAAATGGAAATATAGATAATGGGCCGACCCAAAGTCCGATGGGCCAGCCCGACACGACCCCATTTTTATATGGGCCAAATGGGCTAGGGCAAAAAAAGCCCGACTGCATTTTGGGCTAGCTTTTTGAGATCCGACTAGGCTCCAAAATGTGGGCCAATGGGACCGCCCAGACAATCAGGTAGGGTCCAAGGTTCCTCATCTAGTAAAGGCGCAACCGGTCGGATGCCTATGATAAAATCCAAACTTGTTCGCCTGGTTCCAAATAGATATCCCTAATATTGACCCCAATATCGCCTATCACCAACTCTCTATCAACCCTTTGGTCACCTGGGTCGCCTAGCGCCTCTAAAAACAATTGCTATATATAAAAGGAAGAAGCCTATAAGAAGACTGTTAGAGGATGAGATGCAACACAACCAACACATGGAGGTCGTGTTTGATGATATTGACTAGCACAACATGTGACTTAGCTTGAAGAAATGTACAATTGGGGTCCGAACGAGGAAGTTTCTAGGATTTCATCATACAAAGCATCACATAGAGGTGAATCTAAACAAATATCGAGCCGTCATCACCATGGAAACTCCTATGAAGAAACAAAGAATCAAAAACCTCAATGGGATGCTGATCAAACCTCTCTTTGATTTCCTAGTCTGTATAATACGCCCGACCATTCTACCGCCTATTACACAAGGAGGCATGCTTCGAATGGACAAAAGATTGCGATACAACTTTCACCAAGTTGAAAGAGGTCCTATCTATGTCGATAACTGACGCCGCAACCACTTTCTTCGTACCCATGTCGCAACCACTATGCCCATATTGGTGGGATCCCCAAGTTGACTCACAATTACAATTTTTCCGTGTGAATAGAAAGAGAAGCGCGTGGAGGAGAAAGTTAGAAGTATACTGAGATTTTTAATTCTAAAACCATCTGAACCTTTTATTTTAATCTTACAGAGAATATTTAATCCTATCACCTCTCATTATAAGAATCCTTATCACTTGAACTAAGGTCAAAATTTATTATTGAATATAATCAATGCAACATCATTAGGGGTCATTTGCGTATTTTAGACCAAGCTCAAGGTTTGGATTATTTAACTTCAGTTAATATTATCAAGAATATAAAATATATACATAAAAAAATAAAGCTTAATATATATTTCATTCATAAAGGTCAATTTTAACTCCTTTTTTTTTTTTTACAATTATTAGAGAGAGAGAGTAATTGTGAATAATCCTAATTTATTGAATAAGTGAAAACTGAAAATTGAATGTTACAATAGAGGAACTTATCTTTTATACAAATATAGAGAAGGACTTTAAGAAAAAAAGGAAGATAACCCAAAATAATTCAGGTGGTTTAGAGTTGAATCCACCCGTGTTATTAATGAATCTCTTATTTTGCATCTTAGTTGGAAACTTTTATATGAGAAGTCCCAGTGGTCGGATCTTTTTTTACACCATTTTTTCTTGAATGGGCAACCTCGTAGTTGCCATTTTACCTCTTCAATTTGGTACGGTTTGAAGTCGCATGTTGGTACAACAATCACCAAATCCATGTGGCTGATTGGCAATGGCGAAAATATTAATCTTTGGAGTGATAATTGGAAGGGCTCCCCTTTGGTCCAGTTACTTCATGTGCCGCGTGCTTTGCATAAAAATTTAACGGATATTCTTGCCTCTATTATTCAAGATGGCCGTTGGCATTTGCCTCCGGCATTGTCTGTTTTTCCTGATGTTGTCTCAGGTACCAACAACATTATTTTACCTTCTACTCCACTTCCAGATTCTTTGGTTTGGATGCATACTTCGGATGATCTGCTCTCTCCGAAGCAAGCTTTCCGCTACCTCCACCCCTATCCTCCGGTGGTTGATTGGGTTGCGATCATTTGGAGACCTTGTATTCCTCCTACAACATCTTTTATTTTTTTGGCGAGCTATGCATAGAAAATTGTCTATAGATGATAATCTTCGTCAACGAGGTTGTCCCGGTTTGTATTTTGTACCTTTCTACTGCTGAATCTACAGAACATCTTTTTCTCTCTTGTCCTTTTGCTTCAGCCATCTGGTTGTGGTTAGAGGATCATTTTCGTTGTCAGATTGATAGATAGACTTTGCACAACCTCCTTTCTTGTGTGCCGACCTATTGTAGCTCTCAAGTTCGGGATGTTCTTATTGCGGTGGTGCTGCACACAGTGCATACCATTTGGTTAATTCGCAATGCCTTAGATTTAGTACTGTTCAGTTTTTGCTTCATGTAGCAAAGGCTAAGATCATTGTTTCTATATATTGCTCTATCAGGTAATACTTCATTCTGCAAATGTTTGTCTTCTGATACCTGTATTTTGGATGTTATCTTGGTCTCCCCTAACCGTAGACAGATGAGAGATGTCATCCCTGTGGTGTGGAAGACGCCAACTCTTCCTTATATTAAGCTGAATACGGATGGTTCTTTAATTGATGATATGGGGCCAAGCTCGGTTTTAGGTTGTTTTGTTGCTGATTTGGGGCCAAGCTCGGTTTTTGAAGTGGAATTGCACAACTTTATTATTGTTCTCGAAAATGCTTTGTAGCGTGGTTGGTTTCATGTTTGGGTGAAGGGTGATTCTACTCCTGCTCTTTTGGCTTTCATGAAGCCTCTTCTTGTTCCTTTTGGCTTACATGCTGGAATTCACATTTTGTCATCACATATCAATAGAGAAGGAAATGCTTGTGCAGATAAACTGTCTCATCAGGGGCATGCTATTACTAACACTGGTTGGTGGGATTCCTTACCTAGTTTAATTTCCTTAGGCTAGATTTTTTCAGGAACAGACATGGTCTTCCGTATATTTGTTTCCCTTAGTCTGTTCTATGTTTTGTTTTTGATTTTGAGGGTTTTGTCCAAGTCCCCCCGTCTTGTATAGTTTTTCCTTTTTTTAATAAAATTTTAGAGTAGGTGGTAGGGACGGGAGCAACTATGGAGTGCCAACCTAGTTGAGATGTCTAGTTGCTTCCTGATGCCTTCCTTGCTCTCTTGATTCATAAAAAAAGTTATTACTTGGAATAGACCCGCACAACGCGCGGGAACAAGATGAGTCAAATATTAAGAAGAGAAATGGATTTTTATATGGTTGAGTACCGTGAGTGTGATTGCATCTCTATTTGTTGGTCACTATCACAGCACCATTAGTTTTTCTCTTCATCGGCTCATGTGTTGTCACTTTTTTGAGGTGCACTGCTAATGCGCGACAACTCTTTTGGCCGTAGCGTGCAGTTGGTTTTGGACTTGTGTACCTGCTTTGATTGCTGTCCAGGCGTCTGTGACTACTCTAAGGCTGGCGACACTACAAGTTTCTTCATGGATGTCGATTGGAGATCTCCATCGTTGCTGTTGGTCGCAAACGCTTTTATGGTGCAGGTAGAATAGAAGAACAATGAAAGGAAAGTAGAACATTACCACACATAATTTATTATGTGTGGTAGTGTGAAAAAATACGTTGAGTATTGCTGGGAAAAGTAACCATAAAAGAGGGCTAGTTAAGTAGAGGGTGCAGCAAAAAAAGGGAGATTAAGAATGAAATTGAGTTAATGTAGTGTAACTGCTTGGGGATATTTAATGGTAATGCAACATCAGAACATTCTAAAGTTGTAAAAGAATATGAGAGTAGTAGGAAAGCAATACAGAGTCTTAGAAATCGTGGTTGAGCCTAACACAACTCCACAAAACCGGCTTGTGAGGTGAGGATTGCCCCCACTTATTATAAACACATTGTCAGGCCATCTCATATCCGATGTGGGACTCTTAACACACCCCTTCACGACCATCACTATTGGGCTTGGTTCGTGGATATAAATGGTGGGTGGCCCGATAGCGGAAACCTGATAGCAGGTGGCCCAATGAATCTTGAAGAGACTCTGATACCATCTTAGAAATTGTGGTTGAGCCTAACACCTCACAAGTCCAAAACCAACTGCACGAAAATAGAGAGTGCCACATCAGAAAATTAAATGATGTGGTAAAAAGATGATGAGATGTCAAGAAAATATCTTGGGGGTCTAATTTAATATAGTGATGATAATAGATTCTGTAAGAACTACTTACAAAATAATATAACTCATTGTCTCTTAATAATAGTCATAAAAACTGAAAAAATAGGAAGAGCAAAAATATATTCTAACGACCTCCTTAACCTGGAGCAAAGACGCCCATCATGTTAAGCATATTGACCATTAACTTGAAGGTGGCATGTTGCGAGGATTTGGTGTGAATGTCAGCTAGCTGTGTAGTAGAAGGAACATAGACCAAAGTTATTAGACCTACTTGAAGCTTGTTTCTTACTAGATGACAATTCAATTCTATATATGTCTGGTTCTTTCACGGAAGGTGGGATTTTATGCTATTTGGATGGAAGATAAGTTGTCACAGTATATAGGTACAAACTGTGCAAAAGATACGTGTAGGTCTTTAAGAAGATAAAGTATCCATTGAACCTCACACCATGTATTGGCTAAGAAGCAAAACTCAATTTCTAAGGAGGAACAAGAGATAACTATTTGTTTCTTGGACTTCCAAGAAATGATGGTAGAGATAAGAAAAATTGTAAAACCAGTGATAGATTTTCGTGAATATTAACGAACCTCACACGTTGGTGGGAGTATGGGACATATTCACTCACTTGTTAATTCTTCCTATTTTTCCACGCAAAATTCTTTCTCTAAAACCCTAGTTTCTCTTCATGCTTGAGAAACCAACGAATCACCCATTGTTCCTTTTTCCACCTTTGATTTGTGAGAGTGAGATCTTTTGTAACCCAAACACAACCTTCATCCATCTTCCCATATAACAAATATCTACTAAAACCCTAACCTTGCTCATCTTCCTTTCATAAGAAATCACCATGAATCCATCCAACTTTGTTGATTCCTTGATCATGGGAATTAATCTCTCTAGTGGCAAAAAAATATAGTAATAGTTTGGATTCATATATAACTACAATTATGAAGTTTGATTATAGTAATTGTTATTCTATTTTAGATGCAAGAACACAAATATATAAAATTAAAGAATTAATTATATGATGAAATTGAAAAAGATTTACATAGAACATTAATATCGATTCACAATTGTTTGTTGCCGATCAAGAACGAAAAAATATATAAAAGAATTAGTTTAATAAAGAAACAATACACAATATACATATTGATAACAATCGGCAATTGATTGATGTTGATCAAGAAAGAAATTGTATAATTAGTTGACTGCACTGCAGATGCTTCTTATGATTCCAGCCGATCCGGTTAAGGGTTCAATATCTCCCATCTTTATCATAGCAGCTGCAAAGTCAGACTTGAAAGTTGTAGGATTGTTGCTGTATTCCGAAACGATTGAATCTGTAGATCCTCCACTGAATAAAACTTGATCTGATTGAAGAAGACCCTTCTTCTGAATTAAATTTTTAAAGTAATTGTTGTCAAAAGAATTTGGTGTGACTAAGTCTAGGGCTGCCAACTTTTGATCGTTTGAGGTGGTACTGGAAGATGGACAACCACGTTGGCGAGTGCTAGCAAATCCTGCATCTATGTCACTTGCATTGTTGTATATCCTGCCACGAAATGTGAAGCATTGAGCTTGTCCGATTGTGTGCGCACCTAAGTTAAAATAAAATTGACCAATATTAATTTTCATATAGGCAAAGATTTACGCATTAACTAATTACAAATTAGTCATATAAACAAATATAAAAATATTCATGTTTGAAACAAATGAACTAGTAATGAAATTTTACCAGAGAGAGTAACCATGTCTCTAGGGGTGAGATTTTTTTTATCAAAACGAGATATAAGAGTTGTTAGATCGTCTGTAAATAACGGAAGGTCAGTATTGGCCAAACTTTTGCTTGCTGTGGTAGAGTCTCTTCGTCCAAGTTTTACCGTCCATGACGGGCCACCCACCTGCATCATATAATATATCAGTATGCTTTAATTTTGTATATTAATCGAATTACCAATAATTTTAACCAACTTAAACTTACTGCGAATGATGCATCACGTGCTGCTATAGCTACTATGTCTGCACAAGACACAACTCCTGGACAGACTTTCTCCACCTCAGATTTTGCTTTATCAATGATTTCAAATCCTCTTACTGAGTTAACATTAGGACGTGCACTCTTTTCGCTCTCGATTGTGGAACTATCATCCAACAAAATTGATGCATCACACCCCTGCAAATTAATTCAGAATTTGCAAATTATAACATATTAGCAAATTAATTATTACATGCATGCATTCAAGTTTGTGTGCATATAAATTTATAATATACACATATTGACAAAACCTAAATATGAGTGTAGTAATTACCTGCACAAAACAGTCATGAAAGTGAAGACGAATGAGAGATGCAGCCATACGACGCTCCTTAGAGATTGCAGTACGAATCGAAGTTCTGACAGTGCTTAGTGCATTAGGGCAAGTACTGTCGTAAAATGTAGAAGACAATTGGGCATCACATATTGTGCCTAGCAGCACCAATGTTACAACAAAACTAGTGATCATTCTATAAGCCATTGAGCGCAAATTGGAATGTTAATTAATAATTACTATATATAGGGGTGGAATATAGTTTTTGTTTTTTGAACTCGACACACAAGAAAATCAATGAAAAAAGTAACAAGAGTATTGTTGATAACGAGAATGAAAATTTTGAAGAGATGATATTGGTTGATGGAGAAGAGGGTGTGAGTTCTTATCAATTTATAGTATACAATTTATTGTATTAATTAGAAGAATGTTTCATGGTCACTATTGTCCGCTGCAAGTTGTAACGCGTTGCTAATTAAAGCTTCAGAATCAAAATTAATTAATAACCCTTTCCCTTTTCAAAATATTTTAGTGACCAGTTCTCTTTAATTTCGTTGACAATGCCAGTTCATCATGGACACTAATGTTTTTGTTAGATAGCGATAGACTATATTATATACACTTTTCAGCATTTCCCTTTTGCTTTTTTCCTTTGAATATTTCTTAATAAACAAATATGTGTGACTTTATATGTATAAATATGGATATAGATATTACTTTTCTTCGTACAAGGTCGTTTCGACAATTTTATACAAATTAATAAATATACTCAATTTATAAATAAATATAGATATAACTTTGATTAATATTATCGAGTCCATGGATATAGTTGGAAGGGAGACCAACATAGGCCACGATCCCTTCAATATATTTTAAATTTTTTATACTAATGTGCTATTGTTGGTTAAGATGCTTTTATCAGTAGAAGCTTAAGTATTTATTTAAGACCAAAATTTATTGAATAAAAAAGGTCCATTATACAATATTTTGTAAAGTTTTTTTTTTTTATTTTGAAGAACAATATCCTGTAAAGTTCATAAATATAGATATGGAGATTTTAAAATACAATATCATACTAGTACAAAAAAATGTATAAAACAAGCATGAAGATTAATTTATTATAAGAAAATGTTAGGTGTGTTTATATTTATTTGACAATATTAACCTTTGATTTATCTTACAGTTTCTTAATTTTTTTTTTATAACTAGTGCATTTGGAAAAAAATTTATTTAGTACATTATACTATTAAACTTGGTCCCCATAAACTTAATTTATGGCCCCGTTCCTAATATCAAGTATATAAAAATACGAAAAAAATATAGGTTAATATATTTTTCATTCACAAAGTTCATTTCAAGATCCTATTTTTCAAAAATTATAAGAGAGAGTAATTGCGAATAATCATTTTCAATTTTTTTAAGACACAGGGTTGCAGGCTATACCCTTTCACCTTTTGATAATATATTATAGCTACCAGTTCTTGGTTGACAATGCCAGTTCATCACGGACACTTATTTTTTTGGTTAGATAGCCATATACTTTTCAACATGTTTCTTTTTTGGTTTTTCTTTGAATATTTCTTAATAAACAACTACATGTGTGTTGTGTGTATATATTAAAGAGTCAAAGTTAATTAATTAATTTTTTGAAATAGAGTCAAAATTTATTATTGAATACTAGCGTCCACACGGGAGTCCATCTTTTTATTGCGCTATTGCGTATAAATTATGAATAGCAGTTATTAGAAAATTTTGGTTTTGCTTCAAATTATAGGTATAGATATTTTGCACTTTCATATTGTAACTAACTATAATTATCTCGTTCAAAAAAACAAACTGCACTTATCCTTTTTAATGACACAAAATATAGCAACTATATATAAATTATTATAATTTTGAATGACATAAAAAATATAACATTTATATATGCATATTTGTTTAGGGGTATAATTGGAAGTAAAAAAAACCAATTTAAAATCTTGTATTATCCTTATATATAGTATAGAAAAACCGACACCGCATCAAAAGTGATTATTTGTGTATTCTGGACCCAAGTTCAATGAATATTATTGCCTAATATATAGGAATATATATATATATATATAATAATAATAATAATAATAATAATAATAATAATAATAAAGCTTAATATATTTTTCATTCACAAAGTTCACTTTTAACTCGTTTGTGCCATCCTTTGAAATAAGCAATCTCAATTGCATACATAGCTGCATTGAGCTCATCATTAAGGGCACAACCTGTTGAGAATTAATCCATAACTGCAGTGACACCAGAGTCTGAAGTTTCAGAAGCTGAAGTTCAGAGTATGAAGGTTCATAGTCTGAAGCTTTAGAGTCTGAAGCTTCAGAGTCTGAGGTTGTTAGAAATCAGAGTCTGAGTTTGTTAAAGTTTGTTAGAGTTTGTTAGAAGTTTGTTAGAGGTTGTTACTTAGCTTGTGTTGTAAGCAAGTGACATATGTGTATATAAAAGCTTTGTAGTGTGTACATTCAATACAAAAAATGAGATTCACATTACAACTCCATTCTTCTCTCTTTTAGTTTTTCATTTTGTTCATTATTTCTTCATCTAGCTTAGAAGAGCTTATTTCAATAAGCACTTATGCTACGCAATTTGTTCCATCATTTGGTATCAGAGCCTGGGTTCAATCTTAGGGAAACACGAGTGAAGTGTGAGGGGAATCACCATAGGGAAACACTGAGTGAGGTGTGAGTGTTGATTTCTTGATCAAAGCATGATGAATAACAATGGTTTTGGATCGAACATTCTAGTTCTTGATGGCAAGAACTGGGAACGATGGAGTGCATTGATGAAATCACTTTTTGGAGCACAAGAAGTAAGTGATATGGTGCAAAATGGCTATGAGGATTTGGGGGCAAATCCAACTGAAGCACAGAGGTTGGCATTCAAAGAAGCGAAGAAGAAAGATTGTAAAACTCTGTTTTACATTCAACAAAATGTTGATAATCAACACTTTGAGAAGATATCAAAGGCTACAAGATCCAAAGAAGCTTGGGACATTCTGGAAAACTATCACAATGGGGGAGAAAAAGTGAAACAAGTCAAGTTGCAGTCATATAGAAGGAAGTATGAGATGATGCAAATGGAGGAAGATCAAAAAGTAAGTGATTACTTCTAAAAAATGATTGAGATTGTGAATCTGATGAAAAATTGTGGTGAAAACATCTCAGATCAGATGGTAGTAGAGAAGGTATTGAGATCCTTGAATCCAAAGTTTGATTTCATAGTAGTAGCAATCCAAGAATCAAAATTAATTAATAACCCTTTCCCTTTTCAAAATATTTTAGTGACCAGTTCTCTTTAATTTCGTTGACAATGCCAGTTCATCACAGGACACTTATGTATTGGTTAGATAGCGATAATTATATATTACTCCATATACTTCTCAACATTTTCCTTTTATTTTTCTTAGTTTTCCTTTGAATATTTCCTAATAAGCAAATGCGTCTGCGTATATACGTATAAAATTATAAAGAATCAAAGGTAATTCATTCTTTTTTATCTAAAGTCAAAATTTATTATTGAATATAAACTGATGTAGCATGGAAAGGAATTACTTGTGTATTTTGTACCCAAGTTCAAGGCTTAGTTAACTTTGATTAATATTATCGAGTCCATGGCAGAGTTAGAAGGGAGACCAACATAGATCACGATCCCTCCAATATATTCTAATTTTTTTAATACTAATATGCTATTGTTGGTTAAAAGCCTTTAATTAGTACAAGCTTTCGTATTTAATTAAGACCATAATATATTGAATCAAAAATGTCCATTATACAATATCTTGTAAAGTTGATAAATATAAATATGGAGATTTAAAAATACAACATCATATATACTAGTACAAACAAGCATGAAGATTAATTTATTAGAATGAAATGTTAGTTGTGTTTATATTTATTTGACAATATTAACCTTTTGATTTATCTTATAGTTTCTTAAATTTTTTATGGGTCATGCTAACTTGTGCCCTTATGACACATGTTAAGGATTCCATAAATTGTAGTAAATATTTATTACAAACATTAATTTTCAATCTCTAAAAGAATAAATTAGCACAATTTCCTAGACAAAATTTCTACTTTTGGTTCTTTAACACGTGCCCTTGCCCTAAGGGCACAAGTTACCATTTACGAAAACAATAAAGCTTAATATTTTTCATTCACAAAGTTCATTTGAAGGTTTTTTTAATAATTATAAGAGAGAGTAATTGCGAATAATCATTTTCTATTTTTTTTTTAAGACAAAGAGGGTTGCAGGCTATTCCCTTTCACCTTTTGATAATATATTATAGTGACCAGTTCATCACGGACACTTATTTTTTGGTTAGATAGTGATATAGTTTTCAACATGTTTCTTTTTTTGTTTTTCTTTGAATATTTCTTAATAAACAACTACATGTGTGTTTGTGTGTATATATTAAAGAGTCAAAGTTAATTAATTAATTTTTTGAAATAGAGTCAAAATTTATTATTGAATACTAGCGTTCACACGAGAGTCTTATCTTTTTAAATCGCTAATGCGTATAAATTACGAATAATAGTTTTCAGAAAATTTTGATTTTGATTCAAATTATAGGTATTAATTTTGCACTTTCATATTGTAAGAAACTATAATTATTTTGTTCAAAAAAACAAACTACACTTATCTTTCTTAATGACACCAACAATATATCAATTATAATATAATTTTTTTGAGTGACATAAAAAATATAACATTTGTATATGCATATTTGTTTAGGGGTATAATTGGAACTAAAAAGGCCAATTTAAAATCTTGTATTCTCCTTATATATAATATAGATAAACCGTTACCGCAATGAAAGTGATTATTTGTGTATTCTGGACCCAAGTTCAATGAATATTATTGCCTAATATATAAGAGTATATATATAAAAAATAAAGCTTAATATATTTTTCATTCACAAAATTTACTTTTAACTCGTTTGTGCCATCCTTTGAAATAAGCAATCTCAATTGCATATGTAAGGACCCCGATTCCTGAGACTACTAATCAACGATAAATAAACATCTAACATGCAATCAGAATCTTACATTTCGTCATATAATATGAAAATCTCATCAATAAAAATAAACAGATCACAATGGAATATCTCAACATACATATAATCATCTCGGGTCATCTCAAAACATCTCAAAATAATACATAAGTATCTGGATCATAAAGATCACTCAAAATAAATCCAACAAAGTACGAAAATAAAATCCCCAAAAGACATCCTAATCAGGGCTCCTAACTCTAGACATCTCCAAGCAAAGAAGAAAAACATGAGCTAGGCGTCAAGCCACAACCCATCACGACTCACCGATAGCAAATACTCAATCCTGCAAATCTACATCCACAAGGGATGAGGCAACAACAGTCACTGGAGGGTAAGATATACATTCATTAATAAGGAATAATAAACAAATGTAGTTCATACAACATTCATATTATCAACAATATTCAAACATAACAAATTTGGTTATCCGAAATTCAAGAACATGTAACTCATAATCATATTCTCATACAAGTCTAACTACTCCATCATATCAACTCATCATTTACAATCATTCAATTCATACCCTCGTCGATAAACAATTATCAAGTCAATTAAGACAATTCATCATATCACATCTTCAATGCACATTTACCAATTAGATGCACAAATTCTCATCAATACATTAATACATAAGACTCATACTTATGCAATGTTCCTAAACGACTCTAAATGCATGTGGTACCATTCATCGTCACTTTTGGATCAGAACTTACCGAGTAATCTCATCGTCACTTCGTCACTTTGTATACTAACTATACCATCGTCACTGGACTTGACTCATGAATGAATGCATGATCATATATTCGACTCAACATCAAGTACACATAAGACTCGACAACAATAATATCATCATCATCATCATCATCATATATTCTCTCATATGATTAAACATTGTCACTTACTAACATCGTCACTTTTTCATATAAAATTTCATATGATCAAACATCGTCACTTAATACATAACATGTATCATCATCACCCATCATTCAATATCATCATCAATAGCATCACCAATATCATCATTCAAATATTCACATCACAATTTTTACTCAAACAAAGTCACACTAACCCATCACTAATTTACTCATCACATTCTCATCATTAATCACTCATAGCACATCATTATGAATTGCAACTCCATCAATACATACTCATTTATTAGCTCTAAAAGCTCCGTTAGACTCATTATTAATTATAAGGATGTTTCATGGTTCACTGGAAAAATTACGCTGAAGTTTCATGAAAAAATGTGCATGACCTATGTGTAGTATATTAATCATAACTCAAGTTCTAAAACTGTAAATGAAGTCAAATCAACGACATATGAAAGATAACGTCCATATCTACAACTTTCATGTTTACACCGAAACCCAATTCAGAACGAAAAATGGTAAAAAAGCCAAATGAAAGCGGAGTTTGGGTTTCTGTCCTGACCAATTTTGTGGCACGATGGTTTCCCCTCGTGGCACGATATTTCCAGGGTCAGAACACCAAATCCTGGGCTCACCATCATGACACGATGATCCCCCTCGTGGCACGATGTGGGCAACAGTCAGCCACCAGAAATTAGTTTTTAAAACACGTTTTTCACCAAAAATCACTTCTAAATCACTTAATTCAATCCCAACACACTCAAATCATTCTAAATCATTACTCATGATCAAAACACTTATAATTAACACTTTCACCACTTCATAACACTAATTACACACTCAAAATCATGATTTCTATCCACTTTTCCAAAACTTCAACAACAACACATAATCACAACTTAATCATGAATTTATCACTTCAAATCTCATACAAACATGACATTCTCATACCCAATATCATAACAAGAATATAGAACACATCTTAACATCATTTCATCAACAACTTAGTCTTTTCAACAACAACTTAATCATTTTCACTTAAGTTATTTTCACCAAAACACCAACAACAACAACTTATTTCACAACAAACCACATAATAAACATAGTCTTTTGATCACAATCATATCCTTAACATTAACACAAACTAACAGCAGCAAATTAAGCAGATTCGGTCAAATAAGCACTTTTAGCAAAATCACTTAATTCACAACTTGTTCCACATAACTTCATGATTTCTCAAACAATTTACATACCCATACTCATAATCAATTACATAATCAACAAACATCACTTAATCATCATATTAATCATCACAAACATCAAAATTCATCAAAGTATCAAATTAACATAATAAAAAATGTAGTTTAAGATGAAGAAATCATGAGATTATCAAGTTTTGACATGCTTAATTTAATCAATAAAAAGGAGCACGAATGTACCAAAAATTCAGGAACATAATTCATACAATTAATCATAATCTACAACACCCAAATATACCCCAAGCTTATTAAAACCAATTAATGAAGATGATCTACCCCCTTACCTTGATTCTTCACTTCTCTTGCTAACACACTTAAAATCAACAATCTACCCATTTAATTCTTGCTAACACATTTAAATTTCTAACTTCCCGAATATTACAAGTTCGCCACTACCCTTGAAATGACTAAAATACCCTAAAATCTCAAAAATCAATAAATCACCCAAATAAACAATTAAACAAATATAAACAATTAAATAAATAAAATACCAAAAATCGGGCTGTTACAGCATACATAGCTGCATTGAGGTCATCACTAAGGGCACAATCGACTCCTAAATTAACAACAAAGTAGTCGAGGTTGATTGCATTGTGATCTCTGAATATATCCCAACGAGCTGACGAAGGCCTTCTTAAAATCGACCTTAAAAAGAATAAGCTATTTCTTCCTCCTTTACGCATCGCCCACAACTTCATTTGCGATAAGAATGCCATTAAAAATTCGCCACTCCATCTACCACCTTGCTGCGTCATCACTATAAAAAACGCTACTCCCACTTGACTTCCCCTTTTATATCCAGTTTAAGAATCCTTTGTTTTTTCCATTTATTGGTTTGTAAAATCCATTGTTAGGATTTTGGTCAATATATGAATTTGGGGTTTTTTATGCGACCAATTGATTATGAAAGCTATTTAGTTTTGGGGTTTTTTTAATCCAGTTTATGATTTGGGGTTTCACATTTCATTTACACAAGTTTTGATATGGACATAAATTTAAAATTACAGGGTTCTTATTCAATATTTAATTTATTTATAAAAACACAAAGAAACTGAAAATTTTACAAATTTTTGAATTTGGATAAAAAAAAATGCGCGGGAAAGACAACATGTAGATTCGCAGGAAAAACCGCAGATATACCTGCAAAATTGCCAATTAAGAGATATCACAAATAGAACAGCAATAAAAGTACTTAATTCCTGCGGATTTTCCTACGGCAATATTATTTGCCGGAAATTTCATTCAAGTAAAGGAGATGGCTGCAAAATCCTAAGAAATTCCTGCGGAACAGTTTCCGCTTGAAAATTCGCAGGAAAATCGTTAGTTTCTAGTAGAAATAGACCAAAGTTATTAGACCTACTTGAATCTTGTTTCTTACTAGATGACAATTCAATTCTATATATGTCCGGTTCTTTCACGGAAGGTGGTATTTTGTGCAATTTGGATGGAAGATAAGTTGTCACACTAAGTTGTGTTCTGCATGTCAAGAATGTGAAGCAGTGGAGCCGTCGTGGAACCTCACTTTTGAAATAAAGTTAATAAGTATTTCTTATTCATTCTATATTCCGCTGTGTATACTAACTATAATCTAATATATGTAACACCCATACTAACTTAATCTAGAATATTAGCATGTGCATTAAACTGATACTGGATACATTTAAAATTTTCAATAATAATATTACATCACATCTGAATGAATACACGTTTACTCGTTTGTACAAATAATCAAATACCATTACAATACTTATACAAAAGTCCAATAAGCTCCTGAGCTGGTACACGACGAGCAATTGTACTCCATCCAGTATCTCTCTGAAGAACTCCATCACGAACCTCTGTCTTACCTGTAAACCTGCACCAGAAGGAGTGGGATGAGACATAATGTCTCAGTGAGCTCCACCCAACCAACTGTTGGCAACCACAGGGAACCTAGGGTCGCCATGCCTACCTTGGCTATCTTGGGGATTTCCTATGATCGCCAAGTCTTATCTTTATCCACAAAGGGTATAAATCTGCCTATGACTATAAGTCTGCCTGTAACTATATCTCTGACTACATCTATAACTGTAAACTGCCTATAACTATAATTTTGCCTGTAACTATAACTGTAGCCTACCTGTGACTATAACTGTAACTGTAACCTGCCTATAACTATAACTGTAACTATAAAACATAATTCATATAAACACATATTATGTTAGCTGTTAGCGTTGAACAAACATTATTATCTGAGTTCATTTTACGGAGTGCGGTCCGGGTGGAGTAACCCCGAAGTACATCTCCCTATGACCCGGTGAAATTCCTATCATATCAGGCTAACACCGGACTCCTCTTTAATTTGCATGTGGACAACCCTCTCGGTGAAGTCCCATCCGGCGAATCCCGGAGTCTGCTGAACATGCCTATGACTATGAAACGTGTTGAACACGCCTTTAACTTTAACATGTTATTCTTTAACTTTTAATCATATAATAATAATAATCACATAACACTTGACCTATAACTTAAGATTCTTGACTTATCGTTCTCATAAGCCACCTATTAATTGTTGGAGAACCAACACTATAAGCTTATCTGAAACTATGATTGGCCTAACATTCCTATTACCCTTGTATTCTAACCGAATACATCTATAACCTTGTTTACCTAAGGTAGGTTCTGAATTGGATACTGAATCTTCCTTATGCTTGCACAAAATTAATTGAGTGCATGGAATCACTTAAATAGGGATAAACCCCAAACTAGCTCCTTAACTTATCTTTAATAAACTTTAAATCAAGATATTCATCTCTCACTAATATGCCTATCCTTATCCTGTATTAGTCCTTGTAAGTTCATAAATATTCTTGCCCTATTGCATATCAAAGATCATAGCATGGCTCAGTTGTTTAAAATAAAAATGCCATACTGGGTGGTTTCGCTCTGCGATCCCTAAACTTCGCTTTGCGAAGTTCTGCGTCTGAAGCTTCGCAGAGCGTAGAAAACTTCGCACTGCGATCTCAGCTTCTGAACACTTCGCACTGCAAAGGTCTAGGCGATGGATAGGCAGTGGCTGGGTTCAGCTACTTCGCACTGCGACCCTGGCGTCGCTCTGCGACTGTAGCAGAACTCAGAAACTTTCTGGAAAATCATGTTTTCAGTTTTGAAACTTAAACCCACTGCCTAGTGATCTTTGATAGCACAACAGGTACTCATTTTAATACTCAAAAACATGTTGAACACAAGAAATAAACAGGATCAAGGTAGGATTAAAATTGGGGCAACTAACTAGTAATTCCTTAATAACTTATAAATCCAGCTGTAATTCTTACTCAAAGTGGGTTCTAAAACCTTAGAGAGCTCACCTCAAAACTGGTTTGGTGTCGGTGAAGCTTATCTTCAAAACCCTAACTTGCTAACTTGATCTTTCTTGCTTTTCCCTTAACTTCCTCTTGCTCCAAGTTTTCCCAAAACTATGCTTGCTTGAAATACAAGAGTTTAGGAAGAAGTTTGATGGATTATGGGGTGAGGATGATGCTGGGCGAAAATCTAGAGAGAGGGGAGAAGAAATCAGATTTCTAGAGAGAGGAAAATGAGTGATAAACATGACAAAATTCATATTTATCCCATTTTGGTCCTTTTCTCTCTATTTACCATTTTGCCATTCCAGACGTTTAATTCCTGTAATGCTGTTAAAAGTCACGCTTAAGCGGGATATTACACTCTACCCCCCTTAAAAGAAATTTCGTCCTCGAAATTTAGAAAATCCTTCTGAGATCCTGAAAAGGTAAAACCTTTCTTCTCTACTAGCCAAAATTCCAGTTCGTCTTGCTTATCGGGAACCCTTGGATTTCCAACTCTATAAGTCGAATATACTCGACAATCTTTTCTTTAACTGAAATGCTTGTGGTGCATTGCATAACTCTTACGTAGTAGGATGTGAGGTTATCTGAACCATCGTATCCAACTCACTTGGCTAAGCCTCTTATTCATACACTTCTTGTAATTCCAATTTAAAGTTATCCAGTCTTTGACACTCATACTGAATTTTATAAGTTTCTTCATAGTCCGTGTAACCTTATTCTGTTGACATTGAGTCGATCTCATTTTCCTCATTTATTCCAACTTTTCGAGGAATCTATTACATTACTTTTAATTCGAAAGAATTCTTGTCTTTGACTTTCGCCTCGTAAGACAACATATTACCGTTACATTCGTAACATTCTTTATATAGATTTATTCTTACATTATAAAGCATCCAATATCGAGTATTCTCAACGGAAGTAAAGTCTATTGCAACTACCTTCACGATTCAGATACAAGGTGGTGGCTGAACTTATGGCACAAGTTCCTTTCTTTCTGACATCCTGGTGTAACTATTATCACAACCATGAGCATTGCTCACATTCCCACTGCGGGAATCCTTAAGGGCTTGAGAAATCAAATGAGCCACTCGTGCTCCGATTTAATTAATCAACGATAACGCGTAGCTAAAGGTCTTAGGAGCTTTATTCCTTCTAGGACTCTGACAATCTTGTATCATTCAAGATATTCTGTAATATCCGGTGGCTCCCAATGGGCTGGCCTCCCTATCTTTCAAGGGCCAAGATGTACTCATGGTCTTCTCCACCCCCCAAGTGGAGTTTCATGCCTTCCGTGGGAATCGAACCGTGTACCCTGGAGGCTATAAGTACATGACCAATGCATTCCCACTACCAATTGAGCTAGTAGTGGGAATGCATTGGTAGTGGGAATGCATTGGCCATGTACTTATAGCCTCCAGGGTACACGGTTCGATTCCCACGGAAGGCATGAAACTCCACTTGGGGGGTGGAGAAGTCCATGAGTACATCGCGGGCCCAGGCCGTCAGGAAGGCACCTGGATGTTACATATTCCTTACTCATGGGATTAATACTTTCTTTACCAATGATTTCAAACTTATGAAAGTTTAGTACAAGTGACGTGTGGTATAAGCCGTCTCACATATCATCATATAATACAGTCCATAGCACATAGCTTCCACACATGATCGAGTACGTGTACACTACTATCGGGTACACAGTATATCACATCATCATTCTCCAACTAATGGGACATCATACTTAGTCAAAATATACTTGAGACAATGCCACGCCAACTAAGGTCACTCCTCTTACTCTTAACTCATGCTTGTATTCTTTGAGTATCCACAATCCCATAACGTAAATTATATATTCCATTGGCGTTAAAAACTTATTTTGTCCAAGGACATTCTCTGTTTCGAAAAGAAACTCTATTCTGATCGCTATCAAAATAGCATTCTTAAACTCTTAATCCTTTATTTCATAACTTGAATTCACGTAGCCCTTTACTGTAAACTATGAGTAATCTTCTGATCTGTGTAAAACATTTCCTTCCTCTAACTATGAACATTAAGTTCAAGAATTCCGAACTCCTCAATTAAGATATGTTCGGTAACAACAAACCTGTTCTGCTTAAGACTTTCCTGTTAACACATTACTGACCGCGTACCACGATTACTGATACATGTCTCATGACTGAAAATATGTTACACTACTGTCTAAGTAGTATAAACTCTGCCTGATCCGTATACCTAATACTAATCATAACCTGTTACATGTGACATGCTAGCATAACGTGGGTACGATGTGGAATAACCTCATAACTAATTCTCTTTGGTTAAACTTACTATTCAAGTCAACTTGAAGTTACTGAGCTAAAATAGCTAGATTACCGAATTAGACGTGGCTTTCTTCGCTATGTACTTATTGTGCTAGAAACACATCCTTTAAATTTCTCAAACTGCTTCGATCCTCCTTTCTCATGAGTTTCGAGGTCTGAAGCATTCCTCGACTTATCTCTTAAAATTTCCTGTCAGAAGTGATGATAAGTTCAAGTCATCACTACTTACAAATATTCTGTAACTTGAGAATTAATCACTGAATACCTTTCCTGTAATTCATCTGGCAAGGACTTTACAAACATCATTTTTCTCTAAGCTTCAGCTTTGAATTGTTCGTTAACTCATCCTTGGATTACTTCTCCGTTGCGCAACTCTGATTTAAACAATTCACCTTGGGATAGAAGTAATACACCACTATTACCATATAAAATCTCCTCGTTAAACTCATTCCTTAATGGTTTAAACCACCTGCTTAACTTATTGATTGATCGTCATCTGACTTTGTGTTTCCTTTCGGACATAAACAATATACTTACTTTCACGAAAATACGCCGAAAACTGTAAATAGTCTTTAGCAATAATTACGAGCCCAACAATGCTCCTGCCAAAACAACTTATACACTAGCTTTAGCTTTACTCTTCATATTCTGAATTTTATAACCATCTCATGGTTGGCTCAACATGTATATCCGTTTAAACTTTGCAGAACCCTACTGAAAGTATACCTGAAGCAACTTAAGTTCATACATTATTTACTTGTGGTAACTTCTAGAAGCATTTATGACTTCTGGAAATTCTCATCTTCCATATACTGAACCGAGTTCCGTTCTATAATTATCCGTAAGGATTTCACCTCCACAACCTTTTTCCAATACAACTTAGGTCCACATAACCCTATCATATCTCTTGGTTACTCCTCGGGTTTCTCCGGAAATAATCCGTCTGGACAAGACTCAACTTTTACCGGCTCTCCTGTAAGCCCAAACACATGTTACGCCTCTTCGAGTACCCGATTAATTAATCTTAAACTTCAAAACTTATCATTTCCTATTGGATCCTTCCAGTAACTTATTACTGTATCAACAATTCACATCTAATCTTATTATCTAAATAATTCTCCATAGGTCTTTTCATCCATGGCCCTCTTCATATGGTTTCGAGCAATCCAAGGTCTGTATTTCCACCATCTTTAACACATACCAACATAAGGTGATCTTTGTCGGCTTACCCGAATACTTGTGTAAGGATCCCATCAAAAGAAAACATAGAACTCCTTAACATTAACCATAACTTTAACTGTAACTTGTACATTAGTGACGATCTTCCTGCTGCTAGAGCCTCACAATAGTTCTTGGCTAATTCCTGCTTAATCCTCGAAACCGGTCTGCTATAATCTGACAACATAAGATTCAATCTTTACTTCATACCCTTGTCAGGGGTTTCCTTCACTTATAGCTAAGCTTGCGTTCCTCATACAAAGCATCTTGATGACCCATACTAAAGGAAGGTAAACTGTTTCATCTGTCCTATATTTCGCTTAATCCATAAATAAGTCTCTTACCTGTCGGATATTAAAATCTCATCCGGTCCAAGTGCGCAAGTCCTTCCATCCTTACACACTATATCCTTACTGGGAGTCCAGAGCTTCCAATAATTAACTGATCATTCCTTATTCCAAGTCGCTGGGTTTGGTACCGTAATTCTTTACCTCTGTACCCAGAATTAAAACTTTATTCTACAATTCACTTTAACTTTTCAAATTACGGTTCCCGTTAAGATTTCAAATCATTCCTTAGAGTATTCCATAATTCTATACTCTACACATCTCCTCGGGGAAAGCAACGCTCGATGATGCGTCCAACTAGTTAAGGTACTTGACCTTACTCTTAGATACTCTTAAATACCTCTTATATTCCTGGGACTTTGCGATTAACAGGCTCAGTTACTTCACTGTTAGAGAACCATCCTTTGGCATTAAATACCTTGCCAATTTCCGTCTTAAAATCTGACGCCTTTACCTTCACCCTTCGTACACTTATTTCCTCCTTGGTCACATTCAGCTCTCGGACATTTGTCCTAACTGTCATATACTAGATTGAGTTGATCAGGCTCAACTAGATGTGACCTTTAGAACAATATCCGGAACCCAATGATTCCACTGCTTTTATTGAATTTTTAATGACCCATGGCACGGTCTGAATCGACCTGCTCTAATACCAATTGTAACACCCATACTAACTTAATCTAGAATATTAGCATGTGCATTAAACTGATACTGGATACATTTAAATTTTTCAATAATAATATTAAATCACATCTGAATGAGTACAAGTTTACTCGTTTGTACAAATAATCAAATACCATTACAATACTTATACAAAAGTCCAATAAGCTCCTGAGCTGGTACACGACGAGCAATTGTACTCCATCCAGTATCTCTCTGAAGAACTCCATCACGAACCTCTGGCTTACCTGTAAACTTGCACCAGAAGGAGTGGGATGAGACATAATGTCTTAGTGAGCTCCACCCAACCAACTGTTGGCAACCACAGGGAACCTAGGGTCGCCATGCCTACCTTGGCTATCTTGGGGATTTCCTATGATCGCCAAGTCTTATCTTTATCCACAAAGGGTATAAATCTGCCTATGACTATAAGTCTGCCTGTAACTATATCTCTGACTACATCTATAACTGTAAACTGCCTATAACTATAATTCTGCCTGTAACTATAACTGTAGCCTACCTGTGACTATAACTGTAACTGTAACATGCCTATAACTATAACTGTAACTATAAAACATAATTCATATAAACACATATTATGTTAGCTGTTAGCGTTGAACAAACATTATTATCTGAGTTCATTTTATGGAGTGCGGTCCGGGTGGAGTAACCCCGAAGTACATCTCCCTTTGACCCGGTGAAATTCCTATCATATCAGGCTAACACCGGACTCCTCTTTAATTTGCATGTGGACAACCCTCTCGGTGAAGTCCCATCCGGCGAATCCCGGAGTCTTCTGAACATGCCTATGACTATGAAACGTGTTGAACACGCCTTTAACTTTAACATGTTATTCTTTAACTTTTAATCATATAATAATAATAATCACATAACACTTGACCTATAACTTAAGATTCTTGGCTTATCGTTCTCATAAGCCACCTATTAATTGTTGGAGAACCAACACTATAAGCTTTTCTGAAACTATGATTGGCCTAACATTCCTATTACCCTTGTATTCTAACCGAATACATCTATAACCTTGTTTACCTAAGGTAGGTTCTGAATTGGATACTGAATCTTCCTTATGCTTGCACACAATTAATTGAGTGCATGGAATCACTTAAATAGGGATAAACCCCAAACTAGCTCCTTAACTTATCTTTAATAAACTTTAAATCAAGATATTCATCTCTCACTAATATGCCTATCCTTATCCTGTATTAGTCCTTGTAAGTTCATAAATATTCTTGCCCTATTGCATATCAAAGATCATAGCATGGCTCAGTTGTTTAAAATAAAAATGCCATACTGGGTGGTTTCGCTCTGTGATCCCTAAACTTCGCTTTGCGAAGTTCTGCGTGTGAAGCTTCGCAGAGCGTAGAAAACTTAGCACTGCGATCTCAGCTTCTGAACACTTCGCACTGCAAAGGTCTAGGCGATGGATAGGCAGTGGCTGGGTTCGGCTACTTCGCACTGCGACCCTGACGTCGCTCTGCGACTGTAGCAGAACTCAGAAACTTTCTGGAAAATCATGTTTTCAGTTTTGAAACTTAAATCCACTGCCTAGTGATCTTTGATAGCACAACAGGGACTCATTTTAATACTCAAAAACATGCTGAACACAAGAAATAAACAGGATCAAGGTAGGATTAAAATTGGGGCAACTAACTAGTAATTCCTTAATAACTTATAAATCCAGTTGTAATTCTTACTCAAAGTGGGTTCTAAAACCCTAGAGAGCTCACCTCAAAACTGGTTTGGTGCTGGTGAAGCTTATCTTCAAAACCCTAACTTGCTAACTTGATCTTTCTTGCTTTTCCCTTAACTTCCTCTTGCTCCAAGTTTTCCCAAAACTATGCTTGCTTGAAATACAAGAGTTTAGGAAGAAGTTTGATGGATTATGGGGTGAGGATGATGCTGGGCGAAAATCTAGAGAGAGGGGAGAAGAAATCAGATTTCTAGAGAGAGGAAAATGAGTGATAAACATGACAAAATTCATATTTATCCCATTTTGGTCCTTTTCTCTCTATTTACCATTTGCCATTCCATACGTTTAATTTCTGTAATACTGTTAAAAGTCACGCTTAAGCGGGATATTACAATATACGTGTCATATTTGAAGTTATATTTCAAAGTAGGATTCAGGGTGTCACAGTAGCGGTATCGAATATCAGTTTTTCCAATCAGGCCGTAAGGGTCAAGTATCAGTTCTTGTCTCCTTGAGTCAGTCATGTATCAGTCGTGTGTTAATTGAAATTAATCTTGAGCAATCTTGGAGGAGCATACGGTCTTCTAAATCTCTCCTTAAACTATGAAGTTTGGATTCATATATAACTACAACTATGAAGTTTGTCTATAGTAAATTAGTAATAGTTATTCTATTTTAGACGCAAGAACAAAAATATATAAAATTAAAGAATTAATTATATGGACCAAATGGTGGTGATGCACCGTTAGATACAATAAACCTCCATAATCTAGCCGTTCCTTTTTTGAAAAAAAGATCAAAGGGCTAAAATTAAAAAATTAATAAGGTCTACGGTGGAACAACTACAATGTTGTTCTACCTAATACATTTGGGGTTAATTAAACTTAACTGACATGGATCAAACTGACTGACGGAAGCATATTTGAGGGACCGACAAGAAATTTTTTAGAGTTATGAGACGAAAATGAAAACAACAAATAAGTTAGAGGACCAAATGATCAATTAAGTTATTAAAGAATTGAAAAAAGAAAATTACTATAGTATTATATGAAAAGTAACATTAATGCTTCATTGATATTGTAAAATGACTTATAATTTCGGATTTTTTATTCCTAAAATGACTTATAATTTGGGACGGATGGAGTATAAAGAATCAAAGTTAAATTTTTTTTTAATCGAGGGTCAAAATTATTATTGAATACTATAAACTGATGTGGCATCGACAGGGATCACTTGCATATTACCCAAATTCGAGGTGTAGTTAAATTCAATTAATATATTATCAAGTATATAAAAATATGAAAAAAAATAAAGCTTAATATATTTTTCATTCACAAAGTTCATTTTTAAATCCTGTTTTTTATTTTTCATTTACAATTATGAGAGGGAGTAATTGCAAATACTCACTTTCTATATTCTCTACATTTTTTTCCCTAGAAATATATTAAAAAAAGAAAGAAAGAAAGTAGTACAATATAAGAGGAGGTGGGAGGAATAATCAAAACCCTTAGAGGTTTACAAATCTGAAATAGGGAAGTCATATCCTATTCTAATATAATCTTCTCTAATTTTTTTTGGAACATTATTCTACTAAGTATTTGATGATATATATATATATATAAGCAACCCTAGTTTGCCATTTCATCTGCACAACCATTCACCTCTTTGTATATGCGAGACAAAAAAAGTTCATATTCCTAAACAAGTAATCACAATTGCATACATATATAGCTCCATTAAGCTCAACATTAAGGGCGTGACTGACTCCCAAATTAACAACAAAGTAGCCAAGATCGATTAAGGCAATGCATGCAATGTCATATACGCCGGTTTGTTTGAAACCTTGCAACTACCACCACAAAGTCTCCTACCGTACCAAGAAGCAAATTTGCAAGTCCTCAAGGGATAAACTATACATCCGTGGGGATAAATTGATTTGATGGTTACTTTTGGGGAATACGAAAATAGTAGAACAATCAAGATTTGCTTCTTGGTGGTCAACAACAAGTTAATGTTCAACTGCATATTTGGATAGCTAACCCTCAGAGTAGCCTGCACAATACCGACGATCATGCACCTTAAGACGAAGTTTCATGCGTACGACACCAATATATGATCATTTGGGTGGACCTCAGGGCGATAAGGGAAGTTGAAACACCCCAACTCACCATGGGCATATACACAAACGAACTAGCCACAAGGATGAATTTGGTTGTGTCCAACGGCAATAAGAGTAAAGAGAAAATGATCGACCATGAGGCCAAAAACAAAATAGAAACTAGTGGTATATGGAGACTTCATAGTCTCATCGCCAGAGATGTTAAATAGGCTGGTCCGATCCAGCAAGGACCGGTTCGAGTGTATAAATGGGTTAGTTCGGCCCAACCCATTTATAATTGGGGCACATATTTTAGAGTCCGCCCCGGTCTGTGTGGGCCATGGGCCAAACCGACCTTTTTAGTTTTTTTTTTTAATTTTTTAATTTTTAATTTTAATTTTTTTTTATTTTATAATTTATTCACTCTTTTTTATATATTAGTTACTCACAATTATCTTTTTGCTAAAACATGATTGGATGGACATAGAATTGTAAATAATTTTTACATTAACATTGAATACTAATTAAATTCTAGATTATTCCTTCAATTGAATCAAATTAATAATTTATAAACTTTAGAATTTTAAAACTTTGAGCTAAATTCATTCATTTTTATTAATAAATTTTAAATTAGTTAATAATTTTTTCAAAAAATAGTGTTTTAAACAAAAATCAAATGGAAATATAGATAATGGGCCGACCCAAAGTCCGATGGGCCAGCCCGACACGACCCCATTTTTATATGGGCCAAATGGGCTAGGGCAAAAAAAGCCCGACTGCATTTTGGGCTAGCTTTTTGAGATCCGACTCGGCTCCAAAATGTGGGCCAATGGGACCGCCCATACAATCAGGTAGGGTCCAAGGTTCCTCATCCAGTAAAGGCGCAACCGGTCGGATGCCTGTCATACCCCATTTTTGACCCGTTTTTAATTCGTTTCTCTCGTCTTTTAGGCCAGAAATTTTCGTCGTTTCAGACGAAATTTCGGCAGGGAGGTATTTTAAAATACCTCATGATTTTGTTCCGAAGGCGATCATTTATATTTTATCACTTTTTCTTTTTTATATATATTAGTATTATCATTATTCTTATTTATTTTTATCTATTTTTTTTTATTTTCTTTCTTATCAGTATTTTCTTTTATTTTCGTTTTTTCATTATTGTTTTTTATTATTTTTATTTTTATTTCACTTTTTTATTTTCTTTAGTCTTTTTTTTTGGTCCAAGGTTCTTTGTGTTTTCAGTCCCAGTCAGAGCCAGTGGCAGTTTCGTTTTATTTTCTTTCCAGCAAGGGCAGTCCGGTCTTTTCTGCAAACCCTGACCTCAGCCTTTAAATACCACCAATCATTGGTGGTACAGGGCCCAAGAAGAATCAGCCAGCAAAAACCCTAATTTCTATTATCAACCGCGGCGGCCTCACGCCGGATCCATCCCCCTTTCTCTTTTCTTTTGCATTTTCGTTTCCCAACCAAACTCAGACACAGTAAACACCTACACACCCGCGGCCAACCTCACCCATACTACCCACACACACACCAACAGCAAGCATACACTCACGCAAACAACAAACCACACAGCCCTTGCAAATCAAAACCGAACCAGATTCAAACAAAAAACCAAAAGACTCAAGAACCGAACCCATTTCACAAGAGCCAAGCCAAATCGAACGCAAACCAGAAACAAATCCAAAGGGTCCGAACCAAAGAGAAGGTAGTCTTCAAAAAACTCAAGATCTAGGCCTTTCCGTAGTGTTTTTTAAGAAACTAATGTGATTTTTGAGATAAAGGGAAAAAAGGAATTTTAAAAAAGTAAAAAGTTTTGAAAAGAGAAGTTTTCCAGCTCCGGTGCGGTGGCGCCGCCGGCGACCGCCACGCCGGAGGAACTTGTTGAGGCAAAATCCCTAATTAATTTTAAAGATAACAAACCCTAAATGATTAAAGGATTAATGGACTTTGATTAGTTTCTTGGTATTTAACTTGTGTTCTTGAGTGGTTAATTAAGACAGGAACAAGATATGAACCATACCAAGATACAAGGAATCAAAGAAAGAACTTTGTCATAGTTCAGAAAGTTGGACTCAGTTCAGAAGCTGAACATAGTTCAGAAGGTTGGACTCAGTTCAGAAGCTAAACACAGTTCAGAAGGTTGGACACAGTTCAGAAGCTGAACATAGTTCAGAAGCTGAAATGAAGTTCAGAAGCTGAAACACAGTTCAGAAGGTGAAATCCTATTCAGATGCAGCAATGTTGATCAGAAGCTGAACATAGTTCAGAAGCTGATATGCAGTTCAGAAGGTTGTTCACGAGTTCTGAAACCTTGTCATAAAGCTGCTCATACACCAGCCCAGAAATTCAAGAACATGCATGCCACACGTGACATAAATAAATGTCCAAGAAAAACATACTTGCATGGATCAATCAAGCAACAAAGGCATCTACAAGATGAATGTCAAAAAGGACATTCAATGTTCATTTAAGACTATGAACATTGAATTAACAGGAATATTCCAAAAGGGAATATCATCCTAGATGATCAAATTACCTCACTTCATTTATGTTTCACTATTAGGATTTGATTACATCAAATGGAAGTCTTACAAGTCATCCTAAGTGAAACAAAAAGGATATTCTGAAGTTCAGAATGTTCAATACAGCACATGCTTCAATTCTGACAAGCAACAGTAAAGCAGTTGGAAAAGTAAAGCAAAAGCCAAATCACAATCTCAAAGTCAGAATCCATGAGATCTTGACACCTAAGGGGTTGGTACTGTTACAGATCAGCAAAATCCCCTAAAGCATGGGCATGAAGTGATGGTTCCACTTTTCTCTCTCCTGCACATAATCCAAGACAGATTTGCAAAGCTTTTGGCACAGAAACATTCTGATGTACTGCACGCATAAACAAGAGTCTATCAGCAATCCAGAAATTCATATGTTCATTCATACATGATGAACCCAGATGAATGTCATCAAGAATGCAACAACATTCTGAAGTATTCTCAAGAACATAACAACATTCTGAAAGTCAGAATGTTCACCCAGATTTTCAAGTAAAAGTCAGTGGGGCCCAGGACACATGGCACAAGACCATTGGTCACCCTCCAACGGTTACAAGAGACCAAGAACTCTATAAATAGAAGTGAAAGGCTCAGCATTATACACACCATTGCAAAGCATACAAGAAAACATTTGAAAAGTGTTTGAAGCTTTAGCATCTCAAATTGATCATCACTCAAAGTGTAAATCAATTCTCTTTATCTTGTCAAAGATAAACTCTCCCCCTTCTCTTCTGAAAGTCTTCATCTCAATCTCATTTCTTAAATTCTCCAATCAATTGTAAAGAGCAAATCTCATATAGTTTTAAGGGTATTAAAGTCTAGGTTGAGTAACATAGTACAAAGTCTGGTGTGACTTAGTACAGAAAGTTGAGAGCCTGCTGAGGCTTAGAGAATACAGGTTGTAACCATTCCAAGTGGACAAGATTGTAAGGTGCAGGATTTGAGAGGGTATCTCAAGCATCATAGTGGAAAACTCTCACAAGATTGTGAGGAGTGGACTAGCCCACATTGGGTGAACCACTATAAAATTCTGTGTGTCCTTCTTCTCTCCCTATACTCTTTATATTACTGCATACACATCACACACACAACACTTAACTTAAATATCCTATTCTGCAACTGACACTTCAGAACGTTCTGAAGTCTGTTTAACTTTGTTCTTCCAAGAATCAACTTGAGAAGCAATTTATTTAAGTACAGGATTAGATTTTAAAAAGGGTCACAATTCAAACCCCCCCTTTCTTGTGACTACATTATCTACTTCAATTGGCATCAGAGCAAGGCTCTAAGGGTTTGAACACTTACACAAGTGTTAGAGAAAAGATCCAGGAAGAAGTATGTCAAAGGCTAAGTACATTACAGAAGGAGGATCAGCAAACAGACCTCCATTGTTTGATGGCTCAAACTACTACTTCTGGAAAGGTAAGATGGAACTTTTTCTTAGATCTCAAGATACGGACATGTGGGCTGTGATCTCTGAAGGAGATCATGTTCCAATGAACAAAGATGGAGGCATAAAAGAAAAAAGTGCATGGACACCAGATGACAAAGCCAAGGTATTACTAAACTCTAAAGCTAGATTATTTTTATCATGCGCACTAACCATGGAAGAAAGTGAAAGAGTTGATGAATGCCAAAATGCTAAAGAGGTATGGGACACTTTAAAAATACACCATGAAGGTACATCTCATGTCAAAGAAACTAGAATTGACATTGGAGTCAGAAAGTTTGAAATCTTTGAAATGAGTGAAAATGAAACTATTGATGAAATGTATGCTAGATTCACAACAATAGTAAATGAAATGAGATCTCTTGGAAAGATATATTCCACTCATGATCGAATCAGGAAAATATTAAGATGTCTTCCAAGCACATGGAGACCTATGGTCACAGCTATTACCCAGGCCAAAGATCTAAACTCTCTGACCTTGGAGGAACTTATTGGTTCACTGAGAGCTCATGAAGTCATACTTCAAGAAGACAAACCAGTGAAAAAGGTAAAAACTCTTGCCTTGAAGGCCTCCCAAGAAACATCATCAGCAACTCAAGATGATGTGGAAGAACTGGATGACATAGAAGAAGTCCAGGAAGAAGAAGCTGAAGATGAACTTGCACTCATCTCCAAGAAAATTCAAAGAATGATGATGAGAAGAAATCAGCTCAGAAAGAAGTTTCCCAACACTAACAAAACTGAGACTGACAAAAGTCAAGTCACCTGTTTTGGATGCAACAAGCTTGGACACTACAAAAATGAGTGTCCTGATCTCAAGAAACAACAAAGGAGACCTCCTTTCAAAAAGAAAGCCATGATCACCTGGGATGATCTAGAAGAAGCAGAACCTGAAGATGAGGAAGCCAACCTGAGTTTGATGGCTAAATCAGAAGATGAGGAAGAGGTAATTATCTATGAACCTAACTCTTTGCAAAAAGAACTTGAAAGAAAAATTGACAGTCTTATATATGATTCAAATTTTCTATCTAACAAATGTCAATCATTGATAAAAGAACTTTCTGAACTAAAAGATGAAAAAGATAAACTTCAAATAAAATATGATGAATCCAGAAGAACCATACAAATTTTGCAAGACTCTCATTTTAAAATGTCTGAACAACAAAGAGAGCTAAATAAGAAGCAAAAAGGAATTTTATCTAAACCTTCTGAAGTACAAAAAGAAAACATTCTTTTGAAAACAGAAGTTGAAGGACTAAAAAATGATCTCTCACGTTTTATAAAATCCACAGAAACCTTTCAAAACATTCTGGGATCACAAGCTGGAACAAATGAAAAATCTGGATTAGGATTCAAAGATCCAAACAAAAATCTTCTTAAAACTGTTTTTATGCCAAAAGAAACTGAAATAAAAATGAAGATAAAATGCTCATACTGTAACAAGCTAGGGCATCTTGACTCAGCATGTTTTCATAAAAAACATTTTGAAAAAAATAGATTAAATAATCTTAGTTCAGAACGTTCTCATCTCAATAGATCAGAAAGTTCACAAAAGGCTGAAAAGGCTAAGAAGATATGTTCTTACTGTAACAAATCTGGTCATATAATAACAGAATGTTACAATAAGAAGAGATCTCTTAGAAAGACTAACCCTCAAGGACCCAACATTACATGGGTACCTAAGATTTTGTTCATGTCAAGTGTAGGTCTCCTCTCAAAATGCAAAGACAAAGCCATGGTACTTGGACAGTGGCTGTTCAAGACACATGACAGGAGATAGGAATTGCTTTCTAACCTTTGAAAGTAGAGATGGAGGATTAGTCACATTTGGAAACAATGACAAAGGCAAAATCAGAGGTAAGGGAACAATAGGTAAAACTAACTCTGCCAAGATAGAAAATGTTCAGTTTGTAGAAGGGTTGAAACACAATCTACTTAGCATAAGTCAATTATGTGATAGTGGTTTTGAAGTTATTTTTAAACCCAACATATGTGAAATAAGACAAGCCTCCTCTAAGAAATTAATTTTCTCTGGATCAAGGAAAAAGAACTTGTATGTTTTGGACTTAAATGAAATTCCAGCTGAATCATGTTTTATGTCTCTTGAAAAAGATAAGTGGATTTGGCACAAAAGAGCTGGTCACATTAGTATGAAAACTATTGCTAAACTTTCTCAACTTGATCTAGTTAGAGGTTTGCCAAAGATTAACTTTGAAAAGGACAAGATCTGTGAAGCTTGTATTAAAGGAAAACAAGTTAAAAGCAGTTTTAAAACAATTGAATATATTTCAACTCAAAAACCTTTAGAGCTTCTTCACATTGATCTCTTTGGTCCTGTTCAAACTGCAAGTCTTAGTGGCAAAAAATATGGATTTGTTATTGTTGATGATTTCTCAAGATTTACATGGGTGTTATTTTTGAAACACAAAGATGAATCATTTGAAGCATTTCAAAACTTTTGCAAAAAGATTCAAAATGAAAAAGGTTCTAATATCATATCTGTAAGGAGTGATCATGGAGGAGAATTTGAAAATGCTTCCTTCAAGACATTCTTTGATGAATGTGGTATTACACATAATTTTTCTTGTGCAAGAACTCCACAGCAAAATGGAGTTGTTGAAAGGAAAAATAGAACCTTGCAAGAAATGGCTAGGACTATGTTGAATGAATCAAATGTTGAAGATTACTTTTGGGCAGAAGCCATCAATACATCTTGTTACATTTTGAATAGAGTTTCAATAAGAAACATTCTAAATAAAACCCCATATGAATTATGGAAAAACATCAAACCTAGCATATCTTATTTTCACATATTTGGTTGCTACTGTTACATTCTGAACACAAAAGAAAAATTGGGTAAGTTTGATCCTAAATCAGATAAAGCTATCTTTTTGGGATACTCTACAACATCCAAAGGTTATAGAGTGTACAACCTAAAAACCCAAACAGTTGAAGTCAGTATGCATGTCATATTTGATGAATATGATGAACCTTCTCAACTCCAAGAAAAGGAAGATACTGAAGATCAGACACTTCAGAATGTTAACAATCAGAACAATGTAAGTTCTGTAGAAAAAGAGGATGATCAGAATGTTCAGGACTCATCCCTACAGAGCCCTCCTAGAAGTTGGAGAATGGTAGGAGATCATCCTGTAGATCAAATCATTGGAAGCACAACTGATGGTGTAAGAACCAGAATGTCCTTTCAAGGGAACAATATGGCTATGATCTCTCAAATGGAACCCAAGTCAATAAATGAAGCCATAATAGATGATTCATGGATTGAGGCCATGAAAGATGAACTGTCTCAGTTTGAAAGAAACAAAGTGTGGAACTTGGTTCCAAATGATCAAGGGAAGACAATCATTGGAACAAGATGGGTGTTTAGAAATAAACTTGATGAAGATGGCAAAGTTGTCAGAAATAAGGCAAGGTTGGTTGCTCAAGGATACAACCAACAAGAAGGTATTGACTATGATGAGACTTTTGCACCAGTAGCAAGGTTAGAAGCTATTAGAATCCTTCTTGCATATGCTGCACATAAAAGCATCAAACTTTTTCAAATGGATGTTAAAAGTGCCTTTTTAAATGGATTTTTAAATGAAGAGGTTTATGTAAGTCAGCCTCCTGGCTTCATAAATAAAGAAAAACCTAATCATGTTTTCAAACTCACTAAAGCACTTTATGGTCTTAAGCAAGCTCCTAGAGCTTGGTATGAAAGACTTAGCACATTTCTCATTAACAATGGATTTTCTAGAGGAAAAATTGATACCACACTATTTAGAAAAACTCAGAACACAGATTTGCTTATAGTTCAAGTCTATGTAGATGATATTATTTTTGGTTCAACCAAAGAGAAAATGTGTGAAGACTTTTCAAATCTCATGCAAAGTGAATTTGAAATGAGCATGATGGGTGAACTTGGTTTCTTTCTTGGTTTGCAAATCAAACAATTTCCAAATGGCATTTTCATAAATCAAGAAAAATATGTCAAAGATATTCTTAAAAAATATAAAATGAATGAAGCAAAGATAATGGTCACTCCCATGCATCCATCATCCAGCTTGGATAGAGATGAAAATGGAAAATCAGTCTCTGAAAAAGAATATAGAGGCATGATAGGATCATTGCTTTATTTAACTGCTAGCAGACCTGACATAATGTATGCAGTAGGATTATGTGCTAGATTTCAAACATGTGCAAAAGAATCTCATCTAACTGCTGTAAAAAGGATCTTAAGATACCTAGTAGGTACTACTGATCTTGGTCTTTGGTATAGAAAAGGCTGTAGTTTTGATCTTGTAGCCTATTGTGATGCTGATTATGCTGGAGACAAAGTTGAGAGAAAGAGTACAAGTGGATCTTGCCAATTCCTAGGACAAGCCCTGATTGGATGGTCCTGTAGAAAACAAAATACCATTGCACTCTCTACAACAGAAGCTGAGTATGTATCTGCAGCCAGTTGTTGCTCTCAAGTTTTGTGGATCAGAAATCAGTTGGAAGATTACTCACTAAGGTACTTAAATGTTCCAATTCTCTGTGACAACACAAGTGCAATTAATTTATCAAAAAATCCTATTCAACATTCTAGGTCTAAGCATATTGAAATTAAGCATCATTTCATACGTGATCATGTTCAGAAAAAGGACATTGAATTGAAATTCATTGATACAGAAAATCAATTAGCTGACATTTTCACAAAACCATTAGTTGAGGATAGATTCAATTTTATCAAAGAAAAATTGCTAATTATAAAAAATCCCAATAAAGATTGATTAACTGAATCACTAAGGGCCTAGGACAAACCCCCTTGAGTCATTCTGAATCACTTCAGAATGTTCAACAAAGCTCAGAATGTTCAAACAAAGTTCAGAATGTTCTTCAGGCTCTAAACGTTCACCCTGTTCAGCATGGCACTCTGAACTCAGAATATTCAGAAAATTTTTTCTGAAGTTAGTAAGTCACTCTCATAAAGTGATCTTTCTTCAAAAATCCCTCCATATCTCAGCATTAAATGCTTGTATAGGAGTTAATGTGATAAAACCATTAACCTCCATACAAAAAGGGAACTATCAAATCAGCCACTCTCCTTTCTTCTCTTGAACGGCTACTTTCTCTTTCCTGAAAAACTACTTTTCAGTTTCATCTTTTCCCATAAAACCACCATCATCAGTTTCTCTCTCTCTCTCTTCTCCTGCACGTTTTGTCTTTATAAACAAACCACCACTCCACTCAAACACATTCATCTCCACACATCTGACCAACACTCACCAAACCGTAAAAATTTCATCTGTCTCTTTGCAAAAAACACTGCCATGGCCAGAACAAAAACAACCTCTCGCATCAATGAACAAGAACAAACCCCTGTTCCTCGTTCTGCTCCACCACAATTCCCAGAAGAACCTCAACCTCTGCGCACCATTCTCCCTGACATCATCATCTCCACTACTGAACCTTCTAAACCCAGAAAACCTGTGTCTAAACCTAAGAAATCTGTTTCAACTTCCCAACATCCCAGAAGATCTCAGAGAATCATCCAACCATTTCTCAATACATGAGGAAAGTTAAGACTTCACCCAAACAAACCTCTGAACCAGAAAAAGAGAATTCTGTATCTGAAGAAGAATCTCAATCAAAATCTCAATCTGAAGAAGAGATACCTTCTGACGAGTAGGAAGAAGTATCTCCTCCCAAAAAGCATGGAAAAGGAAAAGACATTGGGAAGATAGCTTCCATTCTGAAAGCCAAAAAGGAAAAAGCACCTAGACCCATAAGCAGGGCTAAGTACTTTGATTTTGCTGATCTAAAGAAGAAGGGATGGAACCTGTGTGAATACACTGATGCACAAGGATGGACAAGCTTTGCATCACTTCAAGAACTCACCTACCCAGACTTGGTAAGGGAATTCTACAGCTCAATGGAAATCAAAACCAAAGATAGAAAGAAGACCCTCATTACAACTGTCAAAGGAGTGAAGATCAAACTCACTCAAGCTTCCCTCTCAAAAGCTCTAAGAATCCCAAATGAAGGTAATGAACTCTTCTTCCCTTCCTGGTTTTCTGAAGCTAGAACAAACCGTGCCAAACTCATACTTGAATACACCAAACCAAACCTTCCTTTTAACTCCACAAACCTTGCTGACCTACCCAAAATCTTTCACAATATGGTACGCCATACCCTGCTTCCTAGGTCAGGAACCTATGAAGCTGTGAGTGATACTGATCTATGCATCATGTTTCATCTCATTAACAAGAAAAAGCTAAACCTTTGCTTCATTATCCTTCAACACATGATTGATTCATGTATGAATCCCAAACAAACCAGTGCCCTAGTCTATGGAATGCCAATCACCCTTATCCTTAAGGACAACAAGGTACCTCTTGAAGATGAACAATGTGATTACACCTTTATGAGGTTCACTGCATAAACCATGGCTCAGTTGCACATCACTTCATCCAACCTTCCCACTCCTCCAGCATCTGAAACATCTGGTTCTGTTAAAAGACATCAAGACCAGAAAGTTGGAAAGACAAAGAAGAAAAGGAAGATTGAGAAAGTCAAAAACCCTCCACTAGAGGAAGAAGTAGAAGCTGTCAACAATGTGGTTCAAGAGGAGCCCATGGATGAAAATCCTACAGAAAATCAAAAAGAAGATGAATCTCCTGCTGAAGAAACATTCCAAGATAGTGCTGATCTTGCCAAAGATGCAACTCAGGAAGTTGCAGAAGATCAGAATGTTGCAGAAGATCAGAATGTTGCAGAAGATCAGAATATTGAAGAATCTCAAGAAATGGCTGAGGAGGAAAGTCAGCAGGATAATGAATCGCTTCTCAAAAAGAATGCTGAGACAGCCACAGTTGCTGAAGAAGAATTTCAGCAAGACATTGAAGAAAATGCTGAAGAAGGAGCTCAGCTGGAAGAAGGAGAACAAAAGACTGCTGAGGATCAGGACCTGAATGATGTTGCTGAAATCTTAGTCACCCACATGTTTAGTGACAATGCTGACCAGCTAGAAACTGGTACTGAAAAATCAGATGGAAATCAAGCTGGTTTTGATCTCAATATGGAAGGGTTCAACTCAGAAGATGGTGTATTTGAGGATTCTCAGAAAGAAAATCCTGAAACAATGCCTGAAACTGAAGTACAGAATGTTGAAGGAAACATTCTCCCTGATCATACCACTCCTTCCATATGTGAAGTCTCTGCAGATCCTGCTCCTATAGCCTCAGGATTTCTGCCTATTGAACAAATCCAACATCTGGCTAACCAACCACCACCACCACTCCTGAATCAGTCTACCTCCACCATGGAGTCAGAAGCTATTTGCAGCAAATTTCTGATATCCCCTCTTCACACTTCGCAAAATATCTCTCCTACTCCAGCCACACTTAAAACAACCACTCAACTACCAGATATCCCTACTCTGTTTGCTTCACTTGAAACCTTTGTCTCAAAAGAAGGTCACTCAAAAACAAACTTGGATGCCCCCACTTCCGCTCCCACATCACAAATATCCAAAGCTGAAAAAATTGCTAGACATTCTCTTAGGGTTGCAACTAAAACCCATAAGATTGCATGTGTCCTAGCAAAATGGACTTCTGAAGTTGCTGCTCCTGGATTAGCCATGGAACCTCCAGTGTTTGAAGATCCATCTGTCTTTGATTCCGAGCCTTCCTCAGATTCTGGAGACTCAACTCCCTGAATGTCCTCCACTTGTCCCTCCCTACCTTTCTTGCTGTTGACAAAAGGGGGAGAAGCTTTAGGATTTAAATCTTTAAGTTTTTATGTTTTAGGCCCAAGTAGGTCAGTGATCAATAGTTATTGGAGTTCTTAAAACTTCAACTTTTGCCTGATCACTTTTGTTTGTTAAGTTTTTGCTTTTGAACCATATATGATGTAATGAGCATGATTGATTAATGAAAAAATGCATTTGGTTCAAAAATCTGCATCTCTTAATAATGCCATGAATTATAAAAATAAGGGGGAGCTTTTAAAAATTGTTAAAAACTCAATGTCATGAATTATAAAAATGAGGGGGAGCATAAAAATAATTTTCAGCTCTTAAACCTCTCATATTTTTAATCAAAATCCATAATCCTAAATCATAGGTTTGTCATCATCAAAAAGGGGGAGATTGTTGAGGCAAAATCCCTAATTAATTTTAAAGATAACAAACCCTAAATGATTAAAGGATTAATGGACTTTGATTAGTTTCTTGGTATTTAACTTGTGTTCTTGAGTGGTTAATTAAGACAGGAACAAGATATGAACCATACCAAGATACAAGGAATCAAAGAAAGAACTTTGTCATAGTTCAGAAAGTTGGACTCAGTTCAGAAGCTGAACATAGTTCAGAAGGTTGGACTCAGTTCAGAAGCTAAACACAGTTCAGAAGGTTGGACACAGTTCAGAAGCTGAACATAGTTCAGAAGCTGAAATGAAGTTCAGAAGCTGAAACACAGTTCAGAAGGTGAAATCCTATTCAGATGCAGCAATGTTGATCAGAAGCTGAACATAGTTCAGAAGCTGATATGCAGTTCAGAAGGTTGTTCACGAGTTCTGAAACCTTGTCATAAAGCTGCTCATACACCAGCCCAGAAATTCAAGAACATGCATGCCACACGTGACATAAATAAATGTCCAAGAAAAACATACTTGCATGGATCAATCAAGCAACAAAGGCATCTACAAGATGAATGTCAAAAAGGACATTCAATGTTCATTTAAGACTATGAACATTGAATTAACAGGAATATTCCAAAAGGGAATATCATCCTAGATGATCAAATTACCCCACTTCATTTATGTTTCACTATTAGGATTTGATTACATCAAATGGAAGTCTTACAAGTCATCCTAAGTGAAATAAAAAGGATATTATGAAGTTCAGAATGTTCAATACAGCACATGCTTCAATTCTGACAAGCAACAGTAAAGCAGTTGGAAAAGTAAAGCAAAAGCCAAATCACAATCTCAAAGTCAGAATCCATGAGATCTTGACACCTAAGGGGTTGGTACTGTTACAGATCAGCAAAATCCCCTAAAGCATGGGCATGAAGTGATGGTTCCACTTTTCTCTCTCCTGCACATAATCCAAGACAGATTTGCAAAGCTTTTGGCACAGAAACATTCTGATGTACTGCACGCATAAACAAGAGTCTATCAGCAATCCAGAAATTCATATGTTCATTCATACATGATGAACCCAGATGAATGTCATCAAGAATGCAACAACATTCTGAAGTATTCTCAAGAACATAACAACATTCTGAAAGTCAGAATGTTCACCCAGATTTTCAAGTAAAAGTCAGTGGGGCCCAGGACACATGGCACAAGACCATTGGTCACCCTCCAACGGTTACAAGAGACCAAGAACTCTATAAATAGAAGTGAAAGGCTCAGCATTATACACACCATTGCAAAGCATACAAGAAAACATTTGAAAAGTGTTTGAAGCTTTAGCATCTCAAATTGATCATCACTCAAAGTGTAAATCAATTCTCTTTATCTTGTCAAAGATAAACTCTCCCCCTTCTCTTCTGAAAGTCTTCATCTCAATCTCATTTCTTAAATTCTCCAATCAATTGTAAAGAGCAAATCTCATATAGTTTTAAGGGTATTAAAGTCTAGGTTGAGTAACATAGTACAAAGTCTGGTGTGACTTAGTACAGAAAGTTGAGAGCCTGCTGAGGCTTAGAGAATACAGGTTGTAACCATTCCAAGTGGACAAGATTGTAAGGTGCAGGATTTGAGAGGGTATCTCAAGCATCATAGTGGAAAACTCTCACAAGATTGTGAGGAGTGGACTAGCCCACATTGGGTGAACCACTATAAAATTCTGTGTGTCCTTCTTCTCTCCCTATACTCTTTATATTAATGCATACACATCACACACACAACACTTAACTTAAATATCCTATTCTGCAACTGACACTTCAGAACGTTCTGAAGTCTGTTTAACTTTGTTCTTCCAAGAATCAACTTGAGAAGCAATTTGTTTAAGTACAGGATTAGATTTTAAAAAGGGTCACAATTCAAACCCCCCCTTTCTTGTGACTACATTATCTACTTCAGAGCTTTCCGGCGGCCCATCTCTTAGAGAGAGGGCAGAGCAATTTAGGGAAGGAGGGAGTTAGAGAGAGAATGAGTGGGAGGAAATGAAAGCAAAAACAGATTTCCAGCTTTTATAACTTGATCGAACCAAGCCCAGCAGCATCAGCAGCGCGCGACCCACTTTCTTTTTTTCTCTCCTCTACTGTTTTGCTTCCTGCACCCCCTGTTCTACTTCTGCACCCCCCTTCTTCTCTATTATTTTTATTTTCTTTCTTTTTTATTATTTCTTGCTTTTATTTTTTAATTTCCATTACTTTTTCATGCATTTTATTTTACAGCTTTTATCTTTCAGTACTCCATGCATTTTATTATTATTGCTATTTTTCTTTTATTTTATGCATTTTTATTTTTCCTTATTTATTTTATGCACCATATTTAATTTTATGCCTTGCATTTTTTATTTTTCTTTATTTATTTTCCAGCACCATATTTATTTTATGCCTTGCATTTTTATTTTCCAGCACCATATTTATTTTTTGTCTTGCATTTTTATTTTATGTCTTGCATTTTTTATTTTTAGCATCATATTTATTTTATGTCTCGCATTTTTATTTTTATTTTCTTTTTTTATTTTTATTTTTAGCATCATGTTTATTTTATGTCTTGCATTTTTACTTTCTTTTTATTTTATTTTCAGCATCATATTTATTTTATGTCTTGCATTTTTATTTTCTTTATTTATTTTATGCACCATATTTATTTATTGTTTTGCATTTCATGCATTTTTTTTATTTCTTTTTAGCATATTTACTTTAATGCAATTGCAATTTTATTTTATTATTTATGTCATTTATTTTATTGTCATTAGAATGTATCTAGGTCCAATGTAAAAATAAATGAGAATATGCACCGACACCACATTTATTTTATTATGCTTTATGTCGAGGACGATAATGTAATAATGACCGTATCCGAGGAAAAGGACCCTCACTTGATCCAACGTCATTTTGAGGGATCCGGCGCGTTGGGACTTTCTCAGCATAGCTTAGTCTCTGGACCTTAGGACTTAATCAAAATTTTCAAAAAAAAAAAAAGTCAAAATCCAAAAAACATTTTATAATCAAAATTTAAAAAAAAAAGTCAATCTTTGTTCTTTCTTTTCTTAATCAAATTTCAATCAATCTTTAATCAACCAAACTTTTTCTTCAATTTAAAATCAATCAACTCACTTCTTTTTATTCTTCTATGTCTTTACGGCCTCTTATCTTTCTTAAACTTTTTCAAAACTTTAAAATCAATCAAAACCAATCACTCGGCTTTTTACCCCGAACTACGTGATTTTGATCCCGCTCGGGTACGTAGGCAAAAGACTTTGTCTTTCCAAATCAACAAAATAACAAAAACATTTTCCTTTTCTTTTAACTCATTACTTTAATCTTTTTTCACACTTAAGCATTTATTTACAAACAAATAATTAATTTAGCATAAAGATAAATCAAAGCAAGAGGTTCCTATAGAGTACTATAGACGTTTAGGGTGCTAATACCTTCCCTTTGCGTAACCAACCCCCGGACCTTTGATCTCTTAAAAAATAGGGTTTTTCGAACTTTCTCCCTTTCCCTCGGAAAAATAAAAGATCGGTGGTGAATCTTAAAATTGCGAGTCAACGCTAATTAATAGCTTGATATCCAAAAATCACCGCGACAGAAAAATGGCGACTTCACTGGGGATAATGTCCTAAGTGGGTTAAACCTATCTTGCTTTTCTTTATCTTTATGCTTTATTTTTATTTGTAATTGTAAATATGTGCTTAAATGTTTATCTTTTTACGTGAGTGGTGAGATAAGTCCTACACCCGGACTTGAGGGAAACATAAGATAGGACGGTGGTTTAATCAAAGTGTCTTTCCGAGGGTAAATTTTGGATGTGGCACATGTGATAACCCCACTCAATGGAGGAATCTTGGGAGTATTACTATGTTGACATGAGTAAGTCGTGTTCGGCATTGATATTTTCAAGTGACCTATGAAGTTGAGGACCATTAGTTACCTTTAACCTATCTTGGCCTTTTAGGACGTAGTGCGGTGGCTAACCAAGAGTAATCTTGAATTAGTTGATACGCGATACTACACTCAAACGAGACTTTCTTACAAATATTATCGGACCGGGAGTCAATCTCGTAACCCGACGATATTTGGAAGGGGTTGAGGACTTTGGGAACTTGGTAGAACCCGTGATACAGGTACATGTGAAACCATAGTCCTTACCAAATGGCGTGTTTACCCTCGGCTCCAACATTATGGACCTTAACCTCACCATGTTTTCTCCGTTCTTTAGCATTATCATGCATGCATGCATTCATTCATAAACTTTTTTTCATCAAGTATCAAAGGACTTAGACAAGTTTTGAACTTCACAAAGTGGAACACTCAGAAGTACAACTCAAAAACTCAGATTTGATAAGCTTAAGGAAGCTAGGATCTTTAATGACTAGTCCAGAGGATTTTCTCGAGCTCGTTATGGGAGATCATTCGGCATCCCGAAGTTAGAAATTTCGGGAATTTTTCAAGATTTTTACTGATGAACTTCTGAGCATATCCCTTGGCTTTGTTCCTAAAAAGGGGATTGTTTGTAATATCTTAAATGAAACGTTCAAAACTATGATGTTTACAATTACTTCGACAAGCCCTTCGATAACAAAACTTTCTTTTTTGCATAGGCATAATCATGCATCATACTGCATTCATAGTTTCCAAATCGAGTCTCACACTTTGTTCACCAATAAAAGGTTAATCAGCCGCCGTCCAAAGAAAGTGACCCGGCGTATTCATTACAAGCCTACTCGCATTTACAACAGTAGGGCTAATCGGAAAAGAATGGATCTGTTAGAGCAAGAAAACCAGAACCTCTGGGAAGAGGTGGCCAATCTCCGGGAAGGGATGGAGAAGTTGACCTCCACGATGAATGCTCTGTTGGCTTCCCAAGCCCGGACGTCAGTTCCTCAGCCTGCTGTTACTACTCTTGAGCAGCCAATCTTATTTGCTTTACCAACTTCTAACATACTTGCTCCACCGCCCGACACGTCTATAGCTTACCCATGGGGATGTCATTTCTATCAGACGAAGGTTTTCACCCCACTTCTTTCGGAATCCCAACTCCGGCTATCCAGAAATCAGCTCCAGCCCCAACAAAGGCCTCAGCAACAGTATCAACAACAGCCTCGACAACAGAATCGGGTTCAGCAAATATCCCATTTTGATCCAATCCCCATGGCATATGCAGAGTTGCTCCCCGTTTTGCTTGATAAAAATCTTGTTCAAACTAGGGCACCTCCTAAGGTACCTGAAAGGTTGCCACAGGGGTATAAACCTGATCTCTCTTGTGCTTTCCATCAAGGGGCACCCGGTCATGACGTTGAGCATTGTTATGCCTTGAAAGCCGAAGTCCAGAAGTTGATCCAGGCCAACATCTTATCCTTCAAAGGGTCGAGTCCCGATGTGCAAGCTAATCTACTACCTGGCCATGTGACCCCATCTGTTAATTTGGTGCAAGATTGCCCAGAAGCTCACCCTGTTGAAGAAGGTAGCAGTGAATTTTGTAACACATGACAGAGATTACTGCAATTGGATCGCTCGTGACATTTCCTCATCTACTCATAGGTCCAAGTAATGTGTTTTGTTGTCTTGTCTTTTCAAACAAATCCTTTCGTTCCGCCCGAGACGAAAGTGAACTTTTAGGGCTTTTTGTTTCATGCATTTCCATCATCAAATGAGAAGTCGTTTTTGTTCCTGACTATGTTTTTTATTATTCTTAGCTTTTTCTGGAAAATGGTAACACAAAAAACCAAAAAAGTTAATTATCTTTCTTTTATTTGTTTTCTTTTTAATCATTTTCAAATGTCTGCATCAACTCATTTTCTCAAATCAATCATCAATCATATAAAAAGCTTAAACACTAATAAACCCGTTGAACACTGTAACCCAATGCTCTCTCCCGACTTTGAATTCCCTGTTTATGAAGCTGAAGAGGAGGAGGATGAAGGGATTCTCGAAAAGATCTCTCTGTTACTAGAATATGAAAAGAACATCATCCAGTCTCATGAAGAAGCATTGGAATTGATAAACTTGGGTTCCGAGGGATTGCTGCTACGGTATTCCTGATAAAATTTCAGATGAATGGTGCTATCGAGGCTGCAAAAAAAAAAAAACAAACAAAAAAACAATAGCAAAAGCAAAAAAAAATCAAAAGCAAAAATCGAACAAAAAAAAAAATAAAAAGCAAAAAAAAAAAAAAACAAAAGAAAAATACATCAAAAAGATGGTGCAGAAGATGGTAACCACCTACAAGGACGTGCATGAGATGCTACTGTATGCTTTACACGGATATCGTACTTCAGTGCGTACCTTAACAGGGGCAACCCCCTTTTCTTTAGTGTATGGCATGGAGGCAGTACTCCCTGTGGAGGTTGAGATTCCATCAATGAGAGTCTAATGGAAGCCAAATTATCAGAGGCTGAATGATGTCAAAACAAATATGATCAGTTGAACTTGCTTGAAAAGAAACGCATGAAGGCCTTGTGCCATGAGCAGTTATATCAAAAGAGGATGAAACAAGCTTTTGACAAGAAGGTTCGCCCCCGTGTGTTTCAAGAAGGAGATCTTGTGCTCAAGAAGGTTTTATCTTTCCAACCAGATTTCAGGGGCAAGTGGACGCCTAACTATGAAGGTCCATATGTCGTCAAGAGAGCTTTCTCCGGTGGCGCATTGTAACACCCATATAGAGATTGCCTAGGATCTCTTACGAGTATTAAAATTTCGTACTGGATACATTAAATACAATACAGAAAAGTTATTTATTGATTACACAATACACAAGCTTATGTTACAACTCAAGATCCAATACATAAGATTCCTTATAATATACATCATATACATCGATCTTATACAACATCCACATGATAAAACATAATACGGCACGATCAATCCGTAGCTTTCTCTTTACCTTTGCGTCGTGCCACCTGAGAAGAACCTGCACCAGAAGGAAAGGGATGAGACATAATGTCTCAGTGAGCTCCTACCCTACCTACTGTTTGGCAACCTCAGGGAACCTAGGGTCGCCGTGCCTACCTCGGCGATCTTGGGGATACCTATGATCGCCAAGTCTTACTTTGCCCATAGAGGGTTATCTGTCTGATCCTGCAGATCTGGTGATCAAGGGGAGACCTAGGATCACCATCTGATAACTGCTGACTGATATCTGATAATTGCATAAGTAAATATTTCCTGACTGATAATGTAATAGAATAATAACTGATACTTTATGTTAGCTGTTAGCGTTGAACAAACATTATTATCTGGGTTCATTTTACGGAATGCCCCCGGGTGGAGTAACCCCGAAGTACATTCCCCTGATAACCGGTGAAAATTCCTATCATATCAGGCTAACACCGGACTCCTCTTGTCGTCGTGCGGTCATCCTTGCGGAATAACACGTCCCACTGGCGTGAACCTCCTGCGTCCCACTGGCGTGAACAACAGAAGACACGACTTAATAATAATAGTCTTAACTGGTGCGTATACCTCCCGTGTCCCACTGGCGTGAACGACGGAAGACGCGAATAAATATTCTGTAAACTGATGCGTGAACTTTTCATGTCCCACTGGCGTGAACGATGAAAGCCACGACTTAAAGGTAATAATCTTAGTCTCTACTCTGCGTGAACCATTCGTGTCCCACTGGCGTGAACATCGAAGGCCACGACCTAATCTTACTAATTCTGAACTCTTAACCTATATAAGGTTCTAAACTTGAAACTTGGTAACATTCTTATTAACCTATCAAGGTTCTTGACCCATCGTTCTCATGAGCCATTCCTAGGACTTACTTAAGCTTTAACTTTAATTCATGAATTTCCAAGCTTTGCATAATCCTTGCTCATGTAATTTCTAAATCTTTGGAAGCCTCTTAGGATGAACGAAAATGGTGGTTTATGTTTCTAAAATATGTTATAAGAAACCAGTTCCAAAAAGCCTTGCCCGCGCGAACCAGGACCCCCAGAACAGCTCAACTAGGTTGGACTGTCCAAGGCTGGTCGCTACAGCGCCCTTCTGGTCGCTACAAGCGCCAGTAGACAGAACCTGGTCGCTACAAGCGCCCAGTCTGTCGCTACAAGCGCCACTGGTCGCTACAAGCGCCAGTGTGGTCGCTACAAGCGCGGCTAGGTAGGGAAAAACCCTGTCTGGTCGCTACAAGCGACAGTCCGTCGCTACAGCGACCGTATCAGTATAAACCTGTGTAAAAACGTGATTTTCCACCATTTTTGCCCATTCAATGATACCCATGCTTCCTAAACATGGTAAATTTGATTTTCCTTCATAAATTAACATTTATAAACACTCATGAGCAAAGATTAGACAAGCAAGGATATTAGGGTTAACTTGAAAACTTTCTAAAACTTATGAAACTTATCAAAGACACTCTAAATTGGTTCTATAATCTGAAATGAGCTCACCTAAACCTTGTTTGGTGCTGGTTGTTCTTGTTCTTGGAAACCCTAGCTTGTTCCTTCCTTATTTCTTCCTATTACTCTAGCTTCCAACACAAACTTGCTTGCAATAGCTCCTTACAAGGATTGGAATGAAAACTTGAAGGATTGGAATGAGAGGGAGTGGCGTGTGAGTGAGAGAAATGGGGAGAGGATGGCTGGTTTGAAGAGAAAGAAGGAGAAGAAAACATGAAAATGAAAATATCTTTCCCTTCCTATTTTCTTATAATCCTCTTGTTTAAAATAATCACAAGTTTGCCATTGTCACTTATTACTAATTTGCCACGCTTATAAATTGCTTCTAACACTGATAACTGATACTAATAAGTGGGATATTACAATCTACCCCCCTTAAAGAAATTTCGTCCTCGAAATTTAGAATTTACCTGAAAATAAATGGGGATAGTTCTCTTGCATTTCTGACTCTAGTTCCCACGTTGCTTCGCCGTCGGGAGAACCTTTCCATACCACTTTAACAATAGGGATTTCTTTGTTTCGCAAGGTCTTAACATCGCGATCAATTATCTGATCTGGTTCAGGTTGGAAGGTTAAATCTGATCTCAAATCGATACTGTCCAATTCCACTGGTTGAAAAGGATCAGGGATGAACTTCCTTAGCTGGGAAACGTGGAACACATCATGCAGTCCTGACATGGCTGGTGGCAGCGCTAACTGATAAGCTGCCGGACCAACACGACGAAGTATCTGAAATGGTCCAACATATCTTGGACAAAGTTTCTTGGTTCTGAATGCTCCTCTTAACCCCAATTTGGGTGTAACCTTAAGAAACACATGATCTCCTTCATCAAACTCTAAGGGTCTTCGCCTCCTATCAGCATAACTTTTCTGGCGACTCTGTGCTGTTCTCATCTTATCTTGAATAGACTTAATCTTTAGAGTCGTCTCCTGAATGATTTCTGGTCCCAAAATGCTCTTGTCTCCAACCTCAACCCAACAAAGCGGGGTTCTACATTTTCTACCATACAGAGCTTCACAGGTGCCATTCCAATGCTAGAATGGTAACTGTTGTTGTACGAAAATTCAATCAATGGTAGGTGTTCGTTCCAACTTCCTCCATCTTCTAGGATACATGCACGTAGCATATCCTCTAATGTCTGAATAGTCCTCTCTGATTGTCCATCTGTTTGAGGATGATGGGACGTGCTCATCTTTAATCTTGTCCCCAAAGCTTTCTGAAAAGCTTTCCAGAAATGAGATGTGAAGATAGGATCTCTGTCCGACACTATACTAGCAGGTACACCATGGAGTTTTACAATCTCTGAAATAAATAACTCAGCATACTGAGAGGCTCGGTAAGTGGTCTTAACCGGCAAGAAAATGTGCTGACTTGGTTAACCGGTCCACTATCACCCATATGGAGTCATGTCCTCGCTGTGTTCGAGGTAATCCACTCACAAAATCCATGGTTATATCTTCCCATTTCCATAACGGAATTTCCAAGGGTACTAACATTCCTGCAGGCCTTTGATGTTCAATCTTCACCTGCTGACATACAATGCATCGCGACACAAATTCCGCAATATCTCTCTTCATGCTAGGCCACCAATAATCTCTTTTCAAATCTTGATACATCTTGGTGGTACCTGGATGAATACTGAAACTGCTCTTATGCGCCTCTTCTAAAATCAACCTTTTCAATTCCTCATCGCTCGGAACATAAATTCTTCCTTCAAACAATAGCGTTCCATCAGGTGCAAAAGAAAACTCCGGTTGGCCAATTTTTCTCTGAAGGTCCATATCCACAGATTGAGCTTGTGCAATCCTAGATCGTAGGTCGCAAGAAATCTCTAACTTGTTTAACAAGATGCCACCCTCCAAATCAGTAACTTGGAGGTTAAGGTCTCTAAACTTTTCATACAACCCACACATGTGCATCAACACCTCAGCTTTAACCAAAGCCTTCCGACTCAAGGCATCTGCTACCACATTTGCCTTTCCTGGATGGTATTTCAAATCAAAATCAAAGTCTTTAAGGTATTCCATCCATCGCCTCTGCCTCATATTAAGATCTCGTTGGTCAAACAAATATTTCAAACTCTTATGGTCACTGAACAAATCGAACTGTGCACCATACAAATGATGTCTCCATATTTTCAATGCAAAAACTATTGCTGCTAACTCAAGATCATGGGTGGGGTAATTCTCCTCATGAGTCTTGAGCTGTCTAGAGGCATAAGCTATTACATTTTCTCCTTGCATAAGAACACTTCCCAGTCCCTTGGAAGATGCATCGCAGAAAACGGTGTATCTCCTTTCAGGATCTGGTATTGCCAACACTGGCGCTTTGGTCAACTTCCTTTTCAGAACTCTGAAACTTTCTTCACATTCTTCATCCCAAACAAAGGGTACATCTTTTCTGGTGAGGCGTGACAGGGGTAAGGCAATCTGAGAAAACTTCATAATAAATCTTCGATAATAACCTGCCAAGCCTAGAAAGCTCCTGACTTCAGCTACATTCTTGGGTCTTTCCCAATTGAGAACAGCCTCAACTTTAGATGGATCAACAGCTACTCCTCCTTGAGAAATAACATGACCCAAAAACTTAATCTCGGATAACCAGAACTCACACTTGCTAAACTTAGCATACAGCTGCTTGTCTCTAAGGACATCCAATACAATTCTCAAATGCTGAGCATGCTCCTGAGGATCCTTAGAATAGATCAAGATGTCATCAATGAAAATCACCACAAATTGATCGAGGTAGGGCTGAAATATCCTGTTCATGTAATCCATAAACACTGCTGGAGCATTAGTTACACCGAAAGGCATAACCAAAAATTCATAGTGTCCGTAACGCGTTCGAAACGCCGTCTTAGACACATCTGAAGATTTAATATGAATCTGATGATAACCCGATCGAAGATCAATCTTGGAAAATACTGTTGCTCCCTTGAGCTGGTCTAGAAGATCATCAATCCTTGGAAGAGGATACTTGTTCTTGATAGTCACTTTGTTAAGTTGGCGGTAGTCAATACACAGCCTCATGCTTCCATCCTTTTTCTTGACTAACAAAACTGGAGCACCCGAAGGTGATACACTGGGTCTGATGAAATGCTTCTGAATTAAATCCTCGAGTTGAGATTTCAACTCTTTCAATTCTGTTGGTGACATTCTGTACGGTGCCACAGACACTGGCTCCGCTCCTGGAATCAAATCAATTGAAAATTCCACCTCACGCTCTGGAGGTAAACTAGTTACTTCTGAAGGAAAAACATCTAGGTACTCATTTACAACAGGAATGTCACTGGGACTTAACTCTGACTCTGAAGCCACAGTGAGCATTACATAAAATCCCTTATCTTGAGCACAGATGAATTGAATTAACTGGTGGGTGCGGTTAATCAATTCAGACAGAGCCACACCTTCTGTCGTATCACTGGTAGGCATATAGATACTCTTCTCTGAACATCCTATATAGACATGGTTAGCGGAGAGCCAATCCATGCCTAAGATTACATCAAGTTGCTCCATCGGGAGGCAAACTAAATCAACATAGTAAGTCTTACTAGACACAGTGATAGGACAGCTTTCACAAACATACTTTGCCTCAATTCCGCCTTCAGTAGCGGTAGATACTAACATTGGAGGGTTCAACGGAGACAAAGGTAATTGCAGCGTCTCCACACATTTATATGAAATAAAAGAACATGTAGCGCCGCAATCGAAAAGAACTTTTACTGGATTTGTACCCAAATAACACATACCGGCAATTAAATCTTCATTGGCCGAAGCCTTTGCGCCGTCAAGAGAGTACACTCTGCCCCTACTAGTAGTCGTCCCTTCGGCTGTTCCTTTAGCTCGTCTGTTTGGACACTCAGATATGAAATGCCCTGGCTGCTTACATCCATAACAAATACCAGCTCCTACCAAGCACTCTCCTTTATGCATTCTACCACATGTCTTGCAAGTAGGATTAGTCCTCAAAGGATTATGTTGTGGAGAGTATGTCTGTTTCCCTTTCTGAGGGGATCCTTTCGGCTTGAGCTTATCGTGATACTTATCTGACATCCTGCTTTTCTTCTTCTCATAAGCTGCCGCTCTTTCTTTCGAGGCCTTTGCGAGTCCCGCCTCGACCACTAAGCTATCATGCACCAACTCATCATAACTCGCAGTTCTCTGAAGGCTAACTGCTGTGTCAATCTCACCCCTTAATCCTCTTTTATACTGATTCATCTTCCACACTTCATTCTCAGCATACTCATTGTGTGTGGAATAATAAGACAGCTCCTCAAACTTCTTAGTAAATTCAGCTACTGACATGCTACCCTGCTTCAATTCTAAGAACTCTTGTTCCTTCTTTACCTTGTAAGACAAAGGTAAATACTTTTCCAACATCACTCCTTTAAAGTTCTCCCAATTCACTTCTACACCATTGGCTTCCATCCTGCGCTGAGCAGATTCCCACCAATCTTCTGCTGCGCCTCTGAGTTGGTTTGTGGCGTAGACTACTTTATCTTCCTCTGAACATTCAGCCATTCTAAAGATCTTTTCCATTTGCTTAATCCACTTTCTTGCTTCTTGAGGTTCACCTTCTCCATTGAACTCCGGTGGGTGATGCCTGTTGTATTCGCGGAACACAGGGTTACCAATTACGGGAGGAGGTGGTGGCTGTGGATGGAAACCTTGACCTTGCTGCATCATTTCCATCCATTGTTGTTGAGCCTGGGCCTGTTGCTGAGATTGTTGTTGCATCATCAGCATCATTTGCTGATACTGTAATGCGTTTTGAGCTTGCTGTTCCTGATACTGCTGCTGCCAGGCCTGTTGTTGTTGAATCATTTGTTCCCAAGAATTCATGTTGGGTCCTCCACTTTCGTCACTAGCTTGATTAGTACGAGGTCTACCTCTTCTTCTCCCAGACATCTTATCCTAGCTGTCATATACAAGTCAAAGTGATCAGTTTTAACTGAATATAACATTTAGAATAATGTCCTGGATCCAAGAGGTCCACAAACTTGGATTGTACTTTAATGACCCAAGGCACGGTCTGAATCGACCTGCTCTGATACCAAATTGTAACACCCATATAGAGATTGCCTAGGATCTCTTACGAGTATTAAAATTTCGTACTGGATACATTAAATACAATACATAAAAGTTATTTATTGATTACACAATACACAAGCTTATGTTACAACTCAAGATCCAATACATAAGATTCCTTATAATATACATCATATACATCGATCTTATACAACATCCACATGATAAAACATAATACGGCACGATCAATCCGTAGCTTTCTCTTTACCTTTGCGTCGTGCCACCTGAGAAGAACCTGCACCAGAAGGAAAGGGATGAGACATAATGTCTCAGTGAGCTCCTACCCTACCTACTGTTTGGCAACCTCAGGGAACCTAGGGTCGCCGTGCCTACCTCGGCGATCTTGGGGATACCTATGATCGCCAAGTCTTACTTTGCCCATAGAGGGTTATCTGTCTGATCCTGCAGATCTGGTGATCAAGGGGAGACCTAGGATCACCATCTGATAACTGCTGACTGATATCTGATAATTGCATAAGTAAATATTTCCTGACTGATAATGTAATAGAATAATAACTGATACTTTATGTTAGCTGTTAGCGTTGAACAAACATTATTATCTGGGTTCATTTTACGGAATGCCCCCGGGTGGAGTAACCCCGAAGTACATTCCCCTGATAACCGGTGAAAATTCCTATCATATCAGGCTAACACCGGACTCCTCTTGTCGTCGTGCGGTCATCCTTGCGGAATAACACGTCCCACTGGCGTGAACCTCCTGCGTCCCACTGGCGTGAACAACAGAAGACACGACTTAATAATAATAGTCTTAACTGGTGCGTATACCTCCCGTGTTCCACTGGCGTGAACGACGGAAGACGCGAATAAATATTCTGTAAACTGATGCGTGAACTTTTCATGTCCCACTGGCGTGAACGATGAAAGCCACGACTTAAAGGTAATAATCTTAGTCTCTACTCTGCGTGAACCATTCGTGTCCCACTGGCGTGAACATCGAAGGTCACGACCTAATCTTACTAATTCTGAACTCTTAACCTATATAAGGTTCTAAACTTGAAACTTGGTAACATTCTTATTAACCTATCAAGGTTCTTGACCCATCGTTCTCATGAGCCATTCCTAGGACTTACTTAAGCTTTAACTTTAATTCATGAATTTCCAAGCTTTGCATAATCCTTGCTCATGTAATTTCTAAATCTTTGGAAGCCTCTTAGGATGAACGAAAATGGTGGTTTATGTTTCTAAAATATGTTATAAGAAACCAGTTCCAAAAAGCCTTGCCCGCGCGAACCAGGACCCCCAGAACAGCTCAACTAGGTTGGACTGTCCAAGGCTGGTCGCTACAGCGCCCTTCTGGTCGCTACAAGCGCCAGTAGACAGAACCTGGTCGCTACAAGCGCCCAGTCTGTCGCTACAAGCGCCACTGGTCGCTACAAGCGCCAGTGTGGTCGCTACAAGCGCGGCTAGGCAGGGAAAAACCCTGTCTGGTCGCTACAAGCGACAGTCCGTCGCTACAGCGACCGTATCAGTATAAACCTGTGTAAAAACGTGATTTTCCACCATTTTTGCCCATTCAATGATACCCATGCTTCCTAAACATGGTAAATTTGATTTTCCTTCATAAATTAACATTTATAAACACTCATGAGCAAAGATTAGACAAGCAAGGATATTAGGGTTAACTTGAAAACTTTCTAAAACTTATGAAACTTATCAAAGACACTCTAAATTGGTTCTATAATCTGAAATGAGCTCACCTAAACCTTGTTTGGTGCTGGTTGTTCTTGTTCTTGGAAACCCTAGCTTGTTCCTTCCTTATTTCTTCCTATTACTCTAGCTTCCAACACAAACTTGCTTGCAATAGCTCCTTACAAGGATTGGAATGAAAACTTGAAGGATTGGAATGAGAGGGAGTGGCGTGTGAGTGAGAGAAATGGGGAGAGGATGGCTGGTTTGAAGAGAAAGAAGGAGAAGAAAACATGAAAATGAAAATATCTTTCCCTTCCTATTTTCTTATAATCCTCTTGTTTGAAATAATCACAAGTTTGCCATTGCCACTTATTACTAATTTGCCACGCTTATAAATTGCTTCTAACACTGATAACTGATACTAATAAGTGGGATATTACACGCATTAACTCTTACGACTATGGTTGGTGACGAGCTTCCCCGTCCTGTGAATGCTGATGCAGTCAAGAAATACTTTGTCTAAAAAATAAAAGAACAGCTCGGTAAGTCGAAAACCCGAAAGGGCGGCTTAGGCAAAAATGAGCGTCTCGGTGGATCGAAAACCCGAAAGGGCGGTCCAGGCAAAATTAGAGACATAAAACAGAAAATAATCATTCTGATAGGTCGAAAACCCAAAAGGGCGATCTATGCAAAAGTTAAGGATCAAAAGACAAAGTAACTGCGTTGGTCTGATCTCTACTCACTTGGGGCACATTAAATGTCAAAGAGACTCTGAATTTGAAGCATCCAAACAGTGAAATTCAAAGTTGTCAAGGAGAATAGCGGTTATTGTGTTCAATGTACCTTCCCCTTATATTTACCATTTTCCAAACTTTTCAAGATCCGTGGAGCCATGCCATTGGCGGGTCACCACTCTTTTAAATAAATTTGAGCCTGTTGCCTTTCATTTGGAATTCCCATTTATTCAGTTTATAAAAACTTCTTCTATCTTTGATGGTAGTGCTTGAAACAAAATATTTTTCAAAATCATAAATATTTTTCATGTCTTTTTGAAAAGCACAAACAACAAACATATTTTCTTTGAATTCATGAATAAGCGAAGGGTGCGTCAACAGCTATCCTGAGAACGGATAAACTTTGCAGGTTGAACATGGTCAATTGCTTAAAAAAAATACAAAAAAAAGAACAAAAAAAGAAATATATATATATATATATATATATATATATATATATATATATATAAAGAAATAAGAAAAGAAATGAGTTCGGTAAGTCGAAAACCCGAAAGGGCGGCTTAGGCAAAAATGAGCGTCCCGGTGGATCGAAAACCCGAAAGGGTGTCCAGGCAAAAATTAGGGGCATACAAAAGAATATATTCCCGGTGGGCTGAAAACCTGAAAAGGCGGTCCAGACAAAAATTAGGGATTAAAAAAAAAACAAAGAAAAACAAAGAAAAAGCATGACCACAGAAGCACCAGTTCTTCTACCATGGTTTTTGGATTGGCACGTTCTCCCCAGGAAGTGTTTATTCCCCATCAGCAGCTGCCTATGTCGGGCTTTACTCTGTCATTGTTTTGATATGCCCCCAGTGGCATCATCCCCATTGAAGATTGCCGAGTGTTCGCGATGCGACGTCGGGTCACTTTCCATTTTATCCGTCCAATCTTGTCTCATCAAGTCAATCCTACATGCAATCATACAAGTTTATCAGTCATACAGTCACACAAGTCAATCATCCATACAGTCATACAAGTCGTGTCTTCATTCATGCATTCATACATTCATGCATATACACATTCATGCATATACAATAAAGACAATATCATGCAGACATGACTGCATTAACTATCATGAGTCTTGCTTCAATTATCTTTTCATTTCAATCAATCATGAATAATTTGTAACTGTCTTCCCCAGGAAGTGTTTACTCCCCACCTTACTTGTCCAATCTTGTCTTATCAAATTCATCAATTACACTATCACACAAATCAATCCTTCGTATAGTCATACAGTCACATAAATCATACATGCATTCATACATTCATGCATATACACATTCATGCATACAAACAACATCATGGTTGCGTTAACCACCCTGAGTCTTGTTTTGAATATCTTTCCATATCAATCAATCATGAATAATTTGTAACCCTCTCTTTCCCCAAATGTCATCCCCAGTATTTCATCCTGAGATGTCACCCTCTTTTCGCCAAGTGGCAGTTCCTTAACGAACAACTTGTGCTTTGTCTTATCCAGTCTTTTGTCGTCAGTGGCAAGTTCGGCAACAATCCGAACAGCTGACATTTATCCTTTTATCCTGTCGTCAGTGGCAAGTTCGGCAACAATCCAAACAGCTGACATTTATCTTTCATCCTGCTTTTATATTTCATCCAGCTTTTAAATTTCATCCTGTATTTATATTTCATCCAGCATTTAAATTTCATCCTGCTTTTATATTTCATCAAGCATTTAAATTTCATCCTGCTTTTAAATTTCATCCAGCATTTAAATTTCATCCTGCTTTTATATTTCATCCAGCATTTAAATTTCATCCTGCTTTTAAATTTCATCCAGCATTTAAATTTCATCCTGCATTTATATTTCATCCAGCATTTAAATTTCATCCTGCTTTTATCTTTCATCCAGCATTTAAATTTCATCCAGCTTTTAAATTTCATCCAGCTTTTATCTTTCATCCAGCTTTTATATTTCCTCCAGCTTTTATATTTCATCCAGCTTTTATCTTTCATCCAGCTTTTATATTTCATCCAGCTTTTATATTTCATCCTGCATTTATCTTTCATCCAGCATTTAAATTTCATCCTGCTTTTATATTTCATCCAGCATTTAAATTTCATCCTGCTTTTAAATTTCATCCAGCTTTTATATTTCATCCAGCATTTAAATTTCATCCTGCTTTTATATTTCATCCAGCATTTAAATTTCATCCTGCTTTTAAATTTCATCCAGCTTTTAAATTTCATCCAGCATTTAAATTTCATCCAGCTTTTATATTTCATCCAGCATTTAAATTTCATCCTGCTTTTAAATTTCATCCAGCTTTTATATTTCATCCAGCATTTAAATTTCATCCTGCTTTTATATTTCATCCAGCATTTAAATTTCATCCTGCTTTTAAATTTCATCCAGCTTTTAAATTTCATCCAGCATTTAAATTTCATCCAGCTTTTATATTTCATCCAGCATTTAAATTTCATCCTGCTTTTATATTTCATCCAGCATTTAAATTTCATCCTGCTTTTAAATTTCATCCAGCTTTTAAATTTCATCCTGCTTTTAAATTTCATCCAGCATTTAAATTTCATCCTGCTTTTAAATTTCATCCAGCTTTTATATTTCATCCAGCTTTTAAATTTCATTCTGCTTTTAAATTTCATCCAGCTTTTACCTTTCATCCGGCATTTACCTTTGTTTTTTTGTCGTTGTTGACTAGTTCGGCAATAACCCGAACAACTGACATTTATCCTTTTTGTTTCCTGTCGTCAGTTGACTAGTTCGGCAATAACCCGAACAGCTGACATTTATCTTTGTTTCTTGTCGTCAGTTGACTAGTTCGGCAATAACCCGAACAGCTGACATTTATCTTTTTTCTTGTCATCAGTTGGTTAGTTCGGCAATAACCCGAACAGCTGACATTTATCTTTGTTTCTTGTCATCAGTTGACTAGCTCGGTATTAACCCGAACAGCTGACATTTATCCCCAGTGAAACCATGATATTCCCCAGTGGAGTCAGACCCTGTTTCTTTTAACAGACTCGGGTATCCTTTTGTTTTGTTATCCCCAGTTGAGCCATCTTCATCGTCTTGCATTCATACTGTCATCGCGAGCATTTGCAACATTGCACACATAACATCGCATTTATAACTTTGCATACATGACATTGCATGCATGACATCGCATTCATAACTTTGCATGCATAGCATCACATGCATAGCATTGCATTCATAACATTTTGCAGTTGAAATTGGTCAAAAATGGTGTACTCTGTATTTAAGTCTCTTCGACCCGTCGATTTAAAAATTTCACTTTTAAACCTCCGTAACGAAAAAACTTAAATAGGGGCATCTGTCATACCCCATTTTTGACCCGTTTTTAATTCGTTTCTCTCGTCTTTTAGGCCAGAAATTTTCGTCGTTTCAGACGAAATTTCGGCAGGGAGGTATTTTAAAATACCTCATGATTTTGTTCCGAAGGCGATCATTTATATTTTATCACTTTTTCTTTTTTATATATATTAGTATTATCATTATTCTTATTTATTTTTATCTATTTCTTTTTTTTTTATTTTCTTTCTTATCAGTATTTTCTTTTATTTTCGTTTTTTCATTATTGTTTTTTATTATTTTTATTTTTATTTCACTTTTTTATTTTCTTTAGTCTTTTTTTTTTGGTCCAAGGTTCTTTGTGTTTTCAGTCCCAGTCAGAGCCAGTGGCAGTTTCGTTTTATTTTCTTTCCAGCAAGGGCAGTCCGGTCTTTTTCTGCAAACCCTGACCTCAGCCTTTAAATACCACCAATCATTGGTGGTACAGGGCCCAAGAAGAATCAGCCAGCAAAAACCCTAATTTCTATTATCAACCGCGGCGGCCTCACGCCGGATCCATCCCCCTTTCTCTTTTCTTTTGCATTTTCGTTTCCCAACCAAACTCAGACACAGTAAACACCTACACACCCGCGGCCAACCTCACCCATACTACCCACACACACACCAACAGCAAGCATACACTCACGCAAACAACAAACCACACAGCCCTTGCAAATCAAAACCGAACCGGATTCAAACAAAAAACCAAAAGACTCAAGAACCGAACCCATTTCACAAGAGCCAAGCCAAATCGAACGCAAACCAGAAACAAATCCAAAGGGTCCGAACCAAAGAGAAGGTAGTCTTCAAAAAACTCAAGATCTAGGCCTTTCCGTAGTGTTTTTTAAGAAACTAATGTGATTTTTGAGATAAAGGGAAAAAAGGAATTTTAAAAAAGTAAAAAGTTTTGAAAAGAGAAGTTTTCCAGCTCCGGCGCGGTGGCGCCGCCGGCGACCGCCACGCCGGAGGAACTTTCCGGGGGCCCATCTCTTAGAGAGAGGGCATAGCAATTTAGGGAAGGAGGGAGTTAGAGAGAGAATGAGTGGGAGGAAATGAAAGCAAAAACAGATTTCCAGCTTTTATAACTTGATCCAACCAAGCCCAGCAGCATCAGCAGCGCGCGGCCCACTTTCTTTTTTTCTCTCCTCTACTGTTTTGCTTCCTGCACCCCCTGTTCTACTTCTGCACCCCCCTTCTTCTCTATTATTTTTATTTTCTTTCTTTTTTTTTATTATTTCTTGCTTTTATTTTTTAATTTCCATTACATTTTCATGCATTTTATTTTACAGCTTTTATCTTTCAGTACTCCATGCATTTTATTATTATTGCTATTTTTCTTTTATTTTATGCATTTTTATTTTTCCTTATTTATTTTATGCACCATATTTAATTTTATGCCTTGCATTTTTTATTTTTCTTTATTTATTTTCCAGCACCATATTTATTTTATGCCTTGCATTTTTATTTTCCAGCACCATATTTATTTTTTGTCTTGCATTTTTATTTTATGTCTTGCATTTTTTATTTTTAGCATCATATTTATTTTATGTCTCGCATTTTTATTTTTATTTTCTTTTTTTATTTTTATTTTTAGCATCATGTTTATTTTATGTCTTGCATTTTTACTTTCTTTTTATTTTATTTTCAGCATCATATTTATTTTATGTCTTGCATTTTTATTTTCTTTATTTATTTTATGCACCATATTTATTTATTGTTTTGCATTTCATGCATTTTTTTTATTTCTTTTTAGCATATTTACTTTAATGCAATTGCAATTTTATTTTATTATTTTTGTCATTTATTTTATTGTCATTAGAATGTATCTAGGTCCAATGTAAAAATAAATGAGAATATGCACCGACACCACATTTATTTTATTATGCTTTATGTCGAGGACGATAATGTAATAATGACCGTATCCGAGGAAAAGGACCCTCACTTGATCCAACGTCATTTTGAGGGATCCGGCGCGTTGGGACTTTCTCAGCATAGCTTAGTCTCTGGACCTTAGGACTTAATCAAAATTTTCAAAAAAAAAAACAAAAAAAGTCAAAATCCAAAAAACATTTTATAATCAAAATTTCAAAAAAAAAGTCAATCTTTGTTCTTTCTTTTCTTAATCAAATTTCAATCAATCTTTAATCAATCAAACTTTTTCTTCAATTTAAAATCAATCAACTCACTTTTTTTATTCTTCTATGTCTTTACGGCCTCTTATCTTTCTTAAACTTTTTCAAAACTTTAAAATCAATCAAAACCAATCACTCGGCTTTTTACCCCGAACTACGTGATTTTGATCCCGCTCGGGTACGTAGGCAAAAGACTTTGTCTTTCCAAATCAACAAAATAACAAAAACATTTTCCTTTTCTTTTAACTCATTACTTTAATCTTTTTTCACACTTAAGCATTTATTTACAAACAAATAATTAATTTAGCATAAAGATAAATCAAAACAAGAGGTTCCTATAGAGTACTATAGACGTTTAGGGTGCTAATACCTTCCCTTTGCGTAACCAACCCCCGGACCTTTGATCTCTTAAAAAAATAGGGTTTTTCGAACTTTCTCCCTTTCCCTCGGAAAAATAAAAGATCGGTGGTGAATCTTAAAATTGCGAGTCAACGCTAATTAATAGCTTGATATCCAAAAATCACCGCGACAATGCCTATGATAAAATCCAAACTTGTTCGCCTGGTTCCAAATATATATCCCTAATATTGACCCCAATATCGCCTATCACCAACTCTCTATCAACCCTTTGGTCACATGGGTCGCCTAGCGCCTCTAAAAACAGTTGCTATATATAAAAGGAAGAAGCCTATAAGAAGACTGTTAGAGGATGAGATGCAACACAACCAACACATGGAGGTCGTGTTTGATGATATTGACTAGCACAACATGTGACTTAGCTTGAAGAAATGTACAATTGGGGTCCGAACGAGAAAGTTTCTGGGATTTCATCATACAAAGCACAACATAGAGGTGAATCTAGACAAATATCGAGCCGTCATCACCATGGAAACTCCTATGAAGAAACATAGAATCAAAAACCTCAATGGGATGCTGATCAACCACTCTTTGATTTCCTAGTCTGTATAGTACGCCCTACCATTCTACCGCCTATTACACAAGGAGGCATGCTTCGAATGGACAAAAGATTGCGATACAACTTTCACCAAGTTGAAAGAGGTCCTATCTATGTCGATAACCGACGCCGCAACCGCTATCTCCTTACCCATGTCGCAACCACTATGTCCATCTTGGTGGGATCCCCAAGTTGACTCACAATTACAATTTTTCCGTGTGAATAGAAAGAGAAGCGCGTGGAGGAGAAAGTTAGAAGTATACTGAGATTTTTTAATTCTAAAACCATATGAACTGTTTATTTTAATCTTACAGAGAATATTTAATCCTATCATCTCTCATTATAAGAATCCTTATCACTTGAACTAAGGTCAAAATTTATTATTGAATATAATCAATGCAACATCATTAGGGGTCATTTGCATATTTTAGACCAAGCTCAAGGTTTAGATTATTTAACTTCAGTTAATATTATCAAGAATATAAAATATATACATACAAAAATAAAGCTTAATATATATTTCATTCATAAAGGTCAATTTTAACTCCTTTTTTTTTTACAATTATTAGAGAGAGTAATTGTGAATAATCCTAATTTATTGAATAAGTGAAAACTGAAAATTGAATGTTACAATAGAGAGGAACTTATCTTTTATACAAATACAGAGAAGGTCTTTATGAAATAAAGGAAGATAACCCAAAATAAGTCAGGTGGTTTAGAGTTGAAGTCCACCCGTGTTATTAATGAATCTCTTATTTTGCATCTTAGTTGGAAACTTTTATCTGAGAAGTCGCAGTGGTCGGATCTTTTTTTACACCTTTTTTTCTTGAATGGACAACCTCGCAGTCGTCATTTTACCTCTTCAATTTAGTACGGTTTTGTAACACCCATAAAGAGATTGCCTAAGATCTCTCACGAGTATTAAAATTTCGTACTGGATACATTAAATACAATACAGAAAAGTTGTTTATTAAATACACAAGTTTATATTACATCTCAAGATCCGATACAAACATCCTTCATAATACAAATATATACATCAAGATACAGTATCCACATGATAAAACATAACACGGCACAATCAATCCGTAGCTTTCTCTTTACCTTTGCGTCGTGCCACCTGAGAAGAACCTGCACCAGAAGGAAAGGGATGAGACATAAAGTCTCAGTGAGCTCCTACCCTACCTACTGTTTGGCAACCTCAGGGAACCTAGGGTCGCCGTGCCTACCTCGGCGATCTTGGGGATACCTATGATCGCCAAGTCTTACTTTGCCCATAGAGGGTCAACTGACTGATTCTGCTGAATTGGTGATCAAGGGGAAGCCTAAGATCACCGTCTGATACTGCTAACTGAAGTCTGATATTTGTCTGAGTAAATATTTCCTGACTGATAATAAAATAGAATAATAACTGATACTTTAAGTTAGCTGTTAGCGTTGAACAAACATTATTATCTGGGTTCATTTTACGGAATGCCCCCGGGTGGAGTAACCCCGAAGTACATTCCCCTGATAACCGGTGAAAATCCTATCATATCAGGCTAACACCGGACTCCTCTTGCCTAAGTGTGTGGTTATCCTCGCGGAAAGTTCCTGCCCGTTCCATCTGGAACCCCCCGTCCTCTCTAACTGGTCGAGAGCACAGGAGACACACTGTAACTCTGTGTGGTTATCCTCACGGAAAGTTCCTGCCCGTTTCAGCAATGCTGAAACCCCCTGTTCTCTCTAACTGGTCGAGAGAACAGAAGACACAAAGTTTGTCCTGATTATTAATTATTATTCCTGGTATATGATATACATTTCCTGATAAAACTGATACGTGTTTCCCCCCAATGTCACTCTGACGTGAGCACTGAGGCACGTCCTGAAAACCTGTATCTATGCCTGAATCGAGGGAATTAAATCCCGCTGATTAAGGTATCCTGTAATCTGTCTGGTTAAGGGAATCCTGATAAATTACCCTTAACTTACCTGAATTAAATTCTATTCCTATCAACCTATTCGAGGTTCTGGACATATCGTTCTCATATGTCACTCTTAGGCTTACTTGACCATTTAACCTTAATTCATGAATTTCCCAAGTTTTGCATAATCGTTGCTCATGTATTTCTCAATCTTTGGAAGCCTTTGGAATGAACTAAAATGGTGGTTTAAGTTTCTAAAATATGTTATAGAAAATCAGTTGCCATAAAGCCATGCACACGCGAACCAGAACCCCCAGAACAGCTCAACTAGGTTGGACTGTTCAAGGCTGGTCGCTACAGCGCCCTTCTGGTCGCTACAAGCGACAATAGGCAGAACTTGGTCGCTACAGCGCCCAGTTCCTCGCTACAAGCGACAACCGTCGCTACAAGCGCCTATGCGGTCGCTACAAGCGCGGCTAGGCAGGGAAAATCCCAGTCTGGTCGCTACAAGCGACAGTCCGTCGCTACAGCGACCGTATCAGTAAAAACCTGTGAAAATCTGATTTTTCACCATTTTTGTCCATTCAATGATACCCAGGCTTCCTAAACATGATAAAAATGGTTTTCCTTCATAATTTAACATTTATAAACACTCATGAGCAAGGATTAGACAAACTAGGAATTAGGGTAAACTCTAATCCTTTAATAACTTGTAGAAAACTATCAAAAACTCTCTAGATGTGTTCTAAAATCTGAAATGAGCTCACCTATGCCTTAATTGGTGCTGGTTCAGCTTGTTTCTTGCAAACCCTAGCTTGTTCCTTCCTTATTCTTCCTATTACTCTAGCTTCCAACTCAAGTTTGCTTGCATAAGCTTCTCACAAGGATTGGGATGAAAACTTGAAGGATTTGGGTGAGGGAAAGTGGCGAGGGAGTGAGAAGAGTGAGGGGAGAATGGCTGGTTAAAGGAGAGAAAGAAGAAGAAAACACTAGAAGATGAAAATATCTTCTTCCCCATTTCTCTTATAATCCTCTTCTTTAACGTATTTACAATTTTGCCATCGCATAAATTACTAACTTGCCACGCTCATTAAATGCTTCTAACACTGATAACTGATACTAATAAGCGGGATATTACAGGTTTGAAGTCTCATGTTGGTACGGCAATCATTAACTCCATGTGGCTGATTGGCAATGGCGAAAATATTAATCTTTGGAATTGGATGGGCTCCCCTTTGGTCCAGTTACTTCATGTGTCGCCTGCTTTGCATAAAAATTTAACGGCTACTCTTGCCTCTATTATTCAAGATGGTCGTTGGCATTTACCTCCGGCATTGTCTGTTTTTCCTGATGTTGTCTCAGGTACCAACAACATTATTTTTACCTTCTACTCCACTTCCAGATTCTTTGGTTTGGATGCATACTTCGGATGGTCTGCTCTCTGCTAAGCAAGCTTTCCGCTACCTTCACCCTTATCCTCCGGTGGTTGATTGGGCTGCAATCATTTGGAGACCTTGTATTCCTCCTACAACGTCTTTTATTTTTTTGGCGAGCTATGCATAGAAAATTGTCTATAGATGATAATCTTCGTCAGCGAGGTTTTGTGATTGTCTCGGTTTGTATTTTGTACCTTTCTACTGCTGAATCTACGAAGCTCTCTCTCTCTCTCTCTCTCTCTCTCTCTCTCTTGTCCTTTTTGCTTCAGCCATCTGGTTGTGGTTAGAGGATCATTTTCGTTGTCTGATTGATAAATCGACTTTGCACAGCCTCCTCTCTTGTGTGCCGACCTATTGTAGCTCTCAAGTTTGGGATGATTTTATTGCGGCGGTGCTGCACAAAGTGCATACCATTTAGCAAAGGCTAAGACCATTGCTTCTATATATTGCCCTATCAGGTAATACTTCATTCGGCAAATGCTTGTCTTCTGATACCCGTATTTTGGATGTTATCTTGGTCTCCCCTAACCGTAGACAGATGAGAGATGTCATCCTTGTGGTGTGGAAGACGCCAACTCTTCCTTATATTAAGCTGAATACAGATGGTTCTTTAATTGAGGATATGGGGGCCTGTGGATGAATTATTCAAGATTACAAAGGCTCTTTTCTAGGTTGTTTTGCTGCTAATTTGGGGCTAAGCTCGGTTTTTGAAGCGGAATTGCACGACTTTATTATTGTTCTCGAAAATGCTTTGCAGGGTGGTTGGTTTCATGTTTGGGTGGAGGGTGATTCTACTTCTACTCATTTGGCTTTCAGGAAGCCTCTTCTTGTTCCTTTTAGGCTTCAAAACCGTTGGCACAACTGTTTACATGCTAGAATTCACATTTTGTCATCACATATCAATAGAGAAGGAAATGCTTGTTTAGATAAATTGTCTCATCAAGGGCATGCTATTACTAATACTGGTTGGTGGGATTCCTTACCTAGTTTAATTTCCTTAGGCAGGATTTTTTTCAGGAACAGACATGGTCTTCCAAATATTCATTTCACTTAGTCTGTTCTATGTTTTGTTTTCGATTTTGAGGGTTTTGGCCTAGTCCCCCTTCTTGTATAGTTTTTTTTTTTTTTTTTTTTTTAATAAAATTTTAGAGTAGGTGGTAGAGGACGAGAGCAACTATAGGGTGCCAACCTAGTTGAGATGTCTAGTTGCTTCCTGATGCCTTCTTTGCTCTCTTGATTCATAAAAAAAGTTATTACTAGGAATTGACCCGCACAACGCGTGGAAACAAGATGAGTCAAATATTAAGAAGAGAAATGGCTTTTTATATGGTTGAGTACCGTGAGTGTGATTGCATCTCTATTTGTTGGTCACTATCACAACACCGTTAGTTTTTCTCTTCATCGGCTCATGTGTTGTCACTTTTTTTGAGGTGCACTACTAATGCGCGACAACTCTTTTGGTCGTAGCATGCAGTTGGTTTTGGACTTGTGTACCTGCTTCGATTGCTGTCTAGGCGTCTGTGACTACTCTAAGGCTGGCGACACTACAAGTTTTTTCATGGATGTCGATTGGAGATCTCCATCGCTGCTGTTGGTTGCAAACATTTTTATGGTGTGGGTAGAATAGAAGAACAATGAGAGGAAAGTAGAACATT